>OX421268.1:18614245-19146745 GCA_949125355.1 Agriopis leucophaearia | reverse complement strand
ATCCATCCATCCATCCATCCATCCATCCATCCATCCATCCATCCATCCATCCATCCATCCATCCATCCATCCATCCATCCATCCATCCATCCATCCATCCATCCATCCATCCATCCATTAAGTGTACGGCCGGCATTAAAAGAAAAAAAAAGTCCAAAACAACGTCCCTCCGTCCATCCATCGGTGCTACAGCGGGGCGGAGGAGGCGTCTTCACTGGGACTCTGGGTCCATTGGCGTTCTTTCCCTTCTTTTTCGGAGACAGGACACATCGGCTCGCTCCAATGCCATGCTCGGCCGGCGCAGCTCATGAGGCTCCGATCTCCGACACTCTACCCGGGGGTAGTGTTAATAACACCCGGGGGCGTCCCTCCATCTCGTCTGGCAGACAAGACGATTCCCACCCCAGTCCGGACTTTAGCTACCGCCACCAAAATCTCTCTGTCGGGAGATGTTATTGACCGCACCCAGGATGCAAACACTCAATCCAATACTATCCTTCTGGGTTTACGAATTTGCAAAAAATAGTAGTGGATGGGCTTCGAAGAGGTAGCATCCACCGCACCCCAACCTTTTTTTTTAACTCGTAAAATCCTTGATGGATACCATTGGCCTAGGTGCCTCCCTAAGCCGGTGGTATCCATTAAGGATTTTCCTGGTGGTTATGTGGGACTCACCGCCAGAAGGGCGGCCTACCCACCAAAAACCTAGGGTGTTTCCTCTCGGCGCCATGTCGGGGCTGTGGGCTCGCTAACGCACTCACCGTAGCCCGGACGGCGCTGACGACCCCCTGGGGACCTCTGCTCCACCTGCCCCGGTGACGATGTATCAGAACACCGGACACATCATACTCATCATCATCGCCGCCATTGCCATCAGCATCGCCGTCATCATCTACACCATAATCATCATCACCACCCCCGCTATCACGATCGTCATCACCATTACCACCACCACCATCTTCATCGCCATCAATATCATCATCATCATTATTATCTACCCATCCATCCCACCCAACTTGACAACTCTTTACTTGACCCAAAATGACACAACTTGACAAATCTTGACTTGACCCAACTTGACCTAATAATGAACTACTAGTCCGAGGGAACAAATTCGAAGTCAAAAAAATAGGCAGATGATGTAAAAGAATAAAAACACCAGTAAGTAAGACCATTAATTTAAAAGAAGAGCTTCGTATACAACTAACTGAATCGCTAGTTCTGTCTAAGTTGAATTATATGGATACAGTATTTGGTCCGCGGTTATTAGCCAAAACAAAAAAACTGATACAACGGGTACAGAACGCTTGTGCCCGTTTCTGCTTCAATGTTCCGTTTAGGTCACATGTGACCCCATTTCTTAATAAGCATCATCTTTTAAAGATGTTGCATCGGCGCAAACTTCACTTGGCGTGTCTTATGTTTGGCGTCATTAAATATAAATCTCCGAATTATCTGTATGACAAGTTGTCATGGAAATCGAGCCGTAAGCCGAGTCGCCAATGTTCGACGCAGCTTATGACGGAACGGCATAGCTCAACCTCTTTCAGGGGCAGTTTCCGTTATGCTGCGTCTAAGTGTTGGAATAACATTCCGCCGCCAATTAGGAACCTGCAAAGTATTCATGGTTTTAGAGTAAAGCTAAAGCTATTTATTCTCACTCATCAAAAGGGCGAACAAATGCTAAGAAATGACACCAGTGCTCTCTGATCACCTAAATTAATAACAAAATATTATGTTGTAATTATTTTTTTGGAATTGTCTTTTATATATTTGAGCATCGGTTATTATGATTTAATATTATTATTTGAGCATCGATTATTATTATTATTTTTTAACTTTTTATAATTAGTTTTATATAAATTAGTGATTCTTACACAAGCTTTTGTATAAGTGGCTAGTGTACGTGGTGTGGGGGTAGGTACTCTGCCCGAGTTCCGAGCTTTGTATGTGCATACGGTGGCGTTTGTGCTTTTATATGTACCTGTAGGTACGTATAAGAGCATAAATGTTGTTGTACCCAACCCAGCCCAACCTTGTAAGGTTTGGCTGGGTTGACAAAATACTTATGTTGATTAGTTTTTGTTTATAAGTACTTATTTATGTAAATTGTTTTTATAAATTTTTCTTATGTATGTAGTTAAAGTTTGTTGTTATTATCTTTTATGTATCTAGTATGTGTATTATTATAGGTTTAATAGTCTACGGATGGAGTAGCTTGTGCGCGTGCCGTGTGGTACGATTGTACGTGACGTCACCAGCCGGTGCCAACGGAA
The DNA here is from genome assembly GCA_949125355.1 of Agriopis leucophaearia. Taxonomy (NCBI): domain Eukaryota; kingdom Metazoa; phylum Arthropoda; class Insecta; order Lepidoptera; family Geometridae; genus Agriopis; species Agriopis leucophaearia. The sequence continues at coordinate 19,144,469 of OX421268.1, read as the reverse complement.
GACCAGCGCTGGTTGTTTACGACCGGCATCTTGCTGAGTTGGAGCCGGTTTGTGACAAAAAAATATAATAAGCTTTAGTTAAGATTAGTTTAAATTTAAATGTCTCTTTACCATTACTATTGTATTTTTTTGCCACAAATAAATGATGTCTATGTCTATGTCTATGTCTATGTCTAATACTATATATATATACATTATATATAGTATTATACATATGCATTTGTATACGACCAGGAGTACTGGTTTTTGATAACTGGACTGAAGACTGGCCCGAAATAATCTATATTTCGGGGTCTACCCGGGTCTAAAATCGTTATTTTTGGTCACACAGTAATAAATATGGTGTCAATCGATGCGGAAAACAAAAAAAAAATGGGTGTGCACATTTCATGGCCGTACATGAGGATTTTCTATTTATTAAAAAAAAAAACAATAAAAATTATTCTGTGTGTGAGGTACCAGAACTAGTGCCGTTAGACCCCCCAAATGGGGTATCACAACAAAGGGCATTTCAAAATTTGGTGACGATCTACCGACGCGAGACCCCTTAACCTAACGTAACCTGATTTCATCGTCGTGATTATAGGAAACAAAATTATGATTAAGAAATAAAAAAATTCTGTGTTACAAAGTACTAAAAAGTTTATTTACGTAACTTAGAAAGTAAAAATAAGTGATACATCTGTAACGAGTTTGGCACGATTCCTTATTCACATATTGTGTTAACATGATGTTCGAGTGACGTGTTCCTCCGTTAGAGCCAGGGCTCCCACTCGGAGCGTGTGCGGCGCGTGTCCACGTTAGAGCCAGGGCTCCCACTCGGAGCGTGTGACGCTGAGTACGCGCGGCGCCGTGCTCAGCAGCAGGAGGCTCGACACCTGAATCACCAATCACAACCATTATATACACTATATTTTTAATTACAAATTATGTTTAATTTATATCAAAGCAATCAATAATGAATTGTGTATGGGACAACAGTTTCTTCAGAATAGAACTAGATGGCGCAAGCGTTTTGTTTATTAAATTCGCCCCCAGTTTCTAATGTGAAATATTTAGGCTACATAATTATATACTCCGATTTATGATCTAGACAAGAAGTATAAGTAACGAAAAAGTTTTCGACACAGCTCGATTTTTTTGTGAACGATGTTTTATTTATTTCCCGCGAACTCTCTGACTGAGGTTGTAGTTCTTCCGTGGTCCTTCGAGTTGTATGAGTAAGGCAGACGTTTTTTCATCGCATATTGCATGCATAGCTTTTCTAGTATTCAAAAGTGTATTAACTGTACCCATAAACGATCCATTGATTGATTATTTATATAGAAGATAGAAATAGAAAGATATAGAGTTGCATGACGGACGGCAATCCCGTGTACCTGTTCCTGTACGCTGTAGGTGTGTTTCTTGTGGACGTGAGCGAACAGCTCCTGCAGCAGTTCGAGGTAGCGGTGGGCGTGCGCGAGGTCGGCGTGCTGCAACGCGCGCGCCGTGACGTCACTCGCCAGCGCGCGCCCCGACAGTAGCTCCTCTATGATGGACACCTGGCGCGGGACACGATACGGACATGTCAACAGGTCGGCGGTGACCGGCGTGGGCGCATCGTTCGCGAGCACAGCAGAGTGGGTACTCACCTCGCGGGAGTAGTCGCCGGCGTGCGCAAACGCGAGTGCGATCTGCGGCAGCACGCGGCGCCGGCGCCCGCGCAGCTCGAGCAGCGCGCGCTGCAGCTCCGGCTCCAGCCACCCTGCAAACGCACAACGCACTCCGTCATCAGGATGTTGTGTGTCGCATTTCGCGTGAGAATTATTTTACTTGTAATACAAACAGCTGCTTATTATCACAGTAGATAGAGTAAGATTGATAGAGTAGAGAAGAGTTGAGGTACCGTGGTGCGCGGGCGCCTGCAGCTGCGCGGTGAGACGCGCAGGAGGCAGCTCGCGCACGCCCCGCTGGAAGAGCGCGCCCGCGTCGACCGAGCACACGGCGCCGAGTGCGGGCGCCAGCAGCACGTTGTGCGCGTGCCGGTCGCCCAGCCCCAGCAGCCAGTCGACGAGCGCGCCGCGCGCCAGCGAGCGCACGTGCGCGCGCGACGCTCGCAGGAGGTGCGCTGGGTCCGCAGTGCGCCGCCGGAAGGCTCGCCTGCCGACCACACACGCCGGTCACTACCCCTCCTCGCCTTCCTTCCTTCCTCTCCTACTCCTACTTCCTGCATCATCTTACGTTTACTTGACATTACCGTCGTTTTAGCAAACATGCTCGACACGTTTACATTATAACATTTTGAAATGGATACATCCTACACACACAATATCTTGTAATGTCCCACCACCCCCGGCGCGCGGCGCGCGGCGGTAGGAAGTAATCCCCGGGTACTATCCCGCGGGCGGCCAGCGTCAGCCGTCAGCGTCAGCGTCACACCGGAGCTCCGTGGACCCCACGACCACCTCTCGGATATATACACTGCGGCGACTTTTTTAAAATCACTCGGACTCAGTCTTCGTCAGTGTAGTACATACTCGGGAGGAGGAGATTAACATCATGAATTTTTGTCAGTTTTACCATTTTATTTAGTCTGCTAAATTACACAATTTATCGAAGTTAAACCGTCGTTATGAAAAATGTGAATATAACCAAACGTTTGCGCGTTTTAAGCTTGGTCAACGACATCTAGTTAATTTCTTACGAACTAATTATCATTGAAACCCACAGAAAAGAGGTTATAGAACGGAAAAGAGAAGGAACATTTGTTACGAGGCATATGAGGGAACATTAGTATGCACGTCAACGCGTCAAACTCAGCATCGCAGCTGCTAACTGAATTCGAATTCGTATGCTGCTCCATCGGATTTATCCACAATGAGGTCTTGCGCTGTAATTACGTGTGGTAGAGCTAGTAAAGATTTTAATTATAAAACAGGAGGAATTTCCTATCACTGGTGAAGTCTAAATTGTTGATAGTTTTGTGATTTCACTGTGTTTTAGTTATAAGCTCTTGACAAGCCGTTGACAATAATAGTGGTTACCATAATTTTATCGATATCGATAAATTTAGATCTTTCTTACAACTTTTCCTACAATACCTAATTAGGAGTATTTTTTGAAGATTAAACTTTATTGGGTTATTATTCATTTGTCTTATTATGTAGATGTAGACAATAACATTATCACACTATTATTATAAATAAGAAAGTCTGCATATTAATATATTAGTTTCCACTAAATTCTGTAATAAGTGAATGGATTAAAATAAAATTTGGTATGGAGGTAGCTTATATTCTGGATTGACGCAAACATCACATTTACTTAGTGCAACTGAAAAGTGCTTGAAAAATGGATTACAAATTTTGAATCGGGAAGCTGACAGACATACCAACGCAAGTTAAATATGAGTTTGTAATTTTTTTTAAACGACTAGGGCATGTTTTACCATAAAATATTTTATAAGGTATAAAATTAACAGGTTATCGATAAAATTAAAACTGCACACAAAACTTTCCCATCACTACCTGTGATACCTCATTCTAAATTTTATAATATCTTTTTATTTTTAATGGCTTCGCATGGAAATTGCATTTAACCTTATCAAATAATATTTATTTTTCTACCCATTTAAAGTCACATAAAACGAGGTCTAAACATAGCCTAAATCGATATCATGGTCAAAGCATGACCTATTTAGGTCATGGAAACTTATCTAGCTATGTTTGTGCGGAGTTTTGGGGCAAAACAGAAAATATATTTTTTACTTCCTATTGTTTGCCCACACACATGCAAACCTACGAACTTACCTTAATATTATTTAAAGGATAATAATTCACTAGTATAACACAATCACATGCGTTAATACACAACTTTTGTTAAATAAAATAAACAAAATTGTTGAAAAACTCTTTATCTTAAATTTTTTACCTATCATTTTTCGTGCAGTTTAACCCGGCGAGCATGAGCCAGGGTATCTTACACCCTGGTAATTTTTGTAAGTTGTGTATTTTTTTAAACCTTCGTCTGACAACACTAGCTCGCTCAGTAGCTGGAGCCAGGGACGTGCGGGAGAGGATAGTGGCGTGATCGCAGTGTGGCATGGGACATTGTACGGGATATTCATGGGCAAACCTGTTTAGGGTATGTTATACCCTGCCTCATTTTTGACGTATTTTTTTAATGTAATTTTTCCAATTATTAATTTTACCTCTTTTATTAGTTTTTTTGTATTATCTGTTGTTCTTTTTTATGATTTACTTTATCGGTTGTCTTTCGTTCCTTTAGTTGAGTTTTTTGTTATATTATTTTCAATTTTTGCTCAAAATGGATATTGAAAGACAAGAAAAGCGAATCCATGCCATGTTAGAGGAAGAACTAAGTGATTATTCTGATGACTAATCGACACCGCTTTATGGTTGACATTCCGAAAACTCGTACGAAGCGCTTTGATTCCACTTTTATTGTGCGAACTGCTAGTTTGTGGAATGCACTGCTTGAATGGGTGTTCCCCGATAGTTACAATCTGGGTGTCTTCAAGTCAAGAGTGAATCGGTTTCTTCTGGGCAAGCGTGATCCACCGTAGGCAGCATAATCGCTTAACATCAGGCGAAATGGCGGCCAAGCGCAAGACTATTCTACAATAAAAAAAATATATGAATCCAGTTCAGAAGGTGAAACCGATCACTATAGTGAGCACGAAGTGAATTATGACACAGAAGAAGAGCCCCGTTGTAGAAAAACCAAGCATTCCTGCAATGCTTGTGCTAAGCCCATATGTATACATCATACATCATCAGCCAATTAACGTCCACTGTTGGACAAGGCCTCCCTCAGAGAGGGGTGTTGCCATAATCCCCACGCTTGGCAGGAGGCTTGGGGATCGCAGTATGTTCACCGTGTACTATTAGGACGCTGCTGCCCATCCTCCGGTGGTTCTGGTCACAGTTTTAGGACAACATATGTATGGTGCAGGCAAAATTTGTTTGCGAAAATTGTGCTGATCTCGACTGTAGTCTTTAGTCTTGTTTTTAGTAAAAAAAATACAAATAAGTTTACTAACGAAAAGAACCTCAATATCTTTCGGTATTAAGTTGATTTACATTTGACATACCAATGAATCATATTTTCGCTAAATTGTTGATTGTTGTAAACCTCTAAACTTTTGTTCCTATAATTATAGAGTATAAGAAAAACATTAATAAATAATAATTATTTCATAATTAAAAACTTCTTTCATTGAATTCTATTAAATAATTTATTATTATACATAATGAGATCAACACAATTAAGAAAATAATAATAAGAACTGTATTATGGTACACCAAAGTATGGGTATGTCGTACCCTGCCACATTCTTGATGTAACTTTTTTTCACCTCATGCCCGCCGGGTTAAGGTAGAACTGTTTTAATAATGACGTACGTTAATTTACGATAAGGTCTATGTTTCTCTACTAGTATTACAAACTGCACAATATTCGTGCAGTTTTTTTGAACTAGCAACATTTACAAATTGCACAAAATTCAAGGGGAACTGAACCGTATTGCACGACAAGAAGGTCAATTTTAAACTTTATCAAAATGGCGTTCATAACCTTTTGAAATAATACTAATCTTGACGAATTACTGCATTTATTCATATGTAGTTATATTTTGACGTATCGTGTGCATGTGTTCAACTTGCTACAACGGAATTCTTACAAAAATGCCTTGACAGCCCTTCTAATCTAAACGAAACAATCTCACTTCAGTGTTGAAACCAACAATAAATCATGAGCGATGATGGGAGAGTGGTAGCTTAATCGCTTTAAAGTGTGACGGCACCCGTTTCGATCTGCACCAATCGCTTATTTAATAATTAAATATATTATCTGCAGTTTGGATGCCATCGTTCAAAAACGAAAAGGAAAACATCGTAACGAAACGACATAAGATATTGATAAAGTGGGCCAGCATAGTGGGCCAGCATGGTGGCCCATCCTCTCTGACTCTGAGATAATGTTCCAGCAGCAGCGGGTACATGATACACTGATAATGATGATTTTATTTGTAATCAGTGGCCTTAGTACGAGCACTTGCGAAAAAGTTATCGTTACGTAAACTATAGCCAAATGTATGAAAAATTCAGTTTTCTTTCACGTCCGATAGAGGCACTGTTCATTTTTTCATATATTTTACTATCGTTTACGTAACGATAACTTTTTCGCAAGTGGTCGTACTAAGGCCACTGAATGTGTCCCGTAACTAACACGAAACCCCGCGAGCAATAACGCGTGATTGTATGGATGGGAGCCAGGTAGGTAGGTAGGTATACAACTGACCTGAGCGCGTCGGGCGGCACATGGTCGCAGATGTGCGCGAAGTTCCGGAGCGCGTGCGCAGCCGGCGCCAGCACGAGCTCCTCGGCGCGCCGCGCCTGCCGTTCCATCGGGACACCTGCGTCACACAGCATGTCTCAACACATACAACACCACTCACACCACCACACCTCAGTGTGTATGTCGCGGGGGAGGTGCGAGCCGGCGCACCGCCTCACCCCCGCGCACTGTCGGACTCTGCCGCATCCCAGTCGGGCCGCACATTCAGAATCAGAACTCGGAACGCACGGCCCGTCCGTCGAGTTCCGCGAGCGTCACATCACATGTGGATGCCCTCTTGAAGTTGGATTATACGTAGAATGTGCGTGTACGTACCAGTGAGGTCACACTCCCCCCGGATGAGGTCCCGCAGGCGCTCGTACCCCTCCAGGAAGTGGATGAGTCCGCACTCCTCGCTCAACAGAATCACCTGCGGAGAACGCAAACGTACAACGAACTGCTGTCGATTGCGACAACACAGGGCAGATAGCTGACCTCGGGCGGCGGGTGGTCCGGAGCGAGCGCGCGGTGCGCCTGCGCAGCCGCCGCGTCGAGCGCGAGCCGCTCGCGCTTGAGCAGGTAGCGGCGGCGGCGCGCGCCAGTCAGCCGCACGCACAGCACGCCCGGCGCCGACACGGCGTCCGTGAACACCGGGATCTGAGGAGCACACACCGACCGAACTGTCGTCTGTCTTCTGTGTCCCACCGGGCGCGCGGACGGTCACAGTTTGACAATACGGAGGCAACAATACGCGATACGACACTTTGCCAGGTTCTCACAAATACGTAAATTAATGTCGTACGGAAATTAAGCGTTTTCGTGGCTTCCGAGCTACAGCCGGCATACATCCTGTTTCAGTCCGTGCGTCGGGCGGCTGATAATGCGTGAGTGGCGGCACCGGCTGGACGGATACGGATGATGGTATCAGGTCGGCTCACCTGGTCCTCGAGTCCCAACACGTCTCCCTCGGGCAGGTGCAGGATGGCGGCGAGCGCGGCGGTGACGTCCCGCGCGGGGCCGACGAGCGCGGGGCAGAGCGCGGCCACACTGCGGCGCGCGCGCGGCGCGGCGACACGCAGCGCGCCCGCAGCCGCCCGCAGCGCCGTGCGGCACGCAGCCTCGTTCGAGAACTCTGCATGCAGACATTGTATGACGACGTGTCGGGTCGGGTCGGAGTTCCCTGTCGGAGTCGGCGGGGGAGACTCACCTAGTCGCTCGAGGTCGTGGAACGCCTGTCTGTGTGCGTGCAGCGCGCGGTAGTCTGCGCCGGCGCGCGCGTTCTCCCACACCTCGTCGCGCAGGCGCGGGAACACGCGCCGCCACGCACTCTCGTCTGCACGCACACACCCACACGTGTATATACATTACATTTGTTACAGTACACAGCCGCACCGGCACCTGACCGATTACAACAATAAATAATAATAATGAGAAACCATTATTTTATTATTTTTAGTTTATTTTATTTTATTTTACAAGGAAAACAAACAGCTGCTAACAAACACGGTAGATTACAAAGAGCAGAGGATCGAGAATTGATCCTTGTGGCACACCGGAAGGGATGGGTGATGGAGCAGACGTGAACCCATTCAAGACTACAGTTTGGCAACGATCATTCACATAAGAGGTGAACCACCTCAGCAGATCACCCCTTATTCCAGCCGCATGTAGCTTAGCAAGGAGAATGGAATGATCGATGCGATCGAAAGCCTTGCTGTAGTCCGTGTAAATCGCGTCCACCTGCCCTTCACCCTCCATGCCGGCAGTAACCGTATTAGTGAACGAGACCAGGTTAGTCGTTGTGGACCTCCCCTTAAGGAAACCGTGCTGCTGCGGCGTGAAGTAGTGTTTAAGAGCAGAGTACATCTGATCATGGACTAACTTTTCAAAGATCTTAGCCAAGACACAAAGTTTAGAGATCGGCCTATAATTAGTAATATCCCGCTTGGGACCTTTTTTGTGAACAGGCGTTATCGTTGCCGTTTTCCAGATTTTGGGCACTATTCTAGTGGTAATTGACTTACTGAAGAGGAGACTAACGGGAAAGACCAAACTCTAAGCACAGTTCTTAAGAAGGTAAGGATGCAAGCCATCGGGCCCAGCTGCTTTATTGCAGTCAAGGGTTTGAGCAACTTCAAGACGGCAGAAGAAACTGCGATAGAGCGTATGTCAGCCGTAGAAGTAACGTCAATGGGATCGGAAATAGCTAAATCCATAACACATGGCGAAGATGGCAAATAGTTGGAGTTGAAAAAGTCGGCGAAAGCGTGACAAATATCAATATAATATATCAAATAATATCAATTATCAATATTATAATATAATATAATATCATCCCCCGTTTCTACAGATCGATCCTTAAATGACATAGATGATGGATAGGTGTTATATTGTTTATTGTATTGAACGTATGACCAAAAAGCTATCGATTATCTCGAATTGAGTCTTCAATTTTATGTATGTAGCTTAGATAACACTCACGTGCAACCCTTTTCACTCGCTCACGCAAGACCCTAAAAGAATTTTGATCAGAGACATTCTTGTAGGTTTTAAACTTACGGTGTTTTTTTTTTTTCTTTTAGTATCTTGATAAGAGCGGGCGAAAACCATACCGGATATTGAGCTACCGGATATTTTACATATAATAGTGTAAAATAATAAAAACTTCCTGGAGAATGTGATTAAAACGATAGAACCCTTCACTGCGACCAGGAAGCAAACGCATACAGAGACGGATTATAGACAACCACTGACGACTGAGATTTATGTACCTATTTGAATAGTGTATTAGCGGTGAAACATTGACCTTCCGTCAGCGGAGAGCGGAGGCCAGAACTGCAACAAGTAGGTAGTCACGGCGGCGGCGGGCAGAGGTAACAGTGTTCCTAGTGGCAGCCGGCAAGCAGTAGTGTGTAGCAGTTACCTGCAGCTTGGAGCGCTCGGTCCAGCGCTGAGCAGTGCGCCAGCAGAGTCTGCTCAGCGCCGCACAGCAGCTGCAGGCAGCTCCGCCACTGCGCAACAAACGACATCATCAACAGTACTCGTGTGGACCAGTGCTGTGCAGCAACAAGATGCCGCACGAAGGACCAACACAGTGCACTATCACTACACTCACTACACTCACTAGCGGTCGGACGACGCGATTTTTAAATCAAAATAAAATGACCCGCGCGGGACAGGGTTAGTCCCACTTTTCGAGGATAACTCGACCGTGCGTGCAGCGATAGGGTAAATCTGATTTAAAATATCATATTTTTATTAAAATACGTTTTTATGGCTATTTTTGGTAGGGGGAAGTCCCGTAACGCCGGACGGCACCTATCGCCGGACACTCGTACTATTTAAGCAAGTATAATCCTGTTCGATTCAAAGTACAAGTGAAAGGGGCGCGGGGGGCACACAGCTACAGGATCACGCGACGTGGCTCGCCTGTGACGCACAAGGCCACGGCGGGAGCGGGCGTTCGCTGTTTTTGGCGAGAAGTCACGGCGTCACGTAAATATCGATGTAAGTGATTCTGGCATATTTATGCATTTACATTTTAGTGGTATTCAAAAATAAAAGTAGTATTTGATTGTTATCTGTAAACTAGTAGAATATTATTAGATTTTTTAAACAATTTTGCTAGGTACCACCTAATGTACGAAATTATCTGTCCCTTAGCACCGGACACTAAGTCATCCCTTAGCACCGGACAGTAAACATATTGATATTTCTTGCGAGAATTTACGTTATTTATTCTGATTAAGTATTTAATTTTGTTTAAGAGTATAGAAGAACGAAGAGAATTGAAATGGAAGAGAAAAAAAGAAGAAAGGATCGTGGAAGCCAGAGCTTACAAACTGCTATTGATAAGGTTATGTCAAAAGAACTTAGTGTAAGACAAGCTGCAATGCGGTCCAGTATTCCTAAAAGCACTGTACGTGACAAAATAAAGTCGCTAAATCGAGGAGAAGAAGTAACGATGAAACCAAAGTTGGGTAGGTTCACTAGCACCTTCTCAGCAGAGTATGTTAACAAGTTCTCGCTCCGAAAGCTATCCGTCAAGTAGGAAAGCTCACTTCTGCTGAGACAGGCAAAAACATCACAGTTTTGTTCTGTATGAGTGCTAACGGCCACTACATACCGCCATTTTTCGTATTTCCTAGGCAAAGAATGAATGAAAGGCTTATGATGAATGCTCCAGCTGAGAGCATAGGCGTGGCCCAGCCAAAAGGGTGGATGAACAGTGACTTTTCTTAGCAATATCTAATAATATTCATCAAACACACGCAACCAACCAAAAAGAACCCTGTGCTGCTACTACTTGATGGCCATTGCAGCCACAAGTTAATGGCGGTAATCAGCTTTTGCAGCGAAAATCATATTCACTTGATGAGCCTTCGTCCGGTACTAGGTGCCACTTTTATAAATTACATTTTTTGTTATCAAATTTTGATTGATGGTATTAATTCTTTTTAAGCAGATTTTGTGGGTTTTTTTATTTAATTTGATTTCTAACTTTGTTATCTACTGTAAGTCATAAATAAATAAACATTCCTTAAAATAGTTTTTATTTTATTCATAAAAGACCTTAGGTGTCCGCCACTAGGGGACTTCCCCCTACCTATTGTCACGTAAACGTAACTTGAACTCAAATAAAAAGATTTATAAATATTTAAAGACGTTAACGTTTTTTTTATAATGTCCCGCTTTCTACGATATAATCCCTCTTTTTTCCCTCAAAAAGTTTCAAAATCCGAACTTGGTAAAAATAAAACTGGTAACGCTGCTAGCGGCGCGCGTATTGTCATCGAGCTTGCTTATATATTATAATTTTTTTACATGGAAAACGAAACAGCTGCTTACAAACACGGTAGATATATATATATATATATGATGAATAGTTACACAAAAGCCAAAAAGAAGTTTAGATTATGGGATAAATATTGAATTTGGTGTAAATATGTATTTGTGTTTATTTTATGTGTTCTGTTTTGTGAATAGATATTTATGTAGGTTGCCTACAAGCACATCACGGGCGAACGATCTACGATGCTATTATTCAATTTTATATGGTAACACCATGGAAAAACGTATAGCAATACTATTACCACGTAGACATTATAATATTATGAGGGTGTGTTTATGGAAAGGTAAAAACGCACACTAAGGAATTTGGGAAATTTGTAACCAGGGTGTTCAACATCACACACACACATCAGCCAATTAACGTCCACTGTTGGACAAAGGCCTCCCTCATAGAGAGGGGTGTTGCCATAATCCCCACGCTTGGCAGGCGGCTTGGGGATCGAAGGGTGTTCAAAACCAGGGCCAAATAGTTTACGTTGGTTGCTTCTGCACCCAAAAACAGACCGAAGCCTTTGGATTGTGAGCAAAACCACGCAGTCTCCACACTACCGACTCATTAAGCTGTTATAGCGAAGGTAATACCTCGTCGAGACCGCGGTCCATCAGCTTGTGTATGAAGGGAGCGTGTTTGTCTCGAGCGGACGCGGGCAGCGCCGGGAGGCAGCGCACTAGTCGCGCGCCAAACTGCTCCGGCAGGGACACCACCGCGGGCAAAACCTGCGTCACACACAAACATCACATCTACAACCTACGTCACACACAAACATCACATCTACAACCTACGTCTTGAACCAAGCTAAACACACTTGTTGTCCTTTCACCAACAATACAAGATCGATATAAATCGATCGATAAAGATCGATAGAAACGTGAAGATCGCGGTGAATGTCCGACTTGTCACATCACATGATTACCGTATCGAGTAAACGATCCGCTGCAGCCTCCCCCAGGCCGTCTCCTTTCTCCTTCTCTCCCGTGTGGAGATGCAGTCGGTTAAGAAGTAGAGCGACATTCGTCTCGCTCGCACACTGCTCGAGCACATCGCACATGCGTATTATACTGTCATCCGGATCTGAAACACGAAGCTATGAGTAACATTCTCCGCCAACCACCGCAGCCGCAGCCGCAACCGCAGCCGGAGGTGTCAGGAGGTGTCAAGGTGAGGTACCTCTCGTGCCCCAGCTGTCGTCGTAGTGCAGCATCGCTAACTCGCACAGCTCCTGCATGGTGTCCCGTTCAGTCGCGCTAGCGTCGTCCCGCTCGCACGCGGCTGCAGTGCTCAGCGCCGTCTCCACGATGTCGTCAGTTAGAGCTGAGAAAGGAAACAGACAAGTGATACGAGGACCGCTAAGAGGGTATTGCAGCTTCACTACCACAGCCACAGCGACCGCCATCACTACACTGGAACCGATCCATTCCTAGTTGATACAGGGCGTCTTAACACCCCGTTCAAAATGTGTACACAGTTACATACATATAAGTAATTATATCTCCAACCGTTTACATACATATAAGTAATTATATCTCCAAAAACGTTATAGTATATTGTTACACAAGATATATTTTGGCGCTTGACGAACGAAGCGAGGGCGCGAATAGTTTGAGGGTGTAAAAAAACTTTAATACCCTTTAACAATCTATAGAAATATCTCGGGTGTAAAAGATCACTTAAATCCCTTGTGTAACAATCTACAAAAGATAAACATTTAAAATGTTCCGAGAAGTGTCAAAACAGAAGAAACAAATGTAATGTACGAGTATATATGAGCGCAGTATGACGAGTGAAGTACTCACCGGCCAGCTCCCCCCCCAGCTGCAGCTCCAGCACGCACAGCTCCAGCACGTCCCGCGTGCACGACGACCCCACCAACTGCCGACCCGACTCTGCAACATTATCATTATACGAGGCATTTTAACTACCAACAAATACGGTGTGTTATTTGTTAGGATACCGACCTGCGACTCGGAGCGCCGCCCCTTCCCGGCCCGTGTCCCGCAGCCCGCGCGCGCGCACCACCGCCCAGCCCAGCGCCTCCCGCTCCGGCAGGCCTCCGTCCCTGCGGCATCGCACACAACGACTTCACCGACCGGCTCTAACCGGCTACCTACCTACACACTGAATGCTGACGAGACGTTCCCTACTCACTCTGTGTTCGCTCGCACGCAGTGCAGCGCGAGCGCAGGCAGGTCGCGAGCGAGAGCGGCGCGCGCCCATGCCAGCGCGTGCGAGCGAGACGACGAGCCGCCGGCCGCACGCAGCTGCAGCCGCGCCGCCCACTCGGCGAGGCACGAGGGGTCGTCGGGCTGCGGAGCGGCCCTGCGGCCGCCCCTGTTCTCTTCGATCGCCTCCACCACCTGTCGACATGTGTGTATTGTCCTTACTTGGACACCTTGCAGTGCGGATGTGCAATACTCTGCCCGAGTGCACTCTACATGAGAGACGCGACGCTACGTGAAAGCGACGACCCGGTAATAATACATTTATGGGAGTTGTGGTCCAGGTATCGGGTATGCGTCCCCTTGGACCTTTTCCATAATATATAATTAGTGTTCCCCAGATAACGAAAGTGACGTTCGGTTTCCGAACGTCACACATTGTATCGAATCGAACTTGTGTGTGATATAAAAAACTGCATTGAAAGTTGAATAATCCGTAATTAGGAACGAGACATTAATTAAGTATATGGATATTAATGAAAAATAACTAAAAATAAACGTTAATTATTCTATAACTATAATATAGTACATACGGCAGCGACATGGAAGTGGTTCCGGGGCCAGACGCCGGCGCGTCGCAGGTGCCGCGTGACGTCACATCCGCCGCGCCGCACGCGCACGCACCGCGCGAACCAACCCTCGCCCTCTGCAACACACACACGTGTGTAACATGGCCGCAGAGGATGGGACACTGCTGGGAGGAGTGCAGTTCACTCACCGGGGTTGTATCGCTGCAACAGCTCCCGGAAGTGTTCTCTGGAAGTCCACAACGGCGGCAGGCACGCTTCCACCCGGCGGCGAGCGGCGACCGAGCGGTGCGACCAATCAGACAGAGAGCCGCACGCGTCGAGTAGCGCTGCGGGATGTCGGACTGATGTTACCATACTCGTACCGACCTCACTCGAGGGGCGAGGGGTGAGGGGCGAGCCCTGCATGGCGTCATGTATCTACACCAGCTGTAGACGACTACTCTTACGAGACACGCCACACGCATAAAAATAAAACTACGTTTGGGTACCAACTCGCCTGATGGTAAGCGACGGTGTGGCCGAGGATGGAACTTGTTGATATAAAAGAAATGTATTCACTCTAGCCTTGAAGATGCCTAGATAGTAGTTCTCAAGAAACAAGGAGGACGGCAGGAAGTTCAGCATGTATCATAAATGACGACCCAAATCGTTGAGTACGAATTTTTGTAATATCCAGTAGCAGTATAGTATAGTAGTGGTAGTGTGCAGTCTTTCCACTTGTCCTGTAGTAAAAAGGGGAGGGTGGAATAAGGTCATAAAGTTGTAGCGACGTTCACAGACAGACATCCTGGCGGCGACCGGTCCCTGGTGTGGTGCGGGTGAACCTCCGCGGGCGGGAGTGTTCCGGTCCAGGTACTCACGTCTTCTCGGCGTCGCTTCTCGGTATTGGATGAATCAAAACCAAGCTTGAAGTAGTGACTGATTTTATTGAATAAATTTGAATAATAATGTAACGCGATATAGGGTTCCCTCACAGCTCGACCGTGTCAGAGTCAGATAAGATCCGATCAGTGGTCGTGTGTGGCTGTTGTGATGTTCGACAGGACATAATGATATGATGGAAGCGGTACCTTGTATAGTGAAGTTGGCATCACGTGAGTCAGGTGTAACGTCAGCGGCAGCGTCACTCGCCACCCTGTGGGTACATCAAACGCACATCAACAACTACTTCGGAGTGGGACGAGCGAGTGGTCGCACGGCGCACGGCTTTCTATAGTTTTTTCATTGTATATCTTAGTGTAAAAAAGCTGTTGGATTTCCTATCAATAAATAAATATGTACGATGAAAATGAATCGGATGTAGAGTATCTCGCTCGCTCTACATAACGAGCGTGTCTCCGTCTCGCTCGCTCCTGATATAAGAAGTTTCCCAGCGAGCAGGCACTGACCCGAGCGTGCGCAGCGCGGGGTGCGGCGGCGCGCGCACGCGCACCTCGTCCTGCAACATGCGCACCTCCCCCTCGGCCTCCGTGCCGGCCCACTGCGGCGCCCCTCGCTCCACTGCCTCTTCCAATCTGCACACAAGACAACAATATAAATGACTACATTTTACAATAGAAGCTTTTTTTACCTTGAAGACCTGCGCAGATAGCAAGGTGTAGGTGAATGAGAAAGAAACGAAGCTAATGTGTAATCGTCGTACCCGGTGAGGTCCAGGTGAGGCAAGACGGGCGCGAGGTCCGTCGCGAGCCGCAGCATGCAGGGCGCGGCGTACAGCGTGTCCGCGAGCATGTCCGCGAGCATGCCCGCGTGCGAGCTCGCACCTGCGCCCGCGCACGCCACCCACGCCTGTACTGCGATCCACGCGCCCACCTCCCAGCACGACTGGAACTCACAACACAACAACTGGCTGCGATCCCTTCTCTTTTTTGCATCTATAATATCTATATTATAAATGCAAAGTGAAGTAATATACAATATAATAGTTCAAGTTGCAGAGACTGGCTGATAGACGTCGTGCAGCTGATGCTATTTCCTTGTATACAATTCTAAACTGTCACATGAACACTCCTGATATTTTACGTTCAATTAAATGTATGGTTCCGAGTGTTAACCATCGCCTACATAAATATAAGTTGTTCGTCTGTTGCGAACACAACATGCGAGTAGAACTGTGATGGGTGAACATATAAGAACACGTGTTGAGATCAGGTAACTGGTTGTTGTCAGAACACGGAATATATTATTCCATGGAGTCTCTTCCTGCATTTAAGAGAGGGTTATTCAAGCCCTTCTATGAATAGTTAGTTATTTTATATTTTACAATCGAAAAATTAAATGTAATTAATTAAATTTATATCTATTCGTGAGACCCTGTAATTGGCTTTTTATAGTTTTTTTATTATATATGTTAGTGTAAAAAGCTGTTGGTTTTCCTATCAATAAATAAATATAAAAATTTGCACATTCTTGGTTCTTATTTGAAAAAAGTAATGGTCTTTCCATTTATTTTTCCTTTCTTAGTTGTGCTTTAGGCTCTCGAAGAGCAGACTTGTTTTTAAGCCTAAAATTTCAATAAAATGCCGAATTTACCTATAATTGGATGTGCTGTCCTATGACAGCACTTATTATAATTATTATATCATATAATCAAGCAATGTTGTATCATCTCCTTGGTGAATCAGTAAAAAATTAAGATAGGGGGGTTACCTCTCCGAAGCGCAGGAGCGTGTCGAGCGCCTGCTCCACGGGCAAGGGGAGCTCCTCACCCGCCGCCGGCGCAGGCGCAGGCGCAGTGTGTCGCGCTCCACCTGGCGGGTGACAGACTCAGCTGACTATAGTCTACATATATATAGAGTGCTGCCGGCTGCGGTCGTTCACAGACCGATGTTCCGGCCGCGCTGACACACGGCACACGAGCGTGCACGGACTTCTAGCTGTATCATAATAATACAAACAGCCTGCACGAGTCACATGAAGACGGTACACGAACCTGTTTGTAGTAGTGTGCGCGTGCGTCCGGTGAGCGCGGGCGTGCGCAGCGTGCCCACGCGCGTGCCGCACGCCGACTGCTCCGCGCCCTGCGCCAATACACTGCAACACATATTATATAAAGTTAACAACTCATTGACTTGGAATGCGTACATATTTGTACGCACCTCTTCTTCAAAAACTTCATTTTACATTCGTTTATGTAACCATCATAATTTGTACATGTAAAGTACAAAAAAATATTCCTCATATTTAAAAATATTTTTTTGCACTGTTTACACGTATATAAAAATCTAATTATGAACGAGACAGTTCAAAATTTGCTCCAAACCAGTTCTTGCAGACTGTAGCTTTACATTTGTGTGGAGTTGAATACTCCACGCTATGAAACTAATTATTTTATTTTACATGGAAAATAAACAGCTGCTAACAAACACAGTAGATGTAGGATGAATAGTTACGTGAACCTGTAATTGACTTTCTGTAGTTTTTTATTGTATATCTTATTTTAAAAAGCTGTTGGTTTTCCTGTAAAAAAAAAGCCAAAAAGAAGTTTTCACTAATACAAACTAAAATAGTGTAAATGCCCCGGTGAGGTGTCCCAGTACTCACGGCGCGGGTATCGTGGCTCGCTGGTGTCTCGACTGCGCGCGCAGGTGTCGGCGGAACAAGCCGACGAGCGCCGCTAGCCGCGCGCCCCACGCCCCCTCACCCTGCCTGCTCCCCGGGGAGCGGGGAGGGTGAGGTGTCCCAGTACTCACGGCGCGGGTATCGTGGCTCGCTGGTGTCTCGACTGCGCGCGCAGGTGTCGGCGGAACAAGCCGACGAGCGCCGCTAGCCGCGCGCCCCACGCCCCCTCACCCTGCCTGCTCCCCGGGGAGCGGGGAGGGTGAGGTGTCCCAGTACTCACGGCGCGGGTATCGTGGCTCGCTGGTGTCTCGGCTGCGCACGCAGGTGTCGCCGGAACAAGCCGACGAGCGCCGCTAGCCGCGCGCCCCACGCCCCCTCACCCTGCCTGCTCCCCGGGGAGCGGGGAGGGTGAGGTGTCCCAGTACTCACGGCGCGGGTATCGTGGCTCGCTGGTGTCTCGACTGCGCGCGCAGGTGTCGGCGGAACAAGCCGACGAGCGCCGCTAGCCGCGCGCCCCACGCCCCCTCACCCTGCCTGCTCCCCGGGGAGCGGGGAGGGTGAGGTGTCCCAGTACTCACGGCGCGGGTATCGTGGCTCGCTGGTGTCTCGACTGCGCGCGCAGGTGTCGCCGGAACAAGCCGACGAGCGCCGCTAGCCGCGCGCCCCACGCCCCCTCACCCTGCCTGCTCCCCGGGGAGCGGGGAGGGTGAGGTGTCCCAGTACTCACGGCGCGGGTATCGTGGCTCGCTGGTGTCTCGACTGCGCGCGCAGGTGTCGCCGGAACAAGCCGACGAGCGCCGCTAGCCGCGCGCCCCACGCCCCCTCACCCTGCCTGCTCCCCGGGGAGCGGGGAGGGTAGTAGTATATAATTGGGGTTTCTGGATCAAAAGTACTTCAAATAGGTCCAGTTATAAACAACTAAATCTATTCACGCCATCTATTCAAATAGATGAATAAAGTAGTTATTGAATAGAGAAATAATTTATAAAAAACGATAGTTTTCGATAAGAAGTCATACCTGGCGCAGAGAAGCGCCGGTCTTCTTATCAAAACTGTCGTTTTTTATAAATTATTTCTCTATTCAATAACTACTTTATTCATCTATTTGAATAGATGGCTGAATAGATTTAGTTGTTTATAACTGGACCTATTTGAAGTACTTTTGCTCCAGAAACCCCAATTATATCTTTCTTTTTTTAATGCTTCAGTATAATTATTTAATATTTAATAAGCTAACAATTATAATCTAAGTTAATTTGTAACATTGATTTTATCTTTTATAAGAGATACTATATCTCTGAATGATCTATATACATCATCCATGAATACGTTTTTGACGACGTGTTGTACACATAGATCAGCATTACATTTGCATGTTAATAATTCTTCAGGTATTGTTTCCACGTCATATAACTCTATTCGTATAATTTTTGTTCCTTTCGACGGCATTCTCACGCAGGAGTAAGTCATGTCATCTCGGTGTGGCCTTTTTCTCGATTTCTCTTGATTGTTCGGCAAGAAGTTGAATAGGTCTCCAGATTCCTGAAACAAGGAGCTTAGTGAGTTATTTTAACGTATTTAATTAATTAAACCTATTCAACACAGTGAACTACTATTTACGTTAAAATCATGTCTAGGAATAAAATTATTTGAGTATGTAAATAGCCAAAATAATTTATTATACTTAATAGGTAAAATAATTTAAACTTACCGACATAATCCGTTAGTTGTGTTCTTTGCAAAGGTCGAAAAAATAATAATTTCACAATATTAATTTATCTGTCTTTTATATAATTGCTTATAATGACTTTAAGGTCTAAAATTAGTCAATTTTTTTAATTTCTAACCAAATAATTCCGTTGTTTTCCTAAACGGGAGGAATGCATTAAGCGAGGCGCCGGGCGTTAGATGATCCGTCTGTGTTTATAGTAATGATTATCAAAACATCTCAATTGTAAATATCGGTAGGTACAATACTGTTTTCTATAGAGTAGTAATAAAGTTGCATATTGATTAAATATTTTCGGAGAACTATTTAAGTATGTGTCACAGATTAAACAGTCCTGTTAATGCGGTAACTGTCCTTACATAAAAATGCAAATACTAGTTGGTTTGTTTGTCTTTAAAATATCAAAATAGTTGAATTGATTTCGTATGGTATTGAGGTATTGTATTGAGACCTAGATCATAATGTATAACAGGTACCATTTTTAACCAAAAAGTCGCAAGTGAAACTGTAGGGTGCAGCTAGTTTAAAATGTTTGATTTAGCTCGATATGGAAAAACTGCTGACAAACTATTTTTGTTTAACACTAACGTCAATGTGAACGTACACATTGACATCCTTAATATTTATATAAAGCTTAAGAAAACCTGAGTCAGTACAGTAATTGCTTCCTGAAGGACAACAGGTGTAGAAAAAGTATTTTGTGCGTGTTTGTGCTAGTGTTACGATTGCAGTCTGGTCTTCTATTCAATCAATTGTGAGTATTATTATTATTATATATTTACGTTTTAATTAAGAAATAAAAAGAAAATTAACGTCTATATAATTGAATTAGTGATTACTCTAACGATTCATTAAAATGTTCTCATTTTTAAAGTTATAAATCCGTTAAACTTTTGTATTTGATTCATGCTGCCCTAGTATTTTATTCATTGATCATTTGTATCTTGATAAGACTTTGAATGTTTGACATCAATTTGTTAGTTCAAATTGCATATTCTCTAAAGAACACTTTTTTATTTAATTGTTATACATATTTAAATTTATTAAATGTTTTTTTCAGTGTCATCTTCATTCGTGTGTGTTGGTGCGTGTCAGATTGCTCGGTCGGATTGAACTCAGGTCATCTATTCAATAAATTGTGAGTATCATTGCATATTTGTGTTTTGATTTTAAAAACAAAAAATAATAGAAGAAAATTTCTTTATGTGACTACTCTGATAAGTGAAATATCCCATGTTCTCAACAAATTAAAATTTCAACTTTTTACATAGGTATTCCGAACTTACTGACATCCTTATTTTTTTATTTCTTCATCATTAATTGTGTCTTGATAAAGTTTTATGAACTGTCTTGAGTGAATGAATAGCCAAAATAACTTATTCCTAAATAATAAATAGTAAGCTCGTATTGACAACTGAATAATAACATATTTTTTTCATTTCAGCCCTATACGCTGCACTTCGTTTTTCAATCATCAGTGCTGCGTGATTCAATTCCACAAATTAAACAAAATGTAAGTACTTCAAGTCTGATAGTGTTTTAAAAGAGTCAAATTAATGTGACCTTTTTTACTTAGGTATCGACTTATTAAATAATAATAATACCCTAGTAACCATAATATGTACATAGACGTACAGTACCTCATACCATAGACTGATTCAACACCATCTCACTCACCACAATAGCAAATCAATTGTCAATCCTATTATGTACAATAGTTTTATATCCATTCACATTCCATAATAGTATTTTATATTGAACAGAGCCTCTTGTCCTGTTGGCTTCAGCCCCACTGTTGCATCTCAAAACTAAAGGCCCGTGAATCAATTGAGTTTATAATAATTCAAAGCAAACGAGCATTATTAGAAGTGGGTACGATCTTTTTGTAGTCGTGTCGTTACAATTTATTTCATAGTATTAAAATTTTATATGAGTGTAAAAAGAGAATAACTATAATATAGTTTAAAAATCATTTCATAGTTTATTTTTCTTATTTTCAGGTCAAAATCATCGAACGCTGACGACCTTTTTCCTTCAGAAGATGAAATTGAAGAGACACGCCATTCAAAAAAAGCAGTGAAACGATCCAGGGATGAATCGCGCTCTTCCGATGAAAGCATTGAAGAGACTCGCCCTCAGAAGAAGGCGACAAAGCAACAATCCCGAGACGAGTCTCGTTCTTCATGCTCAAGCATGCCGCCTTTAACAGAGGAGCCAGTAGAGAAGCCAAAACGGCGGGAGGAAAAAACTGCAAAGGATTCATCACGACGCCTTTCGGACCCACCAGCGCGCAGCGCGCAGCGAGTTTCGAAGAAAACGAAAACCCAGATTCACCCTGTCTCCCGGCCGACGGCTAGGGAATTATTTGGTACGGATAGTGAAGATGAAGCGCAGGAAGCGGCCTGTGCTTCATCTTCAAAAAAACCAAACGCTTTGGTATCTACTATAACGAGAAGGTTAGCCAACGGCGTCTCTCGACAAATTTTTCCCGATAAAGAGGGGACGCATTATATCGAATTAAAAGTATACAAAGTCTCGGATATTGAAAAAATAGCCCCTATGAATAGGTGGCGTCAGGCTGTGATGTCATTAAAATATAAAACTAATGACAACACAGAAGTTTGGAGCAATTTAACAAAATTTATATGTTCTAGTAGAAAAGAGTTTAAAAACATATCACCCACATTCATATCAAATTATTTTTAGTAAAAATAATAGATACTTAATTTTTATACTTCATTTATCATTTTATAATTGTATACTCATGTAATCAAAATGTAATCGTAGTTTTAAGTTAAATTGAATAAATATCATTTCCTTGTCTTAATTATGTTGTATTTTTTTTATTACAGCGAGCCCAATCAGTGATGTCGAGTATCAGTCACAAAGCAATGAAACCATATTATGCCACAAATGTAAACAGATTTTACGAAAATCTGAATTCAAGTATCATTTGAGAAGTAATGTGCATAAATCAAATTGCTTATTAAAAACTGTATTCAAAAATATTGAGATTATTGCAACAGCATTTAAGAATCGAATCCTTACATACCGATTGAATCCGTATGAAGTACACTTTGAGACACCTGAAGCATTTTTATATGACAGTATGAAATATGTGACAAAACTAGTTGAAATGATTCAATCAAAACATAGCTGCTTAAAAGTGAATATAGAGTTGTTTGCTAATTTTATATTACCACATTCAGACCAGCAGCAGCTCAAGTCTTTTAATACTAAAAATACTGTTATTTTAAAACATACGGATCTAAAAGAGAAATATATGGATGCATTAAACACGATAAAACAGAAATTAACAGAGTTTGAGCACTGTGAGTCCGGGTGGTCTTTTTTATCAATAAGTCATCTAGAAATCAATATTAACAAATACTGCCCTATGCGAGGTGGTTCTTATATTGATTTACCAGCCAAAGTTAAAAACACAAAAAGTTGTATAAACATACAGAATAATGATAATCACTGCCTGTTATGGTCTATAGTGGCTGCCTTACACCCACGCGAGCGAAATGCTTGTAGGGTAAGTTCTTATCCACACTATAGTAACGTTTTAAATATCGAGGGCATGAATTTTCCTCCCACATTAAGTGATGTAAGAATTTTAGAAAAAAACAATTCTGATGTGAGTGTAAATATCTATGGATTAAGTAATAAGTGTAATGTAACTGGGCCTCTGTACAAGTCTGATTCAAGAAAATCTAATCATGTGAACTTGCTGTACATAGAAAAAAGTGGCAAGTTTCACTACTGTCTCATAAAAGATCTTTTGAAACTTGTACGAAGACAAATTTCCGGACACAAAGGCAAAATGTACTTGTGTGAAAATTGCTTGCAATTTTTTTCCAGTGTTTCTAAGTATACTACACATTCATGTTCTGAAGTGTTATCGGTTTTACCGCCAAAGAATAGCGTACTAAAATTTGAACACTACGAAAGGCAACAGAAAATAAACTTTGTAATATATGCGGATTTTGAAAGCATTCTAATTAATTGTCCAGAAAATAATGATTTGAGTATTAATACGAAAACGATTAAAAAACACGAACCTTCTTGTTTCGGGTATTACATATGCTGTTCACATGATTCAAGCCTGAATAAATATGTAACGTATAGAGGTTCCGACTGTCCCAAAGTTTTCATAGAGTATCTAATCAGAGATGTGACAGAGATACGTAGTATTATACAATGTAAAAAATCGATGTTAAAATTATCTAAACACCAGCAGGAAGAATATCAAAAGGAAAGTGTATGTCACATCTGTAATAACTTCCTCTTTGATGATAAAGTGATGGATCATGATCATATTACGGGTGAATACAGAGGAGCAGCTCACAACCAATGTAATCTATTGTATAGAGTTTGCCCCTTCGTACCAGTGGTCTTTCACAATTTATCCGGTTATGACAGCCACCTATTTATAAAAGAATTGGCTAACTATAAGGGTGAAATTAAAATTATACCCCAAACAAAGGAAAAATACTTGAGTATAACAAAGTATTTGACTACGGAAAACTCACCACAGACCATTCAAATAAAATTTTTGGACTCTTTTCAATTTCTCAGCTCGAGTTTAGATAATTTGTGTAAAACCTTATGCGAGAAAGACTTTATACATTTATCTCAAGAGTTTACAAAGAAAGATCAATTTGATCTAATGCAGAAGAAAGGAGTTTATCCATATGATTATGTAGACTCATGGTCAAAGTATAAGAATGATAAACTCCCAGAAAAAAATATGTTTTTTAATAGTTTAACACAAGAGCATATATCAGACGAAGACTATGCTCGAGCTTTACATGTTTGGAATATATTTAATATTCACTCGCTTGGAGAATACACAGATTTGTATTTAAAAAGTGATGTCTTAATTCTTTGTGATATATTTGAGAATTTTCGAAATACATGTTTACGATATTATAAATTAGATCCAGCTTATTATATAACCTCGCCTGGTCTTAGTTGGGATTCAATGTTGTTATGTTCAAAAGTACATTTGGAATTAATTAATGATATAGAAATTTATCAGTTACTCGAGAAAGGTATTCGTGTAGGTTTAGCTCAGTGTTCACTTAGACATGCAAAAGCAAACAATAAATACCTTCCCCATTATGATGAACGAAAAGATTCTTCTTTTTTAGTATACCTTGATTGTAACAATCTATACGGATACGCTATGACAAAAAAAATGCCTATTGCAGAGTTCCGATTTTTAAATAATAGCGAAATTAATGATTTTGATATTATGAATACACGAGAAGATGATGATTATGGATACATTCTTGAAGTTGATTTGAAATATAGTGATTACTTACATGGTTTTCACAGCGATTTACCATTCGCAAGTGAGAAACTCATACCGCCTGGTGGTAAAAATCCCAAACTGATAGCAAATCTCTATGATAAATATCATTATGTAATCCATTATACACATTTAAAAGAATGTATTAAACATGGATTACTACTAACAAAAATTCATAAAATTTTAAGCTTTCGTCAAGATAATTACTTAAAAAAGTACATAGATTTGAATACTCAGTTACGTCAAAAATCTTCGTCTGCTTTTGAAAAAGATTTCTTCAAATTACTTAACAATGCTATTTTCGGCAAAACAATCGAGAACAAAAGAAAGCATGTTAATGTGAAGTTGGTCACCCAATGGAGTGATAGTAATAACAAAACGAATAAAGTAATCGGCGCAAAGGTACTTATTACAAAGCCAAACTTTCACAGTGCAACGATATTTTCTGAAAACTTTGCTGCAATCCAGCTTAAACACGAAAAAATAAAACTAGATCGCCCCATCTATATTGGGTTCAGTGTACTGGAATATGCAAAGACTCACCTTTATCAGTTCCACTATAATTTTATAAAAAAGAAGTATAAAAACAACGTAGAATTATGCTACACCGACACAGACAGCTTACTGTATTTGATTCACACCAATGATTTTTATGAAGACATGAAAGAAGATTTGTCTGTATTTGATACTAGTAATTTCAAACTTAATAATCCTTTCAATATACCCATAGCTAATGCTAAAGTTCCCGGTCTGTTCAAGGATGAATTAGGCGGTGATGTGATTGCTGAATTTATAGGACTAAGAGCTAAACTGTATTGTATAAAAAGCGTAAAGGTTCAAATTAAAAAAGCGAAAGGTATATCAAAAACAGTAACTAAAAAGCTCAACTTAACAGATTATCATGAAACACTCGTAAAAAATACAAATTTGAGATGCAAAATGAACATGATAAAATCCATAAAGCATGTTTTATATACGCAGGAAGTTAACAAGCTAGTCTTGAATAGAAACGATGATAAGAGACAAATTCTTCCAAATCAAGTTAACACGCTACCTTGGGGACATTGTGACACTGTATTTTGATGGTGTGTTCATCAGCAACATCATCATCATACATAATAACACATTTTTGAAAAGGGTAGCTAGTTGATCTATCATGGACTAAGAAAGTTACGTTTTAGACCCAGCTACCCTTGAACGTGGTAGGAGAATTACCTATCAGAAAAAATAATATCGATTAAAATCTAAGATGTATTGTATGGATGGAGATGTCTTGATTCTGTAGTTAAAATATTTTATAAAGATATAATAGATGAGTGCATTACATAATAAGCGTGTAAAGTGTACCATATATTTTATTAAGCTTGATAATAAATAAATAAATTATAAATATCTAAGAAAATTTTATTTATTCATTGCCTTACCGAACTATTTAGGAAACATAATATTTCTTTATATAAAGGATGGCTTCTTTTTAGTGTTTCACACGCTACCATGAAGTTGGTTAAGCAACCTCTGTCCTTAGAAGTACAAGCCATTGATTTAGAACCTTCTATCAATTATGTAAACCATAGTTTGCTTCTACCCAACCGGATTCGATGTATTATATGTGGACCATCCAACTGTGGGAAGACTAATGTAATGCTGTCATTACTAATGCATGAAAATGGGCTGAAATTTCGAAACGTTTACTTGTATTCAAAAACTACATTTCAACCAAAATACCAGTTCCTGAATGAAGTATTGAAAAGAGTTCCAGGAATTAGATATTTTACAATCAGTGATGATAAATATGTTATTCATCCTAATGAAGCTTTATCACAATCTGTTTTTATATTTGATGACATTGCTTGTGAAAATCAGGCTAACATTCGTAATTACTTTTCTATGGGTAGGCATAAGCAGATAGATTGCTTTTATTTGTCTCAAACATATTCCAAAATTCCGAAACAATTATTAAGAGACAATGTAAACTTTCTGATAGTATTCAAGCAGGATGACATTAATTTAAAGCATATTTATAGAGAACATGTTAACACTGACATGAATTGGTTACAATTCAAGAACATGTGTTCTAGTATATGGCATAAACCACACAATTTTTTAATAGTTAATAAAGAGTGTGAACTTGACAATGGAAGATATAGAAAAGCATTCGACACTTTTATTTCTTTTAGCTAATTACTCTACATAGTCTGTGTCATATCTCATTGGTACATATAAGTCGAAATATTTTTATTTTCTCATCACTGTTAGTTACTTCTAACATACCAGTGGTTTCTACTTCTGCTAAGATTGTAAATCATGGAACACAATATCAAAAAACAGCTAATTAAATCGGTTAATTCAATAAAACACAAGATGAAACAAATGCGAGATGAAGAACAAAATACAAATTTAAAAATGAATAAAATGTTTAAGCCTATAACAGCACCTTTGCAAGTTCTGGTGGATAACAACCATCAAATGTATAAACGACGAAATGAAAGTAAAAGCGTTGATAACACATCTTTTCCATCATCTGAATTTGAAGATGCTGTGGATTCGGATGAAAGTAGTTCATCGTTAAAGAGCTATGACAAAGAAGATGTTGATGAAGCGTTTAAGTATAATAACAAGGAGTTTATGGAAACATCACTAAGTAAAAATGATTTAGCCGATTTATATGAAAATATGAATATACCTTTCGGTGTAAGAAAAAAGGGTCAAGAAATTTTTATCGGAAATTCAATAGCAAAATTTACTGTTAAAGATGACGATTATGAAAAGACATGTATAACAATTGATGGTGTGCCATATGAATTAACTCCTGGCTTAAAAGAGGTTTTATTACATAAAACACCAGATATAAAATTAATTACTGAGGAAGATAAACTTATTTACAAAGATATTTTGGTAAATACGAGTGTTCATAAAAGAAATTATAACCCTAACGAACAAATTAGGGGTGATAAAGGTGTAAAATGTCGTGAAATTATAAAACCAATGTTTTATGAAATTACAACGAAATCTGGAGGTAGTTTACCAAGTCTGAAAATGTATAAAAAGAATACTGATTTAATTTATTGGGATGATCCCAACGAATTAATTGAAAGACTTAAACTTTTGGTTGCTTCAAGAGACGCTGGCAATTGTAATCATGACAATGAAATTATTTCAATAATAGAAGAACTGAAAGAAGCTGGTATAATAAAACCATAAAAGCAGTTTCAAACGATTGACGTACTTAGTAGTGATCTGTTTATCGAACATGGATGTTGATAAATTCGGGCTAAATATATTTAAACGAAAAAAAACTAATGAAGTACCAATTACATTCCCATGGTGTCACTTTAAGTTGTCAGAGAGTGATAACTGTTTAGATGTACAGCATAAAAATATAAGAAATCTATTGACACCCATTGAATCATTTGATGCTTGTACAAAAGAGTATGTAGACAGACAACTTGCAGATTATACAAGAAGCTATTCGTCTCTAAATGAACGAGTTATAGCAATGAATGACAGATTAACAAAGCTAGAAAAAATATGTGAATTATTAAAGACTAAACATGAGCAAAAAGGACGTAGTAAATGAAATCCATAGAAATGCAAGGATACATTTTCCCAGAAGACATGTTATTTTAAAAGATATCGATGATTTGTGGCAAGCTGATTTAATAGATATGCAATCTTTTTCGGAAGAAAACGCAGACTATAGATATGTTTTAATTGTGATTGATTCATTCTCTAAATTTGCTTGGGCTGTTCCTTTAAAAAATAAAACCAAAGAAATAGTCTCTAATGCATTTAACTCTATATTAAAAAGGGGGCGTAATCCGAAGAACTTGCAAACGGATTTAGGAAAAGAGTTTTATAATAATGAATTTAAAAAAATAACACAACATTTCAATATAAATCATTACTCTACATATTCTACAAAAAAGGCTTCAATTGTAGAAAGACTAATAAGAACATTGAAGAGCAAACTTTATAAACAGTTTAGTCTTCAAGGGAGTTATCGATGGATTGGTGGTATATTAGAGTCTATCGTAAATAAATATAATCACACAGTTCATAGAACTATAGGAAAACAACCTGCAAAGATAAGCGAAAAGAATAAAAATAAAATTTTAAGAAGGTACATAGCTCTCGCTCAATCAAAACCAAAATATAAAAATAAATTTAGTTTAGGAGATTTTGTTCGAATTAGTAAATACAAAGGCTGTTTCGAAAAAGGGTACACACCTAATTGGTCAACAGAAATATTTAAAATAATTCTCTTACAGAATACTAATCCTGTAACTTATTTATTAGAAGATAGAAAACATCAACCTATTTTAGGCGCATTTTATAAGCAAGAACTTCAAAAAACTAAACACCACGATGTTTATCTCGTAGAGAAAGTTATAAAAAGACGAAAAAATCAAGTTTTTGTAAAATGGCTTGGATTACCAATTACGGAAAATAGTTGGATAGATAGCACTAATATACTTTAACTCGAGAAATGTATAAATTATATGAAAATGTTTTGACTCAATCATTCTATGTGTGGTTATGGTAAACGATAGACTGTTCAATAATTTAATAAACAGGTTACCAATTGAACTTCACTTGCCTGGTTATAATTTCTGTGGTCCAGGAACAAAATTGAAAGAGCGATTGTTAAGAGGGGATAAAGGTATTAATTTATTAGACGAGTATTGCAAGAGACACGATATTGCATACAGCAAATCAAGAAACTTAGAAGAAAGACATAAAGCTGATATAATTTTAATGAAAATGGCTAGAAAACGACAAAATGCAGCTGATGCAAATAAAGGAGAAAAATTTGCTGCTAATTTAGTGAACAAAGCTATGATAGCGAAGGTTTCTACAGGAGCTGGATTAAAGAAGACTTTTCGAAAAATTGTGACTCATACAAAGAAACAAATCAGAAAAATAAAACCTAAGTGCAAAAAGATGGCTATAAAATTAGCTATAGCAGCTGCTAAAGAAATAGCGTCAGATTCAACAGTCACAGTTCCTAGAGTTATTCCAGTACCGAAAACTGGCGGCTTTCTTCCATTAATACCGCTATTTGCCGGCCTGTCTGCTGTTGGTAGCTTAGCAGGAGGAGCTGCAGGAATAGCAAAGGCCGTCAATGAATACAAAATTGCACAGCAACGATTAGCAGAACTAGAAAGACATAATAAACAAATAGAAGCTATGTGCATAGGAAAAGGATTACAATTGAAGCCTTACAAAAAGGGCTTTGGAATTTTTGTATCCCAAAAGAAAAAAAACTAATATATCAGCTACCCAATAGAGCACTAACCAACATAGATATCTTAAAGTATAGAAAACATGTTCCATATTTTCGAGGAGTATTCATGAGGGATAAGTTACCAAAAAACACATTTAAAAAAGAATGTGGTATTATAAACCTAGATTCTTCGAAAAACCCTGGGACCCATTGGGTAGCATATGCAAAAATTTACAACTATGTTGAATACTTTGACAGTTATGGAAATTTAAAACCTCCTGAAGAGTTGATAAAATACTTAGGACCATCTATATTTTATAATTATGAGAACTTACAGCGTGATAATGCCTATAACTGCGGTCATTTGTGTATTCGTTTTCTTGAACGATTCTGGATGAGTAGATAAAATAATATGAATATATTAAGGAGTGCTGTAAACAACACTGTTTAGTCTGTCAAAATGTCTGTTACTGTAACCATCAGTGGTAATAAATCTGTAATGCATACCTATTTTCTACCACCCCTGAATATTGACAAAGATTATGAATGTGGTTTATTATACATATCCGTTTTTAATTCTATACCTAATATCAGTGAAAATAATAACATATTTTCATATGGAGACGATGGAGAGCAAATAAAAGTTCCTACCGGTACCTATGATATTAAAGATTTATGTGAATATATCAACAATAATATTAAAAACTGTGAATTAAATCTCAAAGCTAATAACAATACATTAACATGTTCTTTGTTCAGTACAAAAACAGTTAATTTTCAGAATAGTCTTAGTTTTAGCTCACTTTTAGGATTTCCAAAAATACGTCTTGAAGCCAATAAATGGCATGATTCAGCAAATGCTATAAGCATTCTACCACTGTCAGTGATACGAGTTGAATGTGACTTAGTTAAGGACTCTTTTACTAACGGATCAGCGTCACATATAATATATGAATTCATTCCAAACGTTCCACCAGGACATCGTTTTATAGAAAATCCAGGAAATATTATATACTTCCCTGTTAATAAGGAGAGCATTTCTTGTATAGCCATTAAACTGGTTGACTTACATGGAAACATCATTGATTTTAGAGAAGAAAATATAACACTGTGTCTTCATTTACGTAAAAGAAAATGATTGTTTTCAATAAAAGTGTATGTGAAAAAGATAAACATGTTACTTCCACTCGAACAGCGATACTGCACAGTCGTAAAGTAACGAAACATATTACTAAAATAAATAAAGAATTTCTAAGAGCTCTGGGTTTTAAAATATGAGTATATTGAATATAACAGACTCTGCACAATACGATAATTCAATTGAAAGTTATGAAATCCATACATACAATCCGTATGGAAACAGTTTTAAAGAAAACGACGAAATTCGAATACCAATCCACCAGCAAGATTTATATGTTTTGCCATCCGCTAGTTCAATTTTGATTGAAGGATATGGTAAAATCACTGGAAAAGATGGAAAACGTATACATAAAAGTGTTCATTTCACAAATAATCCAATAGCATTTCTCTTCGAAAGTATTAGATATGAAATAAATGGCGTCGAAATTGACCGTTGCAAAAATGTTGGCATAACAACAACTATGAAATCATACGTTTCGATGAATGATGGTGAAGATAGAGCAGCTGAAATGTGGGGGTGGAATGGAATAAAAAATGCTGATGGTAATTTTTGTGTGGTAGTACCGTTAAATAAGATATTAGGCTTTGCGGAGGATTATAATAAAATCATGATTAATTGCAAACATGAACTCGTACTAAATAGAAGTTCCAGTAGTTTAGATAGTGTTTTATATGAAACTGATTATAATTCGTTTGACATAATTATTCAAAAAGTTCAATGGCGGGTACCTCATGTCAAAGTGTCAGACAGGGAAAAACTTTCTTTGCTAAAACGCTTGGAGAAAGATCGAGCAATACAATTTGCATTTCGGAATTGGGATTTATATGAATATCCATTGTTACCAAAAACTTCGAAACATTCCTGGTCAGTTAAAACAGCGTCACAGCTCGAAAAACCCCGTTACGTTATTTTTGGTTTGCAAACAAGTAGAAAACATAGTGAAAGTAAAGATAGTACTATATTTGATCACTGCAAGTTAAAAAATGTTACACTCTTTTTGAACTCACAATATTATCCTTATGAGTCATTAAACCTAAATTTTGTTGATGAGAAATATAGTATATTATACGAAATGTATACTCGATTCCGTCAGTCTTATTACAACAAGCCTTCTGAGCCACTGCTTGATTTGAAAAAATATAAAGAAAAAGCTCCACTTTTTGTCATTGATTGTTCAAGACAGAGTGAAACATTAAAAACTGGACCGGTCGATGTGCGATTGGAAATTGAATGTTCGGAAAATATACCAGATAACACAACTGCTTACTGTCTAATTATTAACGATCGCTTATTTGAGTATAGGCCGTTAAGCAATATTGTGAGGAAACTATCATGAATACTTTTGTAGATATTCAAGGATTTAAAGATGAAACAAATAATATGCTAGTTAAAGAAATAGCTCTAATGGATGAACAACGGTTACATGTATTTTTAATGAAACCGCCATATCCATTCTATAACTTGACAAAAAAAGAAAGACGCGAAGTATGCTGGATAGAAAGAAATAGGAATATATTTTGGAATGAAGGGAATATACCTTATTTTAATTATCAGATGTCTACTAGAATAGCTGAGTTTTTAAAAAATAAAATTATTTATGTAAAAGGAGTTGAAAAAACGTTATGGATAAAAAATATTGTTTGTCATGATAACGTATTAAATTTAGAAGATTATGGATGTCCAAGTATATATTCATTGTATGAGAAATATGGTAACACGCCCGGTATTTTTAGTTGTATGTACCATACAAATATATGTGCAATGAAAAATGTAACCATGTTAAATAAGTGGTATATGGAAAATATAAAGTTAAGTACATAATAAATTGATTATTTTAATTATACCTACCCGCGCCTGTAAGCTATAATTAATTACGAAAATTTATACATACATAAATAATTTCATTAATTTGAAAAGAACTATGTATAAATAATGGAGGCTACTTAAAATAAATACCTATATGAAAAGACACAGTTAGCAAGTTGGTGATTGATTGAATACAATATCTTTATTATTCAGAACATAAAAATGCATACAGAGTATAAATAACTCTAGATGAATATGATGAACTGATGTAGACAACCATGGTAAACTGCTATGTTGAACTGGTGCTGAAACACACCAGTTCCCTACCCGTTGATGAAAATGCATCAGTTTCCGATTTGTTTGCTGTTGGCGAAGTAGTATTTTCTCATCACATGGATATAATTGGGGTTTCTGGAGCAAAAGTACTTCAAATAGGTCCAGTTATAAACAACTAAATCTATTCAGCCATCTATTCAAATAGATGAATAAAGTAGTTATTGAATAGAGAAATAATTTATAAAAAACGACAGTTTTGATAAGAAGACCGGCGCTTCTCTGCGCCAGGTATGACTTCTTATCGAAAACTATCGTTTTTTATAAATTATTTCTCTATTCAATAACTACTTTATTCATCTATTTGAATAGATGGCGTGAATAGATTTAGTTGTTTATAACTGGACCTATTTGAAGTACTTTTGATCCAGAAACCCCAATTATATACTACTGAGGGTGAGGTGTCCCAGTACTCACGGCGCGGGTATCGTGGCTCGCTGGTGTCTCGACTGCGCGCGCAGGTGTCGCCGGAACAAGCCGACGAGCGCCGCTAGCCGCGCGCCCCACGCCCCCTCACCCTGCCTGCTCCCCGGGGAGCGGGGAGGGTGAGGTGTCCCAGTACTCACGGCGCGGGTATCATGGCTCGCTGGTGTCTCGACTGCGCGCGCAGGTGTCGCCGGAACAAGCCGACGAGCGCCGCTAGCCGCGCGCCCCACGCCCCCTCACCCTGCCTGCTCCCCGGGGAGCGGGGAGGGTGAGGTGTCCCAGTACTCACGGCGCGGGTATCGTGGCTCGCTGGTGTCTCGACTGCGCGCGCAAGTGTCGCAGGAACAAGCCGACGAGCGCCGCTAGCCGCGCGCCCCACGCCCCCTCACCCTGCCCGCTCCCCGGGGAGCGGGGAGGGTGAGGTGTCCCAGTACTCACGGCGCGGGTATCGTGGCTCGCTGGTGTCTCGACTGCGCGCGCAAGTGTCGCAGGAACAAGCCGACGAGCGCCGCTAGCCGCGCGCCCCACGCCCCCTCACCCTGCCCGCTCCCCGGGGAGCGGGGAGGGTGAGGTGTCCCAGTACTCACGGCGCGGGTATCGTGGCTCGCTGGTGTCTCGACTGCGCGCGCAGGTGTCGCCGGAACAAGCCGACGAGCGCCGCTAGCCGCGCGCCCCACGCCCCCTCACCCTGCCTGCTCCCCGGGGAGCGGGGAGGGTGAGGTGTCCCAGTACTCACGGCGCGGGTATCGTGGCTCGCTGGTGTCTCGACTGCGCGCGCAAGTGTCGCAGGAACAAGCCGACGAGCGCCGCTAGCCGCGCGCCCCACGCCCCCTCACCCTGCCCGCTCCCCGGGGAGCGGGGAGGGTGAGGTGTCCCAGTACTCACGGCGCGGGTATCGTGGCTCGCTGGTGTCTCGACTGCGCGCGCAGGTGTCGCCGGAACAAGCCGACGAGCGCCGCTAGCCGCGCGCCCCACGCCCCCTCACCCTGCCCGCTCCCCGGGGAGCGGGGAGGGTGAGGTGTCCCAGTACTCACGGCGCGGGTATCGTGGCTCGCTGGTGTCTCGACTGCGCGCGCAGGTGTCGCCGGAACAAGCCGACGAGCGCCGCTAGCCGCGCGCCCCACGCCCCCTCACCCTGCCTGCTCCCCGGGGAGCGGGGAGGGTGAGGTGTCCCAGTACTCACGGCGCGGGTATCGTGGCTCGCTGGTGTCTCGACTGCGCGCGCAGGTGTCGCCGGAACAAGCCGACGAGCGCCGCTAGCCGCGCGCCCCACGCCCCCTCACCCTGCCTGCTCCCCGGGGAGCGGGGAGGGTGAGGTGTCCCAGTACTCACGGCGCGGGTATCGTGGCTCGCTGGTGTCTCGACTGCGCGCGCAAGTGTCGCAGGAACAAGCCGACGAGCGCCGCTAGCCGCGCGCCCCACGCCCCCTCACCCTGCCCGCTCCCCGGGGAGCGGGGAGGGTGAGGTGTCCCAGTACTCACGGCGCGGGTATCGTGGCTCGCTGGTGTCTCGACTGCGCGCGCAGGTGTCGCCGGAACAAGCCGACGAGCGCCGCTAGCCGCGCGCCCCACGCCCCCTCACCCTGCCTGCTCCCCGGGGAGCGGGGAGGGTGAGGTGTCCCAGTACTCACGGCGCGGGTATCGTGGCTCGCTGGTGTCTCGACTGCGCGCGCAAGTGTCGCAGGAACAAGCCGACGAGCGCCGCTAGCCGCGCGCCCCACGCCCCCTCACCCTGCCCGCTCCCCGGGGAGCGGGGAGGGTGAGGTGTCCCAGTACTCACGGCGCGGGTATCGTGGCTCGCTGGTGTCTCGACTGCGCGCGCAGGTGTCGCCGGAACAAGCCGACGAGCGCCGCTAGCCGCGCGCCCCACGCCCCCTCACCCTGCCTGCTCCCCGGGGAGCGGGGAGGGTGAGGTGTCCCAGTACTCACGGCGCGGGTATCGTGGCTCGCTGGTGTCTCGACTGCGCGCGCAAGTGTCGCAGGAACAAGCCGACGAGCGCCGCTAGCCGCGCGCCCCACGCCCCCTCACCCTGCCCGCTCCCCGGGGAGCGGGGAGGGTGAGGTGTCCCAGTACTCACGGCGCGGGTATCGTGGCTCGCTGGTGTCTCGACTGCGCGCGCAGGTGTCGCCGGAACAAGCCGACGAGCGCCGCTAGCCGCGCGCCCCACGCCCCCTCACCCTGCCTGCTCCCCGGGGAGCGGGGAGGGTGAGGTGTCCCAGTACTCACGGCGCGGGTATCGTGGCTCGCTGGTGTCTCGACTGCGCGCGCAAGTGTCGCAGGAACAAGCCGACGAGCGCCGCTAGCCGCGCGCCCCACGCCCCCTCACCCTGCCCGCTCCCCGGGGAGGCGGGGGGGTACTTGGCCGGCAAGTACACGCACGCGTAGAAACACTCCACGAACCTGCGCGAGGAAAAACCATAATTATATCGATCACAATTACATGGCAATGGGGATACTTCCAATTACACATATTAATGGCAATACACAAATTAATGGCAGATGACACAGCAAAAGAGAAAGATCTGAAGATAGCAGTGAGATAAGGATGGCTGTGGATGATGAGTACCTTTAGCTAGGACGGAATCACGACGCGTTTTGTTCAAAGTGAGAAAACAAAACACTACGTGATAAGACACATTTTAATTCAAATTTAAAAAGTTATACATACTTAGTTTCGAGCCTCTTTCAGACGCACTCGGAATGCTGTATAAACTAGTACAAATTAAACTAAGTATGTCATCATCATCGTCATCAGCCATAAGACGTCTACTGATGAACATAGGCCTCCCTCTTTAAACCTCCACACTGAACGACCTGCCATCTGCATCCACTGGATGCCCGCGACTCTCACGACGTCGTCAAAAATATGTATAGAAAATGGTTCCGAGCAGATTCCATAACAATGTGGTATAATTATATCATCTATGACGTTCCAGGACAGTTTGGAGTAAGTATTCCATTTTACATTTAGACGCGATCGCGCTTTGATATCAGTTCACCCGCTCACGCCAAGGTCTATTTGCTATCCAAAAGGCTTTGTATAAAGTCGAAAATAACATATCATGATATTGGATGATAATGATGACTGTGCTTGTGGTTATATTATTTTGAGGGTTGTTATTTAATTAATCGAAATATAAAAATTAATTATAACAATCAACTGGTTCAAGTTTTAAAACACTAGTCTGGCTTTACACCGTAAAAAATATGTTGTTGTCACTGAAAATTCAAACTATCTCAATAAAAATTTCGAGAGCTGTGGATGTTATCAAATAAATGTAATAAATAAAAAAAGGCTTTTTTTGTGGAATTTGTAATATTTTTTTAAGAGTACAGATAATTTATAAAAAAAAAAAATGGTTTAGATTATTTACAGGTTTTTTGTTCTACTTGTAGTATTTTTTTGAATCTGTTAAATTCATTCTGTCAAATCCCACTTAGCGTTTAAAAACAAAATTTTTTGGTTAATTTAGATTTTTTTCATTCGGTTTTTTCGTTCACAATGTACGATACAAGTATTGTCTGTACGATGTTGTTCCGGAGATATGCCATCAAATGTTACTAATATTGTTATTAAAGGCGCGGAACAATCTTTCCGCGCCTTAAATAAGAACATTAGCAACATGTCACCGTTATACTCGTGAGAAGAGTGGAAGCACCGCAGACCGCAGACCGCAGCCCGCAACAAGGCGCACTTTACCTGAGGGCGAGGTTGTCTTCTGTCAGTTTCTCGTGCAGTCTGTCCCAGCGCTCGTGCGCGTCGAGCGCGGCGAGCGCGTGCGCGAACGTGCGCTCGTCGGCCCGCGAGCCGAGCACGCGCTTGCGCACGCACTGGACACGCGCGCGCTTCGCGGGCGGGGACTCCGTCGCAGAGTCGAATGATTCTGTGATCATATACATATACATACATGTACCTACATTTACAAGGACACAAACACCACCCTACTCTTCTTTACAAATTAAACTCCTCTCGAGACTATAATATGGTACAGTTTCATTCTAAAATCTTCACATGTATAATATATGCTTAAATATCACAAAAATAAACCACAACAAAGATATAAAGTACATGCCAACCGAACCAATGCAAAGGTTATTGTATCAGCTATCCTACGTAGGTAAATAACAACTGCAAAAGAATATCCTCCAACGAGCAGGGAGTATAACTTATAAACCTATGTGTTCACCGTACACCGTACGTACAGCGTCAGACAATATATTGCTATATAGACTATAACATGGCTTAATCGATTGGCTCCTCCGGGATGCATGTCAAATTAGAAGTTCCCCGAACAGGAAGCCGGTTGATAAATAGGAAGTGTATCAAGTTGACACACTGCAGAACTAATGTTGGTCTACATTCTCCATTGTACAGAATGTTTTCATATTGTAATGGAATCAGTGGGATTAGTACGAGAACTTGCGGAAAAGTATTCGTTCCGTTAACGATAGCAAATGTATGAAAAATTTAGTTTCCTTTTACGTGCGATAGAGGCGCTGTTCAATATTTCATACATGTTGCTATCGTTTGCGAAACGAATACTTTTTCGCAAGTGCTCGTACTAGGGTCACAGGTCTAATTATGACAAATATTTTTTTGGTGCTTTGGCCTCGGCAAGATGTAACGTCTTTGGTGCTTAGGGTGATTTTTTTGTGATTTTTTCCTCCTGTTTTTTTTTTTAATAAGTAAGTTTACTTTGTGTTGTATTCAAGTGTCATTCAAGATAATTAGTGATACACGCGTTGCCAAATTACACCTCTTTCTTATTTTTGAAGTCTTTAATGTATACGTCTAGTGTAAATAATTGAAACCAAGACTCGTACACGGAAATGCTGTGCTAGTGTGTTAGTCGTATCGTTATACAGTCATTTTGTAAGTGTGCACACGCTACATTAAACTGGGTGAGTGGAGTCGCCATCGGACGAGTGCGTCACTGTGAGAGGTGCGTCCGTGTCAGTCGGGAGCCGCATGCAAGGAGTGTGACACGAACGTAGTCGCCGTGTGTTAACTGGCATGTCGAGTACCTTCAAACGCTAAGGCCGGGCACTTGTCAGCCACCTCGGTGCGCAGCTCGGCGGGCAGTAGTGCGCGCAGGCGCACCCGGCTCTCCGGCGTGCTCGCGAGCATGCTCGCCGCCAGCACCGACACGCACTTGCCGCGCTCGGTACGTACCTTCATGGCCGTGTCCGCTACACTCCTGACGTCACACAATATATTATATATCTCCAACATTAGTGTAGTTTTTTAATCAGATAGCCATATATTAGTTTGCGACTCCTGATGGATTGGCTGTAGTGGCACTTTTGTAGTGACTTTAGCACTGTAGCTAATAGTTATAAGTACTACTCTGTAGAAATTTGTCAATGATGCTAATGATGAATTTCTGCAAAGTAACGTCTGATTCAATGAAACGTACAACACGTGGAACGCCATAATCCTGTCATAGGAAAAATAAAAATAAAGTTTATCTGCATGCGATGTTTGTACGTATGTCTACACTAATATTATAAAGAGGAAAGATTTGTACCTATTTTTGTATGTTTGTATGTTTGTAATGAATAGGCTCCGAAACTACTGAACCGATTTGAAAAATTCTTTCACTGTTGGGAAGCTACACTATCCCCGGGTGACATAAGCTATATTATATTTTGTAGCGAGGCCGAGCTTACACTCGTGCGAAGCCGGGGCGGACGGCTAGTATATTATATATGTACGTTACTTGAAGTGTTTCACGTCGGTGCAGCGCGCGTGGTGCAGCATGCTGACGTACTGCGTGACGCTCCCTGTGCGCGCGCGCACCGCCAGCGCGCCGAACTGCTGCCAGGCGCACGCCTGCTCCTCCGCGGGCAGCGCGCGCGCAGCCGCGCCGAACAACGCGCACGTCTCCGATATCTATACACATACACGCGCAGGGTGTAAACTTCAATACTCAGTTGGTTAGCGTCGCACGCGACAGTACGTACCTCGCGGCGGTCGGAGCGCGCGAGCCGCTCGAGCAGCGCGGGCACGAGCTCCGGCACGCGCACGCCGGCGCGCACCGCCCGCGACAGCACGCGCACGCACGCAGCGCTCCCGCCGCTGTCTGGGGACACACCGACACACGGTGAGTGTGTGCGGCAGTGTGGTGTACACAGCACGCGGGAGACGAGAGTTGTTACCGTGCAGGTGCGGCTGGAAGTCTGCCCACTCGAGCCGCGTGTCGGGGAACGCGCGCAGGAACGTGCCCAGGGTGGCGAGCAGCGCGTGGTGCGCGCCGCGCTCGACACACGCGCGCACGAGCAGGGACGCGCACGCCGACACCAGGGCCGCGGGCGGCGCCACCGGGGCCGGCGGGGGGCTGTGCCACCGTGCCACTGTCTCCAGCTGTAAAGTTGTGTTAACGGAAGTGTCTACAACCGGCCCATCTTTCTTACGAACTGGTGGTTTTAGTCTGTAGCGATTGATGGATATATAATTATTTATGTAGTACATGATGAGAGCTACCTACACTCCTCCTCTCAGGTTCACTTTTACAATGACGGTCAGTGAGATGTAATAATAGAGGTGTTATATGCGAACGACACTGCTTTAAAAACTAAATCCAGGGTGGCCAGTTCACCCCCGTGGTCGTGGTCGTCGTGGTGGTGATCGGCTGAACTTGGGGTCAATTATTGTTTTGTCTAAAACATTTTATTTATGTTATTTTATAACATCTCTTTCTTTCTCAAAGATTTCGAATGTTTGATTTCCGAACACGATATTATTCACAATTCAAGTTTGTGTTTGTGAAAAGTTTTTTCTTTTCTTTTGTGTAACCATTTATCTCATTTGTACTGTATTTGTTCAGTCCCAGCGGGCGGACTGCCGGGCACGAGGGCGGGGGCGGGAGCGGCGTGCCCGGCGCTCGCGCGGCCAGTTGTGACGTGTCACACGTCCCGCGCGGTGCACGACCACCTGTGTTGTTGGATCCACCGCGATGAGGTGGGCTGTACGTCATCCATCGTCCCTCAGGTAATATTAAGTCTCTGCGTATCGCGGACGATTGTGTGAAATCGACTGACAGTTATTTATTTTGTATATAGTTGATGGTAGTAGAGGTTTTTGACGCAAGTCAGTAAGTCTGTCAGTTTCGCACAGTTTGTTACACAGCAGGTGTTTGTTTGTTATATAAACCATAGTAAGAGACACTCACGACGTCCACGTGGAGCGAGTTGAGTCCGGACGCGGCCGTGTCGCACACGGCGTCCAGCAGCGCCGCGGACACGTCCCCGGCGGCGCCGTGCGCGCCCACCTCCTCTCGCACGTTCACCACGCACTGCAACATATTCCCACACTACGAGTCCCGCGCGGCTCATCTCGACGACGTACTATCCATGGAGATATAGATACCTGCGCGAGCAGCCACCGCACGCTCGTCGGTGCGGTGCGCAGCGCGTGGCAGAGCGCCGCGTGCCACGCCGGGCCCTCGCCGGGGCCGGGGGCGGGGGCGGGGGCGGCGCCGGGGCTCGCCAGGTGGCGCAGCAGCGCGGACAGTGCGCCGGCGCACGGGTGCCGGTTCAGCGAGCTGTCCGACACCACCAGCTCGATGCGCTCCGCCTGTATGTTACATTAAACACGTTTCATATCTCCTACACCCTTCCCTCACCGACCTGCTCTCTCTCTCTTTCACACCCGTTTCACATTCGTATGAGAGCAAAAGTGACTGTATATTAGATTTAACATGTGTAATAACGTGACGTCACTGGTGTTATTGTCATAAGGTTGACATCAGAGTGGTGTCCTGACTCGGAGGAGGCAGGATCGAGTGGGGGCAGCGGTGGTCTTACCGGCTCATCAGTTTGTTGGAACAGGTCGAAGCTGAAGGGGCACTCGGAGAGCGTGCGCAGGAAGACGCGAGGGGGGCGGGAGGTGCCCCCCTCCGCAGGCCCCGCACCCGCCTCCCCGCTCGCAGCCACCAGCCTGCGCCGCGCCTGGAACTGTTTTATCAACAGATAACGAGGGCTCAACAGATCGACAGCGGACGATGCGAGCGGTCGGTGAGTGTTGGAGAGAGGCCTCACCGGCGCAGACCGCAGCGGCAGGCTGTAGGGCTCCGTCCCGAGCAGCTTGTCCCAGGCGGGCCCGAGCACGGCGCGGTAGAGGCGCGCGTCCGCTCGCCACACGCACACCAGCGCACACAGCGCGTTGTACGCGCGCTGCTGGAACACCCTGCACACGCACAAGCACATCACATTCATGCGCAGTCAGTTGCGAACGACTGATTGCGCATTTATTTTTGGCACCACTTTTTGTGCCGAACGCCGACGAAGAGAACACCCGTCGCAGCCTACCTGTCTGTCACAGTCTCAAACCTAACCAGCTGATTAACTAGCGACGAGTGTTGACAGCGTGAACTGTCATTGCGTAGGGTGTGGCATTCATTGTAAAAAAATTAACGTCATTAGATTTCAATCGTTTTGATTTTGAAAATTTCGGCAACGTATTGTAATGCCCCGGTGTTACAAGTGTCCATAGACGACCGCGACTGCTTACCATCAGGCATCTGACTATTTGCTACCTGTCTTGTAGCACTCGTCTATTTGCCGCCTGTGGCGTAAAAAAATACATAATTACGTTTAAGTTGATGACAAAAGT
The DNA here is from genome assembly GCA_949125355.1 of Agriopis leucophaearia. Classification (NCBI taxonomy): domain Eukaryota; kingdom Metazoa; phylum Arthropoda; class Insecta; order Lepidoptera; family Geometridae; genus Agriopis; species Agriopis leucophaearia. The sequence continues at coordinate 19,102,381 of OX421268.1, read as the reverse complement.
AGTGTTACCGGATAGCTTGGTCGAGTTCCGGCGCGGCGCCGGCGCCGGCCGGTGGCGCGGTCCGCTGCTGCAGCGTGACGATGAGCCGGCACGCCTCGCGCACGGCGTGCCACGGCCGCAGCACGGCGCCCGCGCCCCCCGCAGCTCCCGCCAGCGCGCGGTGCAGCGTCGACGACGGCGACTCCAGCGACCCGCGTCCCACCTGACATCACCGCTCACTACACTATCTCATCGCCGAGCGCGACCGACGGATCCTACGATCTGATCACCTCTTAGTGAGATGAGGTCATTCGCCTGAGGACGCGCGCCTGAGGCGCGCACGCGCACGCGCCGACAGCCGCGGCCGAGCTCTCACAGCTACAGAGTGTTGTCGACATGTACATCAGTATCACATAAGTAATTATATATTATATTATAGTAGCCATTTGTAGATGGGAGAATACGAGTTGTATACCGCACGGAGCCGGCGCAGCGTGACATCCGTCTCAACTGAAAACGCTACGTCAATATATATATTATTATTATTTTTTTAAATCAAGTTGTGCACTAAACCGGTATACAGTGGATACATACAAACAAGGCTTACCTTTTCAACCATAAGTTTTAAGAGGGTGACGTTGAGTGTGTGGTCCCGCAGGGCACGCGCGTACGCACGCGTGGGGGCGGGGGCGGGGGCGGTGCGGAGCGACCCGAGCAAGGACGGCAGCACCGCGGAGAAGAACTGCTCGCACACGTCTGCGTCGGAGTAGCTGCCGGGGTGGGATGATTCATTACTTGTTTAAAGACTGAGGAACACGTCAGTTCAGAGATGAGGTGATCTTAAATTTAACTCGACATACAATGTTTCGGTAGTCTTCTATCCGATATCATCAGAAGAGTTTGTGACATTAAGGGGACGCAAGTCTGAAACATGACAGAGTCCGATCAACTTCAACATCACTCTTACAGAGTCACATACACTCTGTGTGAGAGTAATAAAATAAGGATACGTCTAGTGCCTGTCCTACCATGCGTGTTGAACGTTCCCGGTACCTGATGTACCTGATGCGCCGCGTGCTGGAGACGTGCAGCGTCAGGAACGTACCTGATGAGCGGAACGAGCAGCCGGTCGAACGCGGCGCTGGACAGCGGGTTGTGGAGGACGCGCGCGTGCATCGCGTGCAGCGCCTCGCCGGACCCGTGCAGCGCCAGCGACGCCATGCACGACTCCAGCGCGGAGTCCCACCACCCGCGGCTCTCGTCTCCTGCACCACACAACCACGACACTTATATACCATCACACTGACTGCAGCCGACCGCAGCGGACCAGAGAACGGAGCCGTGGCTCGAGTGGCTGCTCGTAGGTAACAAGGAGCGCTCACCGGCGGCGAGCCTGGCGACCAGGTCGAGCAGTGCAGGCGGCGCGGCGCGCGCGCAGGCCGCGTCCAGCACGCTGCGCAGCGCACGCGCGTGATCGTACACGCACTCCGACAGCCGCGCGGGCAGCGATCGACCGAACGACGCGTACGCGGCGCTGGGGGATACACACACACACACACCATATTACATCTACTCTCATAATAATAATTATAGCATTGTATACCTAATATACTCAGCCAGGTATGATATTCCGAGACGCAAAGGTCACGTGGTTGACACATTCCTACGTTATCGATGTTCGTGTTTAACTTAAATTGCTTCCCTTGAACAGACAAACAAAACGACCATTGAAGTGCTTATTGTATGTTATTTCATAGATTATTAACAGATTTGTTCCCGATTTGCGCATTTGATGCAATGCAGTGGCAACTGGACAGTGACGCAGGCTTGTGTCACTCCCGGAATATCAGAGTTTATTTGATCGGATCATGTATAATAGTAGTAATGTATGGTACGTTCATTGTACAAGGTCCATGTGTACAAGCCGGCCATTTCTCCTCCACCTACACTAACTGCAGCCACAACAACAATCATATTATCAACAATCCCTCGCCGCGCGCCGGATACACACTTACACAAAAAGCTTAAACAAAATTGCAGTAGACGAGCGCTTTATACTAAAACAACTTATAAAGTTACGACGATTGTAAAGGTGCTGTACTGTACTGTGGTACAGTAGTGTACGTACATGGCGTGGTCCCCCGGCGGCAGCACGGAGAGCAGCGCGGCGCGGTCCGCGAGCGGTCGTGCCGTGTCCCCCACCGCGTGCGCCGCCCACTGCACGGCCCGCGCCGCGTCGCCAGCACCCAGCCGCACCAGCGAGGACAACAGCACGCGACACGAGGGCACGTCCTCCGCCGCCGCGTACCGATCCCACAACTACAACACACACACTCGCAGGTTGAAGTGATCGTCGCTGCCTAACACTTGTATATGTTTAGAGAGAGACGAACATGTTCAGACCCTACATCAGATGAATACCACTGATATAAAGATACGCCCACTGATTCCACTAAACCTCATGTCAGTACTTGTAGTAAGTATATCAATATTCATTCGTTCTTTACATTCACAGATTGGTTTCTGTTGGCTCTGTGCCCGTCTAAAGCTAAACTGAAGTTTACTTGTACTGTTTAGAATACAGATTATAAATAAATAGTGAGTTATCCAAAGTGCTGTGTGTACTAATTAATTACCCTAACACCTACTCGTAGGCAGTCTCAAGATATAACAGTACTGATCAAGCTTGCGAACCTTGTTTGACTGAATTGTTTCCATTGCAATTAATCGTAACTACAAGTCTGGACTGAATAGGAGCTTCACCCAGACTGTGTTTGCAGCCATATCCTCAAATAAATCAATAAAATTTCTAATAAATCAAAACTTTACTTCAAAAGACTTCGGTAATAGGCTAGATGACTGTTTTTTTGTTGTCCTATTAAAACGTAGTCCATAAATATAGCTGATTAATGAAAACAACATTAAAATCTGATCAAAAATAACCAACTTATAAGCATTTTATTATCATGCTAGACAGAGAGCGAAACAGCAAGTTATGACGTCACTTCTCTGTACGCCATATGCATTATATTCAGACAAGTGACAAGTATGGTACACAGAGGCGTGACGTAATGTTTTTGTATTGTGGGAAAGGGACAGAGTTTTCTCTACCAAAAACTTTAAACGCTTATATATCAGAACATTAATAATAAATTAAAATATTTTTTTTTCAATAAATATATTTATGTGGTAAATCACAACCTAGTTCTCATTTTTCAACTATTTATTATTCATAATTTCTATTTATATAGTTAATATTACAATATTCAGATCAATATGCTTTCGCTATGAACGCTCAAGCCAGAATGAACTCCCTTTTGCCAATCTCTCACTTCATTACATTTTTCCTACCCCCGAACAATCGTTCTTGGTGCGCACTGTTGCCGAGACTACCGAGTCAACACGTTTCCTACCCTTACACTTGTCAAATTAGATATCAAATGGTTTAATACCAACAAATCATAAAGAAACAATTAAAATAATAACATAGGTATACTTAGATATCATGACATTATATTTAGTTAAATTGTTGATGAAAGCTACATCGTTGGTTTCAACGATCAACACAAACATCACTCATCTACCCTATTGTCGTAATTTTTCGTGTAATTGTAAAAAGACATTGTCTACTCTGTGCGGGCTCTATATGTGTGTGTGTGTGTGTGTGTGTGTGTGTGTGTGTTATTTGTGTACCAGATAGAGATTACATTTAGATGCAAATAGTTTGTGAGTTTCCCGTTAGGGTCTCAGCGGCGCTAGTGCTTACTTGGTCGGCCAGGTCGAGCAGTGTTGGTGCGTGGGTCGTGTCGCGCACGCAGCACGCCGCGACGTCGCGCAGCAGCGAGCAGCACTCCGCCAGTTGCGGGGAACACAACACGAACGGCTCGCGCAGTAAGAACCTGCAACAACACATAGGTACTCAACGTATCGCTGACCGCGTCCACTCCGCACCACACCACACCACACCACACCACACCACACCACACCACCAGACATCGTCGCATAATATGGAGATATTATACTATGGAGAATTCCAAAAGGCACTTTTTTAAATATAAATATTATCAACACCGGTATGTTATGACAAACCTAGTTTAAATTTCATCTAGGCAAGCGTGCTCCATCGTAGACCGCATCATCGCTTAACATCAGGCGAGTTGGCGGTCAAATGCATGCCTATTCCTAAATAAAAAATATAAAAAGTCCTCTGCGGGGAATATAATGATGGCAGGAGCTGAACACTGACCTCACGACACACACACACTTACACACACACACAGGCGTGACACTGGAACAGGAGAAACACTAAGGTACATTATTCTTTATCTTCACCTCTTCTTCTTCGCAGAAAAGCAATAAACATTTTTATTATTATACACAACTAGCCGCCCTTTTTTGAATTCACCCGTTTGGATTAAAAAAAAAAACATTTTAATAATAAATATAGCCTATGTCACTCAGGGATAATGTAGCTTTATAATGGTGAAAGAATTATTAAAATCGGTCCAGAATTTTTGGATTAAATCGTTACAAAAATCCAAATGTTTCCTCTTTATACAATTAGTGTAGAAGTGTAGATATGTTATGGTGTGGTGTGCGATGTGAGTGTCACACTCGCCCACGCCCTCGGAGCGGTACGTCGCGGTATGAGGCAGAGCACGACAGACACAGTGTGCAGTGCAGTGCAGCGCGTCACCGAGTACTGACCAGGAGCAGTACTCACGTGTAGATGGCAGGCATCAACTGGACGGAGAACGTGCCGCGCGTCAGGGCGGCGTCCTGCTGCAGCAGCCGGCCCAGCGCGCCCGCCCGCCCCAGCCGCAGCCCCACCCACACCACGTCCACCAGGTAGCTCTCGTGCTCCTGCGACACACACACATGTGACTAGCTGCGCGGCGTGCGGCGTGCGGCGACCGCCTCCGACCTCCGACCGAACCTGCAGTTCCGTGGGCACCTGCGCGTACAGGTGCAGCACGAGCGCGGGCCAGCGCGCGGCGGCGGCGGCCGCGCTCGTCAGCAGCAGCGCGGCGTGCGGCGGCCGCCACACCTCCAGCGCGCAGCGCAGCGCGCGCACCGCCGCCGCCTCCGACGGCACGAACCTGAAGTTTTGGATGTGCTCTGAAATACGATACACACTCATGTTGTAACATTATATCTCCTCTCAAGGATCAGATGCAGGACCCCTGCTCCACTCGCAACCCGTCCTGTCCCAGGCCCGTTCCTGCTACTTCTCGTTGCTATTCCCTTTCGTTAACTCTTTATTCGTGATTATTACTCCACCAGATATGAAACGAATGTTGCAAGAACTCAGCATGGTAAGCCTTGAGGTTGGACTTGTGATGAATCGGACGAAAAGTCAAGTTATGACCGATAGGACGAAGCGTGGGGTCGAGATTGATGGGCAGGCAATAAGTATGTTGCTGAATACCGAGTGCACAGGCCAGCTAGTTTGCTTCGAGAACAAGCAAGACCGAGAGATCGATCGGCGCATCGATAACGCCTGGAAGAGCTACTGGTCCATGAAGGAGACGATGAAGAAAAATGACAAGTCTGTTTGATATGATGTATCCTGCCCGGTGCCCGGTGCCCCAACCTGGTCATTTCACTGAGAAACGTATACAGAAGTCTAGACTCAAGGAATAACAAAGAGCTACGGAATGTAGCATAATAGAATTGATAAGAATTGATTGTGTTTGTCTGATGACACTGCGGGCCAAAACTCAACTTGCTGGAATGAGATAGAACGGCCATGTCTGGAATATGACGCTGCGGGCCAAGACTCAACTTGCTGGAATGAGATAGGACGGCCATGTCTGGAATATGACACTGCGGGCCAAGACTCAACTTGCTGGAATGAGATAGGACGGCCATGTCTGGAATATGACACTGCGGGCCAAGACTCAACTTGCTGGAATGAGATAGGACGGCCATGTCTGGAATATGACACAGCGGGCCAAGACTCAACTTGCTGGAATGAGATAGGACGGCCATGTTTGCAGAATACATCCAGAAAGATGGGCAAGAAAGTCACGCTATGGGTGTCTCAAGACAGGCAGTGACCATCGTGTGCGTTCTTTTTTAGAAAAAAGTTCGCCATCGCCATTCGCCAAGTACATTGAGATATGTATTTGCGAACATTTTCCGCTGGGAATATGCACACAGCGCACACCCTCGGGCAGACCACGGAAGATGGAAAGACGATCAGAATCTATTCTGCAAATAATGGCAGGACATCTAACAGGAAAAGAATAGATGAAAAATGTTTGTAGGTGGATCAGTTTATAGTGAACCAACCTTCTGCAGTTGGGGGCGTGGATTGGCACCTAGGGCAAACATTTATGTTTGTTCTGTCTGGGTGTTAATATCTATTTAATAATAATGTATTAAAAAAAAATATGTGTACGTATATCAGTCTCTGGCAGCTATATTACAAGCATTGCTTAGTTTGGGGGTCAGATGACCGTTATAAAAAAGTTACTTTATTCAAGTAATTATGCAAAAAAATATAATAATAAAAATAGATAGTTCGAGCGCCTCACTCACCTGCGATATGTTGCAGCGGTAAAGTTTCGGTCCAGGTCTCAAGCGCGCGGGCGAGGGGGCGGGGCGGCGTCCCCACCACCCCCGCGCACGCCTCCAGCGCCGCCCGCAGCACGGGCACACTGCGCGGGCGCAGCGACGACAATATGTCGCACAGGGCACGCATCGTGTCCTGGGAACCACATTAGATAATAACTTTGTCTTAATATCTCTATAATAATATATTTAATAATACTATATTTAAGTATGTATTTAAAAGTATATTATGTACTCATGTATATCAGTCTCTGGCAGCCATGGTACAAGCTTTGCTTAGTTTGGGGTCAGATGACCGTGTGTGCAAAAATGTCCCGAATATTTATTTATTTATTGTGACGAGGTCAGAAGGGAGGGAGGCCACGTTACAAATGTGAAGCAGACATAGTAACCTCGTATTGCTTCTCGAAGAGTTGATCTGCGAACTCGGCCACGAAGGCCAGGGCAGTCTCCACGTGGAAGTCACCAGTCCTGTTCTGGTCCAGCAGCGCTCGCACCAGCCAGGGCTCACGTGCTACCCTCCTCGCGTCGAGGCGGAGCTCTCTCTTCAACACCACCGCTACGTACAGGCACTGAGCGCTACTGCCCTCTCGCTTGCACACCTACTAAAAGTATCAAAACTGTAGTGCTCGTTGCAAAGTGCAGCGCGGTACTTTAGGAACGGTCTGAATAATAATTGAGCACCGAGCATTCACAGTGCTGAAGACGGCGCAGGACGAACGTACCTACTCTCCACGACTCTGCCGGCGTCTCCTTCGTCCTTCGTGTGTGAGATCTCGACGGTAGTGTGTACGGTGCGTTTGTAGACCGCGTGTGACGTCACATGGAGTTCACTGAGCGAGCAGTACGAACGTACCTCGAAACACCTCTCCGCGACTCTGCCGGCGTCTCCTTCGTGCAGCTTGTGCAGGAACTCGACGGTCGTGTGTACGGTGTGTTTGTAGACCGCCGCTTGCGCATGTGACGACACATCCAACTCTACGACTACTTTTAGCAGCTCATTCACCGCGCTATCTACAGCATGCGGACTGGAATAATAACATCATTTGTATAACATAATTTAGCATAAAAATGTTTTATTTGTAAAGAAAACTAGTTTGTTGTCGGCACAGGACGTAACAACTCGTTAAACGTAAAATATAAAAGGCGATGTCTGTATGTATCTATTGTTGAACTTCAAAAGAGCTGGACCAATTTTGACGGGACTTTCACTGGCAGATAGCTGATGTTATAAGGAGTAATTCTCTTGTAATTAATTAGAGTAATTGGAGCCTCAGAAAAAATAAATAAATGGAACCGTTATACCGAGTTTCCCCTTTAGCACTTACACACACCACACCACCAGCGGTACACGAACAGTAGGTAGGTAGACAGGTACCTGAACACGGCTCGCATGTCCAGCCAGGCCCCCGCGGCGAGCGTGAGGGGGAGGGAGGCGGCGCGCTCCCCCGCGCCCGCCAGCCGCACCAGCAGCGCCGGCAGCAGGTCGCGCGCCGCCACCGAGTCCTCGCGCAGCGCCTCCACCACCGGCACGGAGCCCTCCGCCGCGCCCAGCCGCCGACACACTGTACCACACACGTACCGCACGAGTTACATCACTGCCCGCCCGCGTGTTCCGTCACGTGTACTGTGCGACACTTACGGGTGTTCCCGGGCGTGAGCATCTCTGTCACGTGTTCCGCGGCGTGGCGCAGCGCAGCGCCGCACAGCAGCGGCCGCAGCACGTCGCGCAGCACGCGGCGGGTGCCCGCACTCACGTCGCTGCACATACGCTGCAACACGCCGCCACATTTACATTGAACCTTGTTTACGTCGGTCGACGGTCACATTTTACTTTACACTGGCAAAAATAAATATTCGTGTGGAACCAAAATTTAAAAATAAAACTAAATTCATATGTTGGTGTTGCAACGAGGCATTTACATCCGTATACACATCGACACTCGGCCAGCTCGGCGAGCGACGACGACCAACGGCGAGCTCAGAGGCTAATCGGTACTCGCCTCTACTTGATGAGCTATGACCAACACGTATTGCTCACATGAAAGAAAGAAAGAAGAAAGAAAAAAAATTTATTCGACATACATAAAAAAAAACACCTTATAACTGAAAAACAAATTATTGTCGAATGTGTCCATCTCGGCATTAATGCTGAAAGTCCAAGACTATCAGCGACGGTTTTCAGATGGACCCTTGAATTTACAGATTATTAAAACTAAACAATAAAAAATTACTATAATATGCAATTTAAACAAATAGGACAAAGAAAATAAAAAAATAAAAATAACGTAGGACACAAAATATTTATAGTTATTTTCCGTAGGTACTAAAAAGAAACCGATGAATAAATAAGATGACTGACTGAGTAGGTATATAATTACAATGATAATAATGACACCAGGTACTGTAATGCAGTACGAACCTACTGGTACCGAAGTGTACCTGCAGCAAGTGGTGCGCGAGGGCAGGGAGGTGCGGCGCGCGCGGGGGCGGCGTCTCTCCGCGCGCCGCGCACGCCGCCCGCGCAGCCAGCACGTGCGCCAGCGCCGCCAGCACGCCACCCTCGGGCTCCTCCGACTTCATGCTGGCTGCAACACGACGCACCTCACACTACCACATCACTCGGTTCGCGCACTATTTGACCACATCGACAATACAACACTCCGTGAACCCGACACTTTGCTAATTGTTCCTTATTCTAATATCATAGCGAACCCAATATATATAAACCGGCCAAGTGCGAGTCGGGTTCGCACACTCAGGGTTCCGTACCACTAGAAAATACAAAAAATTGTGCCAAATAGACAACATCAGGCCCAGGAGCTCACCCCTACAAGTAGCGCCCGACTTTGCATAACTTGGTGGTGAACAGAAATTTGTCACCGACTCGCACTTGGCTATTATTTCTTGTTTTACTTTAGAGTGTGTACTATAATCATGCCAATTTTGACGCTTGTATATATTACCGCTTTTACATTTTTATGATAGTGGGTGACGAGACGGGCTCGCCTGATGACTCTTCACGCTTGCCCATAACAGCTCAAGGCCACTCAGAATTTTGAACTTCAACAGTTTAAAACCCTGGATGGCAATGCACTGCGCTCGTCACCCCGAGATATAAGATGTCAAATATCTGTGTGCCCTGTAATTTCACTGGAAACATTGCCCTTCAATCAGGAACACAGTAGTGTTTGCACACTACTACTTGGCGGTTACATTAGATCAAATACAAAAACATATTTTTTTTACGTAGGACAACGTAGGACAGACGGACAGACAGACAGGCAGCGTAGGCTTAGTAATAGGTTCCTTTTTACAGCCTTTGGGTACAGAATTCTAAAAACGAGATCACAGAGTAACTCTAACACTTCGTTCCCCGCAGGTCACCTGATACGAGGCGAGCACTTGCAGACAGAACGGACAGACTCACGATGGTCGCAGAGCAGGGCCGTCAGCACCACGAGCGAGTCGGGCTCCTCGCGCTCCAGCGCCAGCTTCACCACGCGCTGCAGGCTCAGCTGCAACACGATACCTCACATCACATCACGGTCGGCGCTCGACTCATCTCCACTGACACGAGTGCGACAACAGAAACAATATCTCATGCGCAACAACAGCCGGCCGGGACTTGAGCACTGATACTGACTACCTACTCGTAACACCATTACCGCTTCTCCATTACAACAACAGCCGGCCGGGACTTGAGCACTGATACTGACTACCTACTCGTAACACCATTACCGCTTCTCCATTACAACAACAGCCGGCCGGGACTTGAGCACTGATACTGACTACCTACTCGTAACACCATTACCGCTTCTCCATTACAACAACAGCCGGCCGGGACTTGAGCACTGATACTGACTACCTACTCGTAACACCATTACCGCTTCTCCATTACAACAACAGCCGGCCGGGACTTGAGCACTGATACTGACTACCTACTCGTAACACCATTACCGCTTCTCCATTACAACAACAGCCGGCCGGGACTTGAGCACTGATACTGACTACCTACTCGTAACACCATTACCGCTTCTCCATTACAACAACAGCCGGCCGGGACTTGAGCACTGATACTGACTACCTACTCGTAACACCATTACCGCTTCTCCATTACAACAACAGCCGGCCGGGACTTGAGCACTGATACTGACTACCTACTCGTAACACCATTACCGCTTCTCCATTACAACAACAGCCGGCCGGGACTTACTGATACTGACTACCTACTCGTAACACCATTACCGCTTCTCCATTACAACAACAGCCGGCCGGGACTTGAGCACTGATACTGACTACCTACTCGTAACACCATTACCGCTTCTCCATTACAACAACAGCCGGCCGGGACTTACTGATACTGACTACCTACTCGTAACACCATTACCGCTTCTCCATTACAACAACAGCCGGCCGGGACTTGAGCACTGATACTGACTACCTACTCGTAACACCATTACCGCTTCTCCATTACAACAACAGCCGGCCGGGACTTGAGCACTGATACTGACTACCTACTCGTAACACCATTACCGCTTCTCCATTACAAATGCATTACAATCAGATATTTATTTAGTTACGGTTTGTTTTAATAGGGCAAGTGCCTTTATAAACTAAACAAAATACAACCTAACACTACATAAACAGTCAGACTATCCATACACCGTTGAAGGTCTAAAGACAATCCAAATGCTCAAGCCCACTATCATTTAGCAGCGTACCCAGCATGCTGGCGGCATTACCACGTTGAATGGCAATGCTTATGCATTGCAGAAACACGCCAGCATTTTGGTCACGCGTCGAGTTAACCAGGTGCTCTGAAAGATATACAACCACTGCCGAGATTAGCATATCGCCAAAGTATCGACACAAGCCGCGTCCCATACAAGGGGCCGCCTAAACTTCCATAAGTTGGGGCGACCCCTTGTATATATAATTAAAGGTTGAAAATATAAAAAATAATGTATTGTCAAACTGTGTACGTAATAGCAAATATGATAATGAATCCAGCTCGCTCCGAGTACAGAGGAACACACAAACCTGGCAGTCCGCGGCCGGCAGCGGCAGCGCCACTCTGTCTCCCAGCGCCGCCACCAGCGACTCTACCTCGGCACACTCGGCGTCACCGCCGCCCGCACCCGCGCCGGCACCCTGTGCGCCTGCATCAACAAATGTATTACCCTTTTTAAAAACCCCTATAAAAAAATAATAACCTTTAAGCAAAAAAAAAAAACTAAATCTAAATTGGTTCAGCCGTTTTGAAGAAACGACGCCACAGACACACACGTTCAACTCATAACACCCCTATTTTTAGCGTCTGCAGTTAAAAAGGCTTTTACGTAAAGAAAAAAAACCTCGCTTGTGTTAAAATTGTGATATCTGGCAGTCAGTGGAGGCCACACTCGGCTAGATGTGGCTCTCTTGGTGCGCGTTTCAACATTTACTTAATAGAATAAATCGCGCTTCATCATCATTATCCACTGTTTTCCTTATCCTACTGCTAGGTATAGGCCATCTGCCTCGGTCCTGTGCTACTCGAGTGCATTCTGTCACAACCTCGAATCACTCTATGTGTCACCCCTGCGCCTGCGCCTGCGCCTGCGCCTAGTGACGTGTCCTACCCAGCTCCAGCTACATCGGATTTCGATTTTACGAACTCAGGTTGATCAAATGTGATGCCCAGCACGGATCTCTCCATGGCTCTCTGTGTTACCCTGCACGTGTGACCGTCACCACGAGTCATCCCGGTGGACAGGCCACATAACACACTCTATGGTCACCAATCGCGAGCGCTCATCAGTTTCTAATTATACCGAATGAAAATAAATGATAAATAAAAAGTGGGACGCGGACACAAGCGGTCGATGGGCTGGTTGTCGACAGCGACACGGACCAGCAGAAGCAGTTGGTTTATTAACCCAGTGTTCTCACCCAGGAACAGGTCGAGGTCCCTGTGCAGCTCCCGCGCGACCCTCCCCTCCCTGCCGCGGGGGACATGCGCGCGCAGCCGCTCCGCCAGCTGCAGCACCTGCGCGGACACATCATACATGTACTACTTTATTTGTTGCCAGGTTTGCGCTACACTTTCACCCCAAACTATAGTTTTCCCCGTTTCATGTATATTCTTATATATTTTTTTTATATAATTTTTAAGGCAGTGAGATCCTGAAAACGGCGCGTATTGTCAGGAGGTTCCTCGAAATGTTCGCTCGATGTTACGATCGACGTTTAAATGATCTATATTGTAAAGTGCTCGGGTAGTTACGTGCGCGAGAGGGGCGGGGGCGGGGTGCGGCGCGGCGTCAGCGAGCAGGCGCAGACGCACCAGCGCGCGGCGCAGCGAGGCAGGCTCCGCGTCGCGCCGGCGCAGCACCAGCTGGAACACCAACAACAGTTCATCTTGTGACCCCTCGTCTCACACACGACCGTGCCATGTATGCCACTCGTTCGTTCGGTGAATGCGAGCTGGATGGCGCCTGTGCGATCGTAATTGACGGCGCATGTTATAATGATGGAACTATTGAAGATATCGTATCATTTCTACAATGGACGCATATCGATCAAGAAGAAATCTACTTTTCAGGTCCAGGATCTTTACGTATGTACGGTCCCAGACGGCGCCGGCGCCGCGTGCTCCCGGCGCCGGGTGGCAAGTACACACTCTCACCTGTATAGCAGCGAGTACAGTTCCAGACGGCATGCTCCCGGGCGGCGCGTGCAGCGCGGCGAGTGCGCCAGCGCATACACTCTCTTCGTCCGGCGCGCGCAAGATGTCCACTTTCTATGACAGATGAACATTGTATGAGTAAACTTGCCGTTCCTTCTACGGACTTAATATTTCTTCTATGCACCGGTCACGTGTTCCATGGATTATATATTTTACTTGTGATGCAGTCAACTCTATCACGGGCGATTAAAAAACGGTGGCACAGTCAACAGTACCATAAAAAAAATACCTCGGTCTGGACAAATGTAGCACGTGGAAGTGACCCTTATAACGTAGACAATAAGATATTGAAACAGTTGCCGTCGCCATCAGCACACCAAACAAAGGCCTGGGACGTCTAGACTGCCAATTGATTGAGAGTGATCCAAAAACACTTCCAAGTTTCCGATCAAGCACAAAATAGTAATTTTTTATATTTATAAATATGTATATAATAGGTCGGGGAAAAAGTCTTTTCGTATTTTGTATGTATAAAGTTGTAGTAAAAATCTTATCCGTTGTACTGTTTGTATCTGGCTGGTTTTGATACCATTAAAAAGATGACATTTTAAAAAAGGAATACAAAACGTAAAAAGCAATTTCCCGCCATTTCTCAATTGTTTTTTTGTTCGATAAAATGAGTGAATCTAACGAACAAATTCGATATATTGTGAAATTTTAAAACAAAAAAGGCAAAACTGCGACACAAGCCGCGAATAAAATTTGTGACGTTTATGGACCTAATGCAGTGTCATCAAGAGTAGCACAATGTTGGTTCAAGCGTTTTCAGTCCGGGAATTTTGATGTCAAAGATGCAGCTCGCTCTGGTCGCCCTGATACGGATAAAGTCGATGCCATTTCTGAAAAAGTGGACCAAGATCGGCATATTAGTAGTTACGACGTAGCTGAAGAACTGGGGATTGACCACAAAACAGTTTTGACCCATTTGAAAAAAACTGGGTATACAAAAAACTCGATATTTGGGTGCCACACGAGCTCACTGAAAGAAACCAAATGAATCGTGTACTCATTTGCGATTATCTATTGAAACGTAACAAAACCGAACCGTTTTTGAAAAGATTGATCACTGGTGATGAAAAATGGATCACCTACGACAAGAATGTGCGCAAAAGATCATGGTCAAAGGGCAGTGAAGCACCACAGACTGTAGCGAAACCCGGATTAACACGTAATAAGGTGATGTTGTGTGTATGGTGGGATTGGCAGGGCATCGTTCATTATGAGCTTTTACCGCCGGGCAAAACCATCGATTCGGATTTCTACTGCCAACAGCAGATGAGACTCAAACAAGAAATTGAGAAAAGACGGCCGGAATTGATCAACAGAAAGAGTGTGGTCTTTCATCATGATAACGCCAGACCGCACACATCTTTGGCCACTCAGCAAAAATTTAGAGAGCTTGGTTGGGAAGTGTTAATGCATCCACCATATAGCCCTGACCTTGCACCCTCAGATTTCCACCTGTTTCGATCTCTTCAGAATTCTTTGGGTAGTGTTAGATTAACATCAAGAGAGGACTGTCAAAACTACTTGTTGCATTTTTTTGATCAGAAGTCCCAAAAATTCTACAGCAACGGGATCATGTCACTACCTACAAGATGGCAACAAGTTATCGAACAAAATGGCACATATATATTATAATTAAATGTAATTAAACTTGAAAAAAATATGTCTTGAATTTGTTTAAAAAATACGAAAAAACTTTTTCCCCGACCTTATATATATATATATAGTATAAAGTAATTCCTAACACTAGTGAACATGCTATTTACGAACATTGCTAAATCACAATAATCAGATACCTAATTACCTAACACAAATTATCTAGACTGATATTGACAATACAAAGTACATTCTAAGTACATAATGTATGGTCCAGACAAAGATAGATAATTATGGAACCATTGAATTGATTTGAAGATAGAACCTAAAGTGAGTGGCACTCCCTAATGGCTAATGATTAGCCCCTCGAGGTTGGGTTCATCTGTTATTTATCATGACTAGAGCACTTTTCATTAGACATTGCGGCGAGACTAATCATGAAGCCAGAATGAACATTAGACATTGCGGCGAGACTAATCATGAAGCCAGAATGAACATTAGACATTGCGGCGAGACTAATCATGAAGCCAGAATGAACATTAGACATTGCGGCGAGACTAATCATGAAGCCAGAATGAACATTAGACATTGCGGCGAGACTAATCATGAAGCCAGAATGAACATTAGACATTGCGGCGAGACTAATCATGAAGCCAGAATGAACATTAGACATTGCGGCGAGACTATTCATGAAGCCAGAATGAACATCGTCGAGTTTGTGCTCCATTGTTTTGTTATTACTTTTGATTGCACATGATAGCGAGCAAAAATACTTATTAATGTTATAATGATTAATTCTGATTATTATCTGAAAGTAAATATGCGGTTGTCGTTTTGTTCGAGTGACAGAGGACAAGTAGACACTAGCACTAGGGCAGTTGTTGTCTCATTACTTTATATTGTCTCATAAAATGAAGTAGAGCTCATCGACGATAACTAAATTAATATTTCACAATTCCCATCAATAACTTTATACGGCGGTGTGGTGACCTGATACAGTTCCCTGGCGTGTTCAGTGTCGGGCAGCGCGGGCAGCAGCAGCGCGACCGCGGCGGGCAGCGCGGGCGCAGCTCGCAGCGCGGCGCAGAGCGGCTCCGCCAGCGCGCGTGCGGCGCCGCCCCCCTCCGCCGCCGCCCCCGGCAGTGCGCCCGCGCACACGCGCACCAGCGACTCCACGGACGGAGGGAGCTGGAGGGACACGATACAACATCACTACATCGCACTCTGCTGTGCCCTACGCACATTACCACCTATGTCGGTCTCAACACTTGTCTTGTATATAACTAACACTAACATGGCTGATGTTCGCCATTTCGTCCGCGTACTGAGGAGGAAGTAGCGACACTAGCGACGGACGGACACACACACACAGCCAAATACAACTAGAATATAAAGTTTACTCTACGGAACTATAAATATGAATCAACCCATCGCATTATCTACACGGTTACGCATATATATACCCTGTACTTATCCGAAAGGAGGTCATTGTACTCATCATTATGAACAACGTCCTGAAGATGGCGCGTGACGCTAATCTCGTGTCGACAAGGTGCACTAAGGAAACAACGGGTACAATTATTGTTTATTTCATTTACATTTAAATGTTTTTTTTTTAACGACAGGCGTATAACCAATAAAACAAAGGTTCGTCTGATGAAGTGTCTCGCCTTTCCGATCTTTCTTTACGTGCCGAAACATGTTCTCTGAAGCAACTCTCTCGATTTGTCGGCTTCATCTTGCAGCTTCACTGAAGCTGCAAGATGAAGCCGACAAATCGACGCACTGGAGATGTGGTGCTGTGCTGGAGGCGGCTGTTGGCTGTTGGGAGGTCTGATTATTTTTGATTAGAAAGGGTATTTATTTAACATACAAATACAAAATATACTTCGAAGTTGGTCTCATTTAAATATGACAAAAAAAACAACCCTAAGGGTATAGTTTTTTTTTTTTTTTTTTTTAATTTATTGGTTTACCAAACTGGTCATACACTCTTATCTTAGGAATACATTTGCGATGTTAAATGCGATGAATGCACAACTTTCTAGAGGTAAACACAGCATGCTACAAATAATATAACACTCATAACGATATAATATATACATATTTTGACTAAAATAAACTAAAGATTAACTAATAAAAAATATTAAATTAAAGATTATGATGAATAAAAATTTTGTTTGAAACAGTTGATGTTGTCACCGAAAATGTCAAAGTCATGGCATATGTTATTGTAGGCTGAGCACATCCGGTGTAACGGAGAGTGCTGGCCATAATTCGTGCGACATGGGGAGAGATAGAAGGTTTTTCTGTTAAGGAGGCGGCTGCTTGAACGTGGAACCGAAAGTGCAACTTTAGACAGCAGGTTTGTACAGTCAATTTTGCCATCAATTATCTTTTGCAGTAGTGCGATATCCGCATAGTTACGTCTACGTTCTAGTGAGATCATTTTAAAATGTTCAAGTCTTGAGCTATAAGACGGAAGATTTCGACAGAGGTTATTTGTATATGAAAGATGATAGAGGAACTGCTTTTGTAATCTTTCCAATCGGCAGATATGTACAGCGTATGATGGGCTCCAAATTGTGCAACAGTATTCTAAAAGTGAGCGAACATAACATGTGAAAAGAATAATAGGTATTTCCACATCTTTGAAGAATTTCGTTTGCCTTGTGACAAAACCCGCCAACCGTGCTCCCTTCTTTGAGATGTAGTCTATATGTTCACGAAAATTCATTTTTGCATCAATTATAACGCCCAAATCACGAATGCTGGAGACTTCACTTATAGGCGAGTTATTAATAAAGTAGTTGGCAGGCGTGGGATTACGTTTTCTTGAAATATTCATGTAAAAACATTTAGAAGTGTTAAGCAACATGATGTTTTGAGAACACCAGTGGCTAATTTTGTCCAAGTCGCGTTGTAACAATATGATATCTTCATGTTCACGAATTTCCCTGTACAACTTAAGATCGTCTGCGAACATTTGATAACTAGATTTTATGTTTGTACATAAGTCATTTACAAACACCAGAAAAAATAAGGGGCCGAGATGGGAGCCTTGAGGCACGCCAGATGGAACCGTTTGTGGATCTGATTTGAAGCCTCTGATCGAGACTAGCTGGGACCTATTTTGAAGATATGATTCACACCACCGAAGTAATGAGCCACATATACCAGCATGACCCAGTTTATGTATAAGCAGGTTGTGGTTGACCACATCGAATATAAGGGATAATTTATTGTTCACCCACAAAATTTGGCCTGTTAACTGATTATGTCATAAAAGTTCACGTTGTTCACTACAGTTATATGATTATTCACGGGATATTTACTGTGGTAAGGTTGTGTAAGAAAGAAGCTCCCGATATATCGGCGCAGCTACATGCATGCTCCCATGTTCACGGGAAGACTGAAGAATGCGTGTGGTTGGTCGAACAGTTCAAAGTTAGGTGCAAACAAAATGATATACTGATGTCGATTCTGATCTACCATTCTCTAAACTAAACTAAATTTGACAGCTCTAAAATTGTTGCCATCCTTTTCTGACGTATTGAAATGGAAAGAAACGCTGATATTTTTAGTCCTGTCAAATTAGTTTAGTTTAGAGAATGGTAGGTACAGAATTGACCTCACTATCTTTCTTAGTCTTTTTGTACAGTTATCAGTGGAAGTAAACTGGTCTCGTAACGTCATAATGGGTATAAAACAATGGACATGAGTGGTTCTGACAGTTACAGTTAGAACTGCATCTGACATCTACTTAGATATAGGTGTGTTGTAGGGTCTGTTGGTCTGTTGGTCCCATTACCATAGTAAAAGTTGTTCATAATGATGAGTTTAGTGAGTTCCTTTCGGTTTAATACAGGTTATATGCGTCACCCTGTATAGTAATACAAGCTGCGCCTCGCGGTTTCACCGGCGTGCATTACTCATCAGCTATATACCAGTGAAAGTCCCGTGAACTTCGTCCAGACGTGTTAAAGTCCATAGGGAACATACATACACACATCGTCTTTTATATTATGTATAAGAAGATGTATAATAAATTCGTGATATCTAAAAATATTTGAAATGTATCGGCTCCATAGCTTTTCGTTCGAACACGCTGTGCGCGTGCGCGTGCGCGTCACTCCCGTGACCAAGCAAGCTAGCACGAGACATGTTTCTCTTTTACTCTTACATATTTGGTTACCGTGTGAAAGAGATACGGTATTGAGGCGCTGCAATCGGTCTGCGAGCTCTTTATTATGCTAAGAAAATTATAATTACTGAAATAATAATAGATACACTCACTGTACACACATAAATTCGTAAATTTGTGTATTATATATAACACACCTAAAATATGAAATACCATCATTTTTCACGTATCTGCTTATTTTAGTTATTGGGGCAGTTTGTTACCGAGCACTTTGGCAGTGTGGCGTGTGCAGGACATGTGTCTGACCTGGTGGCGCGGCGCCCTCGCGAGCTCCCTGAGGTCGGCCGCGAGCCGCCGCACCAGCTTGCAGGCCAGCGGCGCGCCGCCGGGACCGGCGCACGCGGCGCGCCACAGCGGCAGGTAGCGCTCCGCCCCGCCCGCGCGGCTGCTCTCCGACACAAGGAACTCCAGCCCTGACTGACAACACACACACACACTTCACAACTATATATTCAACAGTTTTAATAGATAAGAGCTGATAATCTTCATAGTTATAGCTTTCTTGAATCATAGCTAAGAACACTCTCGATCAAATCACTTTTCAAACAAAACTAAATCAATATCGGTTCAGCCGTTTGGGAGTTACGATGTCACAGACAGATATACAGATACACGAAAAATTTATAACACCCCTCTTTTTGCTTCGGGGGTAAAAAACACAGGCAATGAGGGTCTTTCTATTTTTATGGAGCCAATTTAAAAAATATTTGTTCCGATGGGTTCGATAGATGGCGCTAAGCATCAAGTTCGGTAAAAGTTTAGTACCGTTAATGTCACAGTCAAGATACTTTTTAAATTCACGTTTTGGCTTCAGACGTTTTGTATATTTAGCAACACCTGTTAACAATGCCATCTATATCCACCTGACACGGCACTGTGGACCGTATACTCACGTCGCTAGGGTCGAGTACGTCCTGGGCGGCCTCGGCCCACAGCCCCGCGAGCACGATGTCGCGCACGCGCGCCGCCGGGAGACGCTCGTGGTACAGTATATCCACCTGACACGGCACTGTGGACCGTATACTCACGTCGCTAGGGTCGAGTACGTCCTGGGCGGCCTCGGCCCACAGCCCCGCGAGCACGATGTCGCGCACGCGCGCCGCCGGGAGACGCTCGTGGTACAGTATATCCACCTGACACGGCACTGTGGACCGTATACTCACGTCGCTAGGGTCGAGTACGTCCTGGGCGGCCTCGGCCCACAGCCCCGCGACCACGATGTCGCGCACGCGCGCCGCCGGGAGACGCTCGTGGTACAGTATAGCCGTCTGCAGCAGCACGCCGGAGTGCGGCACGCGCGCCTCCACGCACCACGCTACCTGCCAACACATGATATCGTCATCATATTCTTATTCATAACATTTACTCTTTTCTTTAAAAAAACATCTCTCATTCAATTCCCAATTTCATCTGCCAACATGAAAGATATTACATTAGCTCTATTCTATTCGTGAGAATCTGGAATTGGGTTTCTATAGTTTTTCTACTGTATAATGTATATTTATGGTGGAAAAGGGTGTTGGTTTTCCCATAAACAAAAAAATAAGTCAGATAGCAACGCTCGCCAGGTTTTAGTTTAAGAGTGAGGCGCGATGCAGTTTGACATCGGTGAATGTGCCGCCCCCGCGCCCCCGCGCCCCGGGGTGCCGGTGTGCCCGGGTGTGACGATACGAGAGGCTACTGTAGAGACAGAGAGGAGACTGACCGCTTCTGCTACATGTTCGGGCACGTCGTCGATATCCGTCCTCAGCTGGAACTCCAGGTCGTGCACGTCCACGGAGCGCGCGGGGTCCGGGACCGGGCACGAGGCGCCGAGCTGCGCGCGCGCCGCGCCGCACACGCGCAGCGCCGCGAACCGCACGCGCGGCACGCGGTGACGCGTCAGGGGCATCACCTCGCTCTCCAGGATCCGCTGTAACACCACACCACACTACACTACAGAACAGACAGTACGCGCGGCCTGCTCTTGTATCATACGTATATAAACAGACACACGACTCTGCAGGTCTAGCACGAGCCGTGGAAAAATTGTCTTTCCACCGTGTATATCCGCGCGTAGACGCGACAAAGCTAGAATATGGATACGTTTGTCTCTTTCTAGCGGGATAAAAACGGTGGAAAGACAATCTGTCCACGAGCCGTGCTAGGCATGCTGCACGGATATGATGTCAGGTTCAACCTCACATCAGACAACCGGCATCGTCACCGACTGATCATATACATCTGATCACAAGTATCGTGCGATCAGTTAACGCAACGCGAAATTAATACATTTATTGTTTCGTCAACTGACAATACATCCCATCAACATTTGTGTGATCAGACAGTAAAACTAACAACAGGATCACATTAAAACCTACTGTAAAATATATGAAAAACGTAATAAGTGCCTCTAGAATTTGAGGGGATAACCTGCGCGTGCGGCGCGTCTGCGGCGTGCAGCGCCGCGGCGGTGACAGCGCGCGCCGCCCGCGCCCGCAGCGCTCCCCCCTCCGCCGCGGCCGCCCACAGGCGCCGGCGCAGCGCCGCGTCCGCCGCCAGCCGCTCGCGGAACAGCTCCGCGTGCTGCTCCAACAGCTGCAACGACACTGCAACACAACCACCCACATCACCACCTCACCTCTCCTCACCACCACCTCCCATCTAATTGTAGTCAGCGAGAATGAAGGTCTCCTCCCTGATAACTGTCGCTACCATACCTGCAGTCCTCAGGGTGAGCAGTCTACAGAAGCCGCTCCACTCTGCTCATCGTGAGCCGGGTACTTCGCGTCGGTCTCATCGGACCGACCGCTGTCTCCATATTTACCGTATAGGGAGCACAAGAAGGAGAAACCAACGCCATTAGTCTCCGTAATAAAGGTACAGGTACAGGTAAAGAGGGCAAGAAAAATTTACAATAACTCGTCGACCTTGCTCTCTAATGCAATTTAAGAACAATGAACACGCACGTATTACAAACAGCGAAGAAGAAAGATATAAACTGGAAATGGACATGGATCCCACCTGACGGGAGCTATAAGAATGAAATCGATTTCATCTTAACTAACCTGTTTTTTCCCCGAGTTTCAAGTCGGGTTTGCCCACTGAGGAATGCGTACCACTTTTTTTCGTAAAATACAAAAAAATATATGCAAAAAGACAGCATGCCCAGGTCACCCATCCAAATACCGACCGCGCCCGACGTTACTTAACTTAACAATACAAAAGTAATTGGAGGTGTCCAGGTTGTAAGGCCAAGGACAAAAAGGGCGACAACTCAAATACTCCCGTTAGGGCCCAGCAATTAGGATCCCCAATTAGAGATGAGGGCGAATTATACAGCATGAACGATTTAAAGGTGTATTTTAATTCCAAGTTTCTGGAGATCTCTACTAAGATAACCACGGATATTGAGAATAAGATTGCGAATGAGAGCAAAGAGACGAACTCGAATATCCACGGTCTGTCTGAAGGAGTCAAGTACATGTCGAGCCAGATTGATGAACTCAAGAAACTGTATGAAGCACAGAGAATGGAAATTTCTGTGCTCAACGAAGTTAGTACTGTGCTTAAGGAGGAAAATTCTATTCTCAAGAATCAAGTCAAAGAAATAAACTCGCGATTAGCTATGATGGAGCAGCAGTCTAGGGACAGCAATCTGGAGATACAGTGTGTACCAGAAACGAAGAACGAGAATGTGCTGAACATCGTTAAGAAGATTAGCCAGGCTGTCGAATACAACCTTGCTGAAAACGATATTCTGACTGCACACCGTGTAGCTAAAATAAATAATGATTCGTCACGCCCTCGGGCGATTGTAGTAAAAATTGCAACTCCGCATATCAGAGACAATTTTCTGGCAACCGTGCGTATGTATAATCGGGCTCACGACCAGGATAAGCTTAACACTACACATCTAGAGATTCAAGGAGATAAACTCCCTGTTTATGTGTCGGAGCATCTATCCCCAGCGAATAAACAGCTACATGCTGCAACAAGAGCTGCAGTAGCCGAGAAGAAATATCAGTTTGTCTGGATTCGCAATGGGCGTATTTTTGTAAGAAAGGACATCAAGTCTAAACCCATTTTAGTTATGGATTTAGAATTTGTGAAATCTTTATAATGTAAGTAGTCGCAGAGGGCACCTTTAAGGTTTATTACCAAAATGTTAGAGGGTTACGTACCAAAATTCCGGACTTATATCATAATGCACTTATGAATGATTATGATATTATAGTTTTAACAGAAACAAATTTAAATGACTCAGTCTATGATAACGAGCTTTTTGACACTCGTTACAACACCTTTAGAAGGGATCGACAGGACTCTGCATCCCTCAAAAGTGATGGAGGTGGGGTACTGATTGCTTTATTAAAAGATTACGAAGTATTATGTAGACGCGACTGGGAATCGCATTCTATATGTGAAGATGTGTGGCTGAATCTCAAATTGAAGAAGGGTTCCTCCATAAAAGAGATAAATATTTGTGCTGTTTATGTTCCTCCAAAGATAAAAGTAGATTCTTTTGGGATAGTTCTAGATAATATATCACGTGTGATCAGTAATGAAGTGGCCTCAGATTCTCAGACATTGATTTTTGGCGATTTCAATTTACCTAATTTTATTTGGCAAAGTGATGCAAATAGCGCTTATCTAGTGCCACACCCGGGATCTAGTGCGCAAGATGCGCTTTTTCTTGACACAATGGAGTTCAATGGTCTCAACCAATTTAGTGGAGTTATAAATGATAATAATCACATCTTGGATTTAGTGCTTGGAACTAATGGCATCAATAGGATTACAGTCAATAGAAATCTCACTCATCTAACTAAACTAGACCTCCCTCACCATCCAGCGCTGCACATTTCACTTAACGTCGGTTTGTTAAAATATCTCAAAAGGAAACCTTCAAAGACGTATAGATACTACAAGTCAGATTATAAAACAATTAATGAACGTCTTTCCAGTATAGAATGGGACGCAACGCTAAACAGTTGTGGGAATGTAGATGATATGGTGGATGCTTTTTATGACGTCTTTGTGCCCATTGTTCAAGATTGCACCCCATTACAGCTTTCTAAGAATGAACGTTATCCAAGTTGGTTTTCACTTCCCCTTGTTAAATGTATGAAAGAAAAGGCTAAATATCATTCTAAATATAAAATTTATAGAAACCTCCAGGATAAACTGGCCTTTGTCGATGCACGAAAAAGATGCGATGTACTATTGAAGGAATGTTTTACCACATTTAAGAACAGCACTTCAACGTTGTTAAAAAATAACCCTAAGCACATATGGCGTTATGTAAAAGGCTTAAAAGGTAACAATGCCGCAGTGCCAAGCCGTATGTTTTTATCCAAGAAGTCCGCTGTTGGGGGTCAGGAAATATGTGATTTGTTTTCGGAGCATTTTAATTCAATTTATCAAGATTCTTCTATACCTCACATTGACCGTCCTCATATTGAGGACGCCAGTAATTCCACATCAGCATTATGTAGGATATATATAGATGAGAACGAAATCTTGGAAGCACTTATTGGACTTGACGGAAATAAAGGAGCGGGGCCAGATTCATTGCCATCGATAGTATTGAAACAGTGTGCTCTTCAGCTAGCTAAGCCACTATCTGTAATATTTAATAAGTCCTTAAGCACTGGAGTTTTTCCATCAAAATGGAAAGTAGCACACATAACGCCCATACACAAAAAAGGGGATTTGTCGCTTATTGAAAATTACAGACCAGTTTCAATTCTATCAGGCATAGGCAAACTATTGGAGTCATTTGTGGTCAAGAAAATTTATTGGCACCTAACGCCATATTTGAATATCAATCAACACGGTTTTAGGCCGCTAAAGTCTACCAGCACCAACCTCATTGGCTATGTAAATGATATACTTGAAGTGTTGGATAGAGGGGGAGAAACTCATGCAATATACACAGATTTCAGTAAGGCGTTTGACCTAGTCAACCACGACTTGCTTTTAGCCAAACTTCAGGGTTTGGGCATCCATGGTACGCTACTGAGGTGGTTTGAATCTTACCTACGCAATAGATCCCAATTAGTAGTCGTAAAAGGTTCCAAATCCAGAGTAACGGCGGTGCCGTCTGGTGTTCCGCAGGGATCCCATGTCGGCCCTATTCTGTTTGTGGGCTTCATTAACGATTTACCTAGTGCAGTTAATTCAAAAGTAAAGCTTTTTGCAGACGATCTTAAGATTTATAGGCAAATTAAGACTCAGAAGGATGTGGAAGACCTTCAAGCTGATATAGATCGTGTTAGTCGATGGTGTGTAAAAAATAAGATGTGCTTGAATGCTTCCAAATGTTTCTTCATGAAGTTTACGCGTAAACATAATGCCCAACCAGCTAGTTACGCTATAAACAACGTTGTTCTTAAGCAGGTTTCATCCATTCGGGATCTTGGGGTAGTTGTTGATAGCCAGCTAAATTTTCGTGAGCATATTGACTTAATCACAAGAAAAGCCAGTAGAATGTGTGGATTTGTCTCTAGGCAGGCCAAGACATTTCGGAATAAAGAGCTTTCTTTACTTCTATACAATAGTCTCGTAAGAAGTATTCTTGAATACTGTTCGGTGGTATGGAACCCTGGATATCAAGTGCACGCCGATAGGTTGGAGCGGGTGCAAAAATGTTTCATGTACCATCTATCTTTCATGCAAAATAAGTGTAAAGTGTTGCGTTCTTATGAGTCGAGACTTAAGCATTATAACGTTATGTCTCTACAAAAGCGTCGCGAGATGGCTGATATTGTAATGTTGTACAAATTACTAAATGGAATGGTGGACTGTCCAGATATCCTGGAGAAAGTAAACATTAGAGTCCCTATGCCTCCTAGGAGGCTACTATGGAAGAAGTCATTTAAAGTGTCCAGATGTCGTACTAATATGTTGTTGCATTCTCCATTAGTTCGTATGTGCGACAGTTATGATAATGAGTCTATTCGGAAAAATATTGATATATTCAAAATTGGTTCGCTTCCCTCATTCAAATTTAAATTAAAAAGGTTGTTAATATAGATAACAATATGTACGTAACATAAATTAGTTCCTATTAGTTTCCCCGCAATGTATTTTTAGGTGTTTTGTTCATGTTTTTCGGTAAATTTCTGTTGTTTTCAATCTAAATTGTTATTATCCTAACGCTAATTTTTAGTTTTTAGTAATGTACAGGCATAGTTAGTTGCACAACTATTTGCATAATTTAATTTAGTAAGTTAGGTTCGTAGTTTAAGGAATTGTGCATCCTAAATTTATCATTGTATTGTAAAAAATTATGTAAGCGTGTTGCACAAGGCTGTTTACGAACTAATAAAAAAAAAAAAAAAAAAAAAAAAAAAAAAAAAAAAAAAAAAAAACTTCGATGTTCGTACGAGAACAGGTGGAATCATACCAAGCTTGACGATTGTTCGCAAAAAAAAAGGACCTTAATATAATTTCTTAGTTATTCCGCCTTAACATTACATATTCTGTGAAAATTTTAACTGGGTATCTATTACGGTTCGAAAGATACAGCCGTTAAAAGGTAGGATGGACATACAGACAGCGTATATAGGCTTAGTAATAGGGTCCTGTTTACGCCCTTTAAGTAAAGAACCCTAAAAATGAGAAAGCCCCCGGTAAAGATAGAATAACATTAGATGTTATAGTTTATCCAGTGACTAGCAGCGTCAAGTGAAGTGAGGTTCACCCTGACATCACACAACTGAACATATACCAACAAGGGATGCGACCGCGGCACACTGCACAGAGAACGTGCTGCTACTGGACGGACCACAAGCTGATAATGTTGGTACATACAGTTTCCATATCTGTACATGTTTCCCCACTAACATCGCATGCACGTTCGCGGCGGTACAAGTGAAGGGCGAGTGAAGTGATGGGGACCATCGGCTCGAAGCAACTCGACATGTAGGTAGTAGGGTGCGTATCACAGGCGGCAGCGCAGCGGAGTGCTGTCATTCGAAGCTAAATAATAATACCCTTTATTCAGTGATATTAACTACTACAGTCTGTAGATACTACTAAGTTTCTATTACTTATGCTAAATTAAAAAAACTCAATTGTACAAATTCAGTCTGTAACAACAGCATCGTGAAGCTTCCCTGGCGACACTAGACGCGCCGCTGTCGCTGTCGCTGTCGCTGCCGCAAGCTTGCTAGTTATGGTTCCACATTAGTTTGGTGCATGTATGTACTGACCGTCGCCCATGTCGGTGGTGAGTGCGGGGTAGAGCAGGGCCACCTCCGCGACGGGCAGCTCGGTGCCGAAGCACGTCAGCGCCCGGCCCGCGCCGCGCAGCGCCGCGTTCCGCACGCTCTCCTACACACACGTGCACACACTGCATTCACTACACTTTTTTGCATACTACATAATCATGATAAATATTAAAAACTAGGCTTGTTCGCAAACCTGCACCTCGGCTGATGTTAAGCGATGATGCGGTCTAAGATGGAGCATGCATGAACCTGATTCAGTCGTGACTTGAAGACACCCAGACTGTATCGGGGAACAACCATCCAGGCGGCGCATTCCAGTCTAGTGGTTCGCCTATAAAATAAATAAATATAATTTGACTGCCCCGGTGTCTCAATTGGTAGTGAACCTACTTTCTGTGCTTGGGGGCGTGGGATCGATTCCCATCTAGGACAAACATTTGTGTGATGAACATTTGTGTTTGTTCTATGTTTGGGTGTTAATATATATTTAAGTATGTATTTAAAAATATATATGTATGTATATCAGTCTCTGGCTGCCATATTACAAGCTTTGCTTAGTTTGGGGTCAGATGACCATGTGTGCAATAATGTCCCACATATTTATTTATTTTATAATTGAGCATGAAAGAGTGCCGCCGCCTTGTGCCCGTCCCGACCGTTCAATAGATGACAGAGGGCAGCAGCCCTTTCAGATCATACACATCCAATATAAAACAGACCTAATACCAACTTTACGCCGATGTTCAGGGCTAAGAAGCTTAACCAGAACTAGGGATTCATCGTTGATGAGCTTCTTACGTCTCTCGATGGACTCCAACGCCCCAAGCCGGTACTTCGCAATGCATATTGATTTGCTGACTCTAAAAGAAAAATTGCACAGCGAGTTCGTATGAGATAAAACTTCTATAGTAGTGTTTTGGTGAGTTGCATTTGCGACGGATGCAGAGTTACGGCGTTTGGGAATGTCACTTACATTGAGCCAGCTTCTATAGTTACAGCCTGGTACGATACGAGTATGACTCACAGTGTTTTTACTGACGTCGAGCAGGTTCAGATAGGCGCGCCACACGCGGCCGATCTCCTCCGCCACTGCTTCCGGGTGGAACTCGCAAATCGTGCCTGCAACAACAGACACGCGACCTCATCTCTCCACTCCACTCCACTCCACACTATATACATAATAGGTCCAGGAAAAACTCTTTTCGTATTTTGTATGTATAAAGTTGTAGTAAAAATCTCATCCGTTGTACTGTTTGTATCTGGCTGGTTTTGATACCGTTAAAAATATGACATTTTAAAAAAGGAATACAAAAAGTAAAAAGCAATTTCCAGTCATTTTTTCAATTGTTTTTTGTTGGATAAAATGAGTGAATCTAACGAAAAAATTCGATATATTTTGAAGTTTTATTACAAAATAATTGGCCAAGAGCGTGTCGAGACACGGATATGGGAGGGTTCCGTAATCAAAGCCATATAATTGTAGTCATAGTTCAGAAAATTATGGTTGTAGAAAAATTCTAACGAACGAAGCTCTGTGGACTTAGCCAAATTTCAGAGATGTACCATCCCGACATAGCATATACTTTTTATGGTTTAAACATAGAGAAAACTGATTGAGAAACATTATTTGTTAAGACCATTTCACAAAAAGGTTAATGACCTATGAGCTAGAACGCTTTGAATTTATTACAGTTTTATCACTATTACTCAAAAAGTCATCATCAAACAATGTTCGAAATAATTTTGAATGAAGGTTTTAAATATGACCTATCTGTATTGTAAGATTCAAGTTTCTATGTCTTATAGTTTAGAAATGCAGGTGGGGGGACCAACTTTTTGCTACTTTGGCGGGCCATATTTCGCAAAGTATAGACTTTATAAAAAAATTATGTATGAAACCTTTCTTTCATTTTAAAAGACTTTTTCAACGACAGCCCTCACGAATAGTTGAAGTGAAAAAAAAAAAACCCATTTCACATGTACCAGAGCCACCCCTAAAATACAATATTATATATTTTAATACTTTTAAAATTTAGATCTATATTACAACTGTTATTATGCAAAGTTTCATTTACTTATCTAAATAATTATAGAAGTTAGAAGGTTTTGAAAAATTCGGACAGAGAGACAGACAGACGGACGGACAGAACGAATTTATAAGGGTTCCTTGTCGGGCTACGGAACCCAAAAAAAGGAAAAATGCGACACAAGCCGCGAATAAAATTTGTGACGTTTATGGACCTAATGCAATGTCATCAAGAGTAGCATAATGTTGGTTCAAGCGTTTCAGTCCAGGGAATTTGGATGTCAAAGATGCAGCTCGCTCTGGTCGCCCTGTTACGGATAAAGTCGATGCCATTTCTGAAAAAGTGGAGCAAGATCGGCATATTAGTAGTGACGACGTAGCTGAAGAACTGGGGATTGACCACAAAACAGTATTGACCCATTTGAAAAAGACTGGGTATACCAAAAAACTCGATATTTGGGTGCCACACGATCTCACTGAAAGAAACCAAATGAATCGTGTACTCATTTGCGATTATCTATTGAAACGTAAAGAATCCGAACCGTGTTTGAAAAGATTGATCACTGGTGATGAAAAATGGATCACCTACGACAAGAATGTGCGCAAACGATCACGGTCAAAGGGCAGTAAAGCACCACAGACTGTAGCGAAACCCGGACTAACACGTAATAAGGTGATGCTGTGTGTATGGTGGGATTGGAAGGGCATCGTTCATTATGAGCTTTTACCGGCGGGCAAAACCATCGATTCGGATCTCTACTGCCAACAACAGATGAGACTCAAACAAGAAATTGAGAAAAAACGGCCGGAATTGATCAACAGAAAGGGTGTAGTCTTTCATAATGATAACGCCAGACCGCACACATCTTTGGCCATTCAGCAAAAATTCTCCTTTTACCCCATACAACAAACATATTTTTTCCCCCGCGTAGACTCCGCGCCGCGCGCGCAGTCAGGTACTGTAGCGACTCCAGCGGGCCCATGAGACCCCGCACTGTAGTAGAGTGGAGGCTACGTACCGAGCAATGCAGCTAGCGGCGCCTTGCAGGTGGC
Source organism: Agriopis leucophaearia (assembly GCA_949125355.1). Lineage (NCBI taxonomy): Eukaryota > Metazoa > Arthropoda > Insecta > Lepidoptera > Geometridae > Agriopis > Agriopis leucophaearia. The sequence continues at coordinate 19,071,995 of OX421268.1, read as the reverse complement.
GGGCGCCTCCAGCTCGGCGATGTAGGCGGAGACGCAGAGCCCGCGCAGACTCCGCGCCGCGCGCGCAGACAGGCACTGCAGCGCCGCGCCGCGCACGCGCGCCTCAAGCGGGGCCTGGCACGCCTGCCGAAACATTCACTCACATCACACATCTAGCAAAACACTTCATTAGGTAGCATTCAAATATACACACATTCACACAAAATTATATGTTTATTTATATTTATTTATTTATAGGAACAAAGTGGTTAGTTAAGTGGTTTGGCAATAAAGTGATTTAAACAAATTTAAATTCCAAAACTTTAAATCCCCGAAACAAAAGAGCTGATAATATAATCTTCAAACAGTTGAGCAGATTTTCTTGAATCATAACTATAAATACCTACCTACCTACCTACTACCTACTCTTGATCAAGTCACCTTTAAAAAAAAAAAAACTAAATTAAATAGGTCAAACGTTTTTAAGATAAATGGGGAACATTCGTACACATTTTACATACACCTCTGTTCCGTTGTGGGTAAAAAGTTGGTGAAAGACAGAGATATTTTGAAAAACTATTTATTTATTTATTGATGATAGGCGAGCAGCATGAGCTGATGTGCCTATATCACACAGTGTCAAAATGTAGTATTTATCTGTTAAGATTATCTTCTTCATTCTTATCCATCTGTCCAGTTTGTTTTTAAACACATTTATGGATTTCGATACAAGTGCCATTAGGCCATTTTTTGCCATTTTTGGACCTGGGTAATGTCCTAAAACTGCGTCCAGAACCACCAGAGGATGGGCAGCAGCATCCCCTTACTTACTTGGTGAATCCTGCGATCCCCAAGTCGCTTGCCAAGCGTGAGGGATTATGGCAACCCCCCCCCAACTATACTGAGTATATACTGAGCGAGACTCACTTTTACAATCTCATCGTGGTACTGATCGGAGCACTCCGGGTATCGCTCCACGAGGGTGGTGATCAGCTTGAAGGCGTCTGTCAGAGGCTTGGTCCAGGCGGAGTCTCCGGCACGGAATGATATCTGTTGCAGCAAGTGCACTGGCTCCGACAGCAGGGAAGAAGAGATCCACTCTGGAAACATTACATGCTGATGTTAGATATGACACTTCAGTCAGTAGATATGCTTGTTTGAATGAGGGTAATGAACAGCCGGACCACGGAAGGCACAACAACTGTTTGTTACTGGTACCTGCCCATCAGGAACCAGACCTGGACCAATCCTCATTTATTGAACCAGATGCAGAAATGGAATGGTATATGATGAGTTTAGTTATGGGTGTCTACGTAGTGTCAAAGTCAAATCATTTATTGCACATTATGCCAAGTCAGACCTTAGGCTTCAATATATTATCCTAAGTTAGATCTCACTGCTTTTGTCATTGAAGTCAACAACCAAAGCATATACCATAATGTTCACTTGGCTCTCATTTCACATTTATGTTTTGATGGGATTATTACTCACAACATTACTTTACACAGAACATTACAGTTGCTTGGCCAGTCCTAGCGCTACGGTTGCATGTAGAATCAAGGTCAGATAAAGCCAGCCTTCTGTATCTATTTGTTTTGTGGTGAATGTCATGTGTGGGTGCTGTAAGATTGTAAAGAGCATATGCTACCGCTCGGCCACCATTACTCTATTACCATCATTAATAATATTATAAATATATAGGAAACTCTCTCTGTCTGTGTTACTTTTACACAACTTAACAGCTGATCAAATTAGATGATGAAATTTGACAAGACAGTAATGTGTACCACAATGACGAACATAGGATACTTGCTCCACTGACAATGTACAGAAAAACTGGCCAAGTACGATTCAGACTCGCGCACGAAGGGTTCCGTACCGTTATCTATAAAAATGGTATAAAAACACGTTTGTTGTATGGAAGCCCCCTTAAATATTTCTTTTATTCTGTTTTTTAATATTTGTTGTTATAGCGGCAACAGAAATACATGTGTGAAAATTTCAACTGTCTATCACGGTTCATGAGATACAGCCTGGTGACAGACGGACAAATGGACGGACAGACAGACAGATGGACAGCGGAGCCTTAGTAATACAGTCACGTTTTACCCTTTGGGTACAGAACCCTAAAAAACTGTAAAACGTGAGTGAAAGTCAGCTGATAGTTACCTATTTCAAAGCGAGCGAGGTCCTCCTTGAGTACAGTTTCGGCAATCTGAGTGAGCTGAGTGAACGAGCCAATGTCCACCTCTCCGCTCCACTCGTCCACCACTCGCTCCCACGGCTCCATTTACATACACCTGCAGCGGACCACACAACCATTATGCTGGTTACACATGCATTTTTACAAGAAGAAGCGACATATAAAGAAGAAAATGTTGATAAAAGTGTGTCAAGACACATACATTTACATAGATGTTCCCAAAATGCTTGAATGAAACTCATTTGAATTAGCAAATTGTACAACAACACAAACAAAGGTATGTCATAACAACATAATGTGCATGTTACTAGGACAACATTTTATATTAATTATCATGTTTGTTCACTACACTACAGTATAAGTTTTAGTCTGGATAAACGCACCCCTGTTCTCACTTTTGGGACAGATCTGCCAAGTACCAATCGGAGCCACCACTGAAGTCAATTGAAAAGCGCCCGAAGAGGCTGACAGGCAACGAAACTATGTACAAAAAAGTCTCACTGCATTGCATTGCAGGGAGTTGCTTGCATGCATGTTTATCAGTTATCTATCTGATTTCGGAATGTATCCTAGAATTGCAAAACTTGATTTCGGCCACCCATTTCTTTAATGGTACGCCCAAACTCAACAAAGTTTTACACTGATTCTAACAAAGGCATTCCACAAATCTCAATAGTTATCAAATAAAAGCGCTTAAAAATGCACTTGGAAATAAAAGAGAGCTCACAAACAGTTTTAGCCTGGTTTTGCCGGTAAAATTATAGGGTTATTATTTTCACGAGAACAATAGTTTATATTTTGTCAAACTAAATAAGTATGTACCTTACTAATTTCTTCACGTCGTAAAGTGTATAGAATACAATCAAATCACATTAAAACAGAGTAAAACCAGTATGTTTATTAGTTAGGTACTGTTGAAGTGTCTGCCTGTTTGAAAATTTTAATATTTTGAATTTTGATTTGACTTTGATTATGGGACCAAGCTTTTTTATTTGTACTTTTAGCCCATTGCTGAACAGGCTAAAGTCATTAAAGCCATACCGCCTTGTCTACCGTATTTTACTGTCATTGCTCCAGTAAATAAGTCGAGACTTTATTTTAAGCTCTCTACAGACGCTTTGATAATAGTGACGGATTTGGCTGATTGACCGCCTTGGTCCTTGGACTAACAAGCTATCTGATGGGAGCCACAATAATTCAAGATAATGGTGGACTCAAAATGATCCCCAAATTTCAAAATAGTCTGTGGGGGCTGATTTTTTGCATAAGGGGGTTTTTGGGGTCCCCGATTTTTATTTATTAATTAAATTTAACAATTTTTTTCAATATGGCCGCCATACAAGTACCTTTTATTCCGATTTTCCCAGGAAGTTGTCTTCCCTGACTGAAGACTGTGGGATCGGCTGATCTGCGAACTCGCACGGAAATCGCTTTTAGATACCTACGTGCTTTGACAATCTATATGTCTAGACCCCGCCAGGAACCGGGAAAACAGAGAAAAAAATAACAGCCAACTGTTGGCTTATAAGGCTTTTCTCACCGCTCAGTATTAGTCTCGGCCGCGAGTAATAGTGTTCGTGGTCGCGGTGGCACATGATCAACATCAAAATGGTGACCATTTTTTTAATTTATAAAATGCTTTGAGCCATCAATCAAACTTTGCAGAAACTACAAAGGGCGCACAAAATTAATAGAAAATTGACCTACCATCGATAATACATTATTTCGTATTCGTTCCTACAAAATAAGGCATTGAAATTGTATGAAAATAAATTATATTATAATACTTTTTTAATTTTTAATTTATTTATTTATTGGCAACTGGATACCGTAATTTTTTTTTTAAATTAATTTTGTGGTGTTGCTTGTATGAGAACTGAAGTTTTTCCCATAATTGAACAGTCCCGGTAAGTATCCATTGAATATATCACAGACAATAATACCAAGCAGAACCAACAAGCCACAAAAATATTGATGCAAAATACACTACATATACATTACACGCAAACATTTGCAAAACGCGGGCCGGACTCAAGGACATTCTTTTATAATAGTGCTAACAGATACAATTAGATTGTATCTGAAATGTAACGTCACAAAATTTACGTTACCCCTCACTACCCCTTGTCAGTCACACTTCGTCGACCCCTCCTCCCCTCCTCTTTATGTAATGGAATTTATGGATGTTCCCATTGGGTATTAATATTCAAACACACCAGACCAAGTCAAATCATTTATTTTTGTATAAAACAATTTACCAGATGTGTCATGTGGTTGCAGGATCTGAATTTGATGGAAATGAGGTATTCTGCAGCTCCCGCAGTTATTTTTTTGCCAGTAACACCTCTTTTTGTGGCTTTCTTTTCACTTGGTATGTTATCGCTCTGAAAATTATTACATGCAAGTTATCATAATGTAGTTAGTACAACTTGAAATTCATGATAGTGATAGCGACTGATCATTGAAAACTGTTGTTCCAATAAGCATTACACCTCGAACTCTCTAAGGATTGTACGGAAACCAGTCCGGTCGAACAAATGTGCCTCTAAATACCTTGAGCACAACAAACTTGTCGCACTGGGCTGCCAATTTTCTCGATTCAAATTCTTCAACCATGCGTTTCTCAACTCTTCATCCTTGGGAAAATCTAAAATGTAATAAAAATGTTTGTTACTTGACATATGTCTAAATAACCCTTTAATTACACTATCTAGATCACTACGTATATATATGATATGAACCACAATAGGTAGGTAGGTACTTTATTTACATTACTTAAGTGTGAGATGTTAATTATAGTAGTTGGCAATACCAAGGAACGGACTTGTAATGGCCACACTGTGTCAACACACTTAGCAATCAAGATGGCGTATAATAAACAACATTGATTTATATCTAAAGTGGATTATCATTTACAAAACATTACATGGCGCAGACGGAGTAACAAATACGATGGATCATCTCAAGCAGCCCCCACCGTTGGCCTTGGCGCCAGGAGATTTGTGTGAGAACTTTAAAAAGTTTAAACAAAAGTTTATGTTCTACTATACGGCGTCTGGAGCCAGCAGGAAAGAATTAAACAATGTCGAAAAAGTTTCGTTGCTCCTACACATAATGGGCGAGGAAGCAATTGAACTATACAATACCTTTGAATTAGGCCCGGAGGCAACAATGGAGCAGGTACTAACAAGATTTGAAAACTACTGCACGCCATTAAAGAACGAAACCATGGCTCGTCACTTGTTCTTTAGAAGGGAACAAAAAGAGGCTGAAACGTTTGACGAGTTTCTGACAGCCTTAAAAACACTATCAGGGGATTGTAACTTTGAAAATCTAAAGAACGGCCTCATCAGGGACCAAATCATAAGAGGCATCCAAAATGTGAATTTGAAGGAGAGGTTGCTCAAGGAAACTGACCTTAACTTAGAAAAATGTGTACAACTATGTAAAGCATCAGAAATAGCATCAATAAATTTGAAAAGCCTAACAGAAAATAATAGTAGTACTGTAAATAGAGTACAAGAGTACAAACACAAGAAGCAAGCTCCAGATAGTCAAGAGGAGACACGCAGGTATGGCAAGCAGTATGAGAAAAAGAAGTGCACAAGGTGCGGCTATGAACATGGTTTTAAGTGTCCTGCCTTCGGTCAACGCTGTAAGAAATGTAAAAAATTCAATCATTATGAAAAAATGTGTCGGTCAGCGGTGAACATTATACAGGAAAAAGAGGACAGTGATTATGTGTTAGGAAGGATACAGATGGACCGATCTCAGTATGAAAGTTTAGAAATAAATGACAGGTTAGTGGATTTTAGAATTGATACTGGCAGCGACTGTGATGTTTTACCATGGTATATAGTAGAAAAACTAAAATTAAAGCCAAAAATAGACAATACAACATGTAAATTGTTCAATTATGATGGGTCACCATTAAAATGTATGGGTAAAATCAAATTAAATTGCAAGTTGGTCAATGGAAAAAAAGTTGTAATTGAATTTCAGGTGATCGATCATAAGGGTGCATGCTCAGTGCTGGGAGATAAAACGGTGAAAAGATTAGGACTGATAGAAAGAAAATATCTCAATAAAGTAAATGAAAAAAATGAATATGACCAATTGGTAGACTGTTACAAAGATAATATATTTAACGACCAAAAGTTAGGATTGTTGAAGGGTTGCGAGTATGACATAAAATTAAAAGAAGGTAGCACAGGAACAGTAGCTCCACCCCGTAGTGTACCCATGAAATTACACAAACCATTAAAGTTAGAACTGGAAAGGATGGTTAAAGACAATATTATCGAAAAAATAACCGAACCTACTGATTTTGTAAGCAATATTGTGATTGTTAGGAAACCTAATGGTAATTTAAGAGTTTGTTTAGATCCAAGCAACCTAAATAAATGCATAAAGAGGGAACATTTCAAATTACCAACATTTGAAGAAGTATCGGGTAAAATGTCAAACTCGAAAATATTCTCAAAATTAGACGCTTCTACTGCTTTTTATCATGTGAAATTATCTGAAGAGAGTTCAAAGATGTGTACTTTTTCAACTCCTTTTGGTAGAATTTGTTTCAAAAGATTGCCATATGGTTTATCATCAGCGCCTGGAATTTTCCACAGGCAATACAGTGAAATATTCCAAAATATTGAAGGATGTGAAAGAGCAAAAGAAAATGGTATTCAGTTTAACTTCAGTAAATGCCAATTTGGGGTAACTGAAATTACCTACTTAGGACATATTTTTAGTGACAAGGGCATTAAACCAGACCCTAAGAAAATAGAGTCTATATTGAATTTGGAAAAACCAAAAAATATTAAAGAGCTACAACGATTATTAGGAATGATAACATATGTTTCTAAATTCATACCGGCTATGTCACAAGTATGTAATCCATTACGAGAACTGATTAAAAAGGGCAAAGAGTGGGCCTGGACAAATGAACATGACTTGGCATTCAATCAGTTAAAACAGATTTTAATGTCGCAACCAGTTTTACAATTTTATGACCCGAGTAAAAAATGCAAAATTTCTGTAGATGCCTCAAAAGATGCCCTCGGAGCGGTACTTTTGCAAAATAATTTACCAGTAGCTTACGCATCAAAAGCGATGACTAATACTCAAAAAGCATATGCACAAATAGAAAAAGAAATGTTGGCAATTGTATTTGGCTGTTTACGATTTCATCAATACATATATGGAATGACTGTAGAAGTTGAGAGTGACCATAAGCCTTTGGAAATAATTTTCAAAAAACCATTGTGTGAAATACCTTTAAGATTACAAAGAATGAGATTACAACTACAAAAATACGACTTGGTAGTTAGGTATAAACCGGGTAGGGATTTGCTTTTAGCAGATACACTGTCAAGGGATGTAAGAAATAGAAATGACGATAACAATATTGTAGAAGAGTTGTACGAGTCACAGGTTTGTTTAGTAAAATGTAATTTATCCATTTCAGATCATAAATATAAGGTGTTTAAAGAAGAAGTACAGAAAGATGAAGAAATGCAAAAGTTAAAAATATTTATTGATGACAGATGGCCAGAAAATGTACATCATATTCCAGATAGTTTAAAACCTTACTATACTTGTAGAGAAGAATTATATGTGTATGACGGACTCATATTTAAAAATAACTGTATTGTGGTACCTAAAAGCTTGCGATCAGATATGCTGTATAGAATACATTATAATCATGCAGGACTCGAAAAATGTAAAAATAGAGCAAGACAGTGTATTTTTTGGCCAAATATGACAAATGATATTGAAAACAAAGTTGTAACATGTAGTACTTGCGATAGATTTAAAAAAAAAAATTGTAAAGAACCTATGATAATAAGAGAAATGCCAGATAAACCATGGTCTATACTAGGCACTGATGTGTTCCACTACAAAGACACAAATTATTTGATTGTAGTAGATTATTTCAGTAAATATTTTGAAATAATGGAATTAAAAGATTTGTCGACTGACTGTACTATTGAGGCATTAAAATCTGTATTCTGTAGACATGGTATACCAGATAAATTGTATTCTGACAATGCAACTAATTACTCTAGTTACAAATTTAAAAACTTTAGCAAAAACTGGAATTTTATTCACATGACCAGTAGCCCGCTTCATGCACAGTCAAATGGTTTAGCAGAGAGGTATATTCAAACTGTTAAAAATATATTTAAGAAAGCCGATTATGACGGAAAAGACAAACATTTGGCATTGTTAGAATATAGAACCACACCAATAACAAATTTAGATTCTAAGACTCCTTCAGAATTGTTAATGGGAAGAAAAATTACAGGTCTTCTTCCTAATTTAAGTAATGAATGTAAAAATGAAACAATTCAGAGTAAATTGTATAAAAATGCACAGATGCAAAAACAATACTATGACAAAAGTGTTAAAAAACTTAAAGATTTGAATGAGGGTCAGAAAGTGATTGTTACAAGTGATAAGAAACCATTGTCTTATGCTGAGGTGTTAAAAAAATGTGATAGACCTAATTCTTATCAATTGTTAACGGAAAATGGAAATGTTATAGAAAGAAATAAGAAGCATTTAATTGAAAGTAAAAATGATCAAAAACTTATTGTATCAAAAAAGAGTGTAGAGGTTGAAGAACATTGTGTAACGGATAAAAATATGATAGACAACAATAGAATTAAGGATAATGTTAGTTATAGTAATAATAATGATACAGACTTGATTGAAAAAGAATTAGAGATAAGTAATAAAAATTGTAATATGAATGAGAATGTAAGGAGATCTGGTCGGCCAATAGTTAAGCCAAAATATTTAAATGATTATGTTGCTTAGCTTGTTTTGTTTTAAAAGAAAGGAGATGTGAGATGTTAATTATAGTAGTTGGCAATACCAAGGAACGGACTTGTAATGGCCACACTGTGTCAACACACTTAGCAATCAAGATGGCGTATAATAAACAACATTGATTTATATCTAAAGTGGATTATCATTTACAAAACATTACAAAAGCAGCTAGTAATTAATGAAAAAGGTTCATATCATCATAATCACATCAAGCTGAATCATCTATTTTAATTATACTTCTGAAATACGAATTCTGATTCTGAAATAAATTCCCTGGACAATGTCTAAATACCGTAAACGTAAAACAATGATCGATACAATGAATTTTTAAAGAAAATAACTTATACTATTTTAATTATACTACTGAAAGGAGTATTACATTCTTTTGGCTACTGAATACGTTCCCTGGACAATGTCTAAGTAACTCAAACGCCAAACAATGATCGAATCAATTTTTTTTTAAAGAAAACTACTTATTAACTTTTATTACACCCACCAAACTTGTACATTTATAAAATTGAAAGAAACACAACCTTTCCAAGCCTTCAAATTGTAAAGTTTATGAAAAATAACAAGAAAAAATAGCAATTCAAAATAATCTCTATTATAACACACGAAACTTACGTGTGAAACGTTATACCGGGAGGCATCTTATGAGATGAATTAAAACACATGAGGACATTGCACTTCACCATAATATTTTCGTATCTTTTAATCCAAATATGTAAAAATAACTTTTATTTTAGGTAATTTTTGCAAGCCGTGGTTTTCGCTGTCAGCCTTCTGTCAGTATATTGATGCTTACCAAAATGGTGACTTGGAACACCGTACCACATGCTCATTTTTTTCTATTATGTTGCAACGTTACGACAAGATGAGATACGAATAGGTATATGATTTTTGTGTAATCGAGAGAGATGCAAACATAACTGTTTTTGCGAATGTAGTTGTAAAAAACATGTTCAGTCTGTTTCTGTATTAAATGTCTGTGGAATATATCGAATTTCAGTTCGAGTAAGATGGCGGTCATTTTATTTTTGGGGTTCCGTACAAGGTACCCTAAAAGGAAAACCCTTGTAGGATATGTTTGTTGACACACATTTTCTCTGAAAAGGGGTAAGGTAAGATATAAAAATAAAATTAATATTGATAATTGCAAAATACAAATTGACCCAACTCTGCAAAGCAGATGGATTAAAATAATTCATAAAAGTTGTGATGAGGAATTTTGGAAACACTCAATAAACAATGTCATTTGTTCCGGCCATTAAAAAAATTATTACATCTAATTATATACATAGCTCGGTATAGCTAGCGTAATAAATGTGATAAGTAAAAAACATAATCATAATACGTATTTTACTTCAATAATAATTAAAAATACTCTAAATAAATGATTACATTTGTTACAGTTCAAATCGCGAAAGTTAAAAATTACTGATTACATTTATATCCTAATTTTATGGGAATCGTCCAATAGCTGGCATCACCAAGAATGTATAAGCGCGCATGCGCGCGCATGCGTATAACGCACATGATAGTTCCAACTCTTTATTATTCTGTGTACAAACCTGGCTGTTTTGTTTTGTTTACTGCGATTGTTCCGCAACACCACGGAACACTATTACTCGCTCTCTAGACATATACATACTCAAAGCCTACGTGTTCTAGTATTCCAGATCGCGCTCGTATTTCTTGCAATCTCTGTTTGGGAATCGGGACTTTGGTTGCAAGCTATGCCCTCTTCTAACACAGATAGCATTTACGCTTGGGTGCAAGGTGCACCCACACACACACTGATACTGCACACTGCCTGTGAGGCTCACCGCTGTCAGTGTGGTAGCTGCTTGGTCTCTCTTGCTCGAGAAGCGCTGGTCGTATTGGTCGACACGCCAGCCTGAACGACATCATACGCAGGGCTTTTTCCACCGCCAATGTCACAGCTGTGCTCGAACCGAGCAGTCTTGCGCGTGACGATGGAAGGAGGCCTACTGATGGTATGACACTCTTGTTGCCTGGAAGTTGGGGCGGCCCCTTGTATGGGACGCGACTTGTGTCGATACTTTGGCGCCGTCCCATCTTCCTGAGACACAGGGTAGGGCTGGTGCAGCTGCTAATTCGGCAGAGCAGCACAAGTGGCGCAAATGTGCTAACCTCGGCGTGGTTACATATTATTTGAGGCGTTTGGGGTCGAGACAATAGATATATAAGATAAGATAAATTTATTTTTTATTTATTTCCACTAAAAAATACATTTTCTACGTGACACAGAAGTAGAACATTAATAAAGTAATTGGGCCATTGGGACCTTGGGGACCGGGAGCTCACCTCATTTTCAATAATTTTTCAGAGCGCCTGGTGAACGCGACGCGTGACCAAAATGATGGCGTGTATCTGGCCATGGATGTAACGTACTTAGATCTGGCTCAACGCATAAGCATTGCCATTCAACGTGGTAATGCCGCCAGCATGCTAGGTACGCTGCCAACTGATAGTGGCTTGACCATTTGGATTGTCTTTAGACCTTAGGTTTATATTCAATGTCAAAACTTAATTATACTCTGTGACTTATACAATCATATTGTAGGGCCTGTGAGTCCCACTACATCACAGATTGTTATTATTATAACATAAACATCTTTCTGAAGCGCACCGACATTCAACAGTCATTCGCTGGCGCTCAAATAAAGCGCACGTACTCAATCCATCTACCGGAGTTTCAATTACCCATTCATATTATTTAGGATAACCTTCTGCATCAAATCCAAGAGTCAGATACAACTACAATACAACACATATCAACCAAACAAATTATCCTAAAATATATTATGTCAAATGGAATAATGTTTAGCTGAACGAAACGTTACATTTTTTTGCGGCAATTTCAAACTTTTTACATAAACTCAGTAGGTATCATAGATCAGATGGTAGGTATTCAGAAAGCGCCCAAAAGTGCCGGCCAAAGAGTACTATGTGCGGCCCTAGCCTTTGATCAGGGTAGAGCTGCGGGGTAGTACACAGGGGTAGAGCCACATTGTCTTTCATCATCTTTCTTCATATTTTGAAAACCATCGTACCAGGAATTGATTCCAGGTTAAAACGTAGATATTCCATGTGCTAATCCAGGATTATTAACTATTTCTACAATAAAGATACGAGTATGCTTTCTACAAACAACGGGGAATGTTCTGAAGAACTGTTCGATCTGATAAGTGCGTGAAACTTTGCTTAATGACAGTTATAATAATAGATCTCAATTTTAAATGTATAAAAAAAATATAGTATCTACTAGCTGCGCCCCGTGACCCGCTTGGTGATAAAAATCGATGATAATGATGATGAAAAGTAGCCTATGTGTTAATCCGGGACATAAGCAATGTATATTCCAAATTTCATTGGAATCCATCCAGCCGTTTCGTAACACACATTCATCCATCTAACTTTCACAAAATTATATGATACTAGCCGTCCGCCCCGGCTTCGCACGAGTGTAAGCTCGGCCTTCGGCCTCGCTACAAAATATAATATAGCCTATGTCACCCGGGGATAGTGTAGCTTCCCAACAGTGAAAGAATTTTTCAAATCGGTTCAGTAGTTTCGGAGCCTATTCATTACAAACATACAAAAATGGCGGCTCCTTCTTTGCCTTTATTATGTCATAAAATTTAAAAAATTGAGAAAATTAAATTTGTGCAGATTTTAATGATAAAAATAGCCCAGAATTCTTTCGGGATACCAACTCAACGAAACAACTATAATCAATTCATATCAAGAATTTCATTTCAACTATTTTATATTTTACCAGTGTCGAATTATTGTGCTCAGCTCAGTGTCAGGTGTTACGAGGCTCAGAGCCGTGTGGAGCATCCGACGCATAGATCAGAGTATATATCGGATCCGAAGATACTACTAAACTCTCGGTAGAGAGTAGTATATTCCTTGCGCCAAAATGTATTGTTGAAACTTGAAACCTTTTCCGTGCCAAAGTACCGGCGCGCCTGCGCCCCTGCGAGCTACGGATTCTCCAATCAAATTGACATTTTTGTGTTGTTTTATGTTATTTGTAATTACTATTTTTATTGTACTATTGTGTATCCTCATATCCAAGAAATATGTAAGTGTGTGGTCCTCAAATTCCATGTCGCTGTCTTCGGATTTAGCTAATGTTGGTCGAAGGACAAGTAGCGACGATGTTGAGCTGGTGCAGTGTCCGCATTGTCCCCAGGCTCGATACTTTAAGGGTCAACGCGGCTTAAATGTACACATTGGTAAGGCACATAGACCATGTACTCAGAGTGTTAGTTCCAGCCGCTTTGTTTTACCTTCCTCAACTTCTCATACACAGTCATCTCTTTCTCCTCAAATATCCCAACCCTTTTGGCAATACATCTCGAGTCTGAAATCATCCGTACCTGTTGTAAAACGCATACCTCGTGGTGCACGTATAATCATAGCCCAAAATTTATCAACCAGAATAAAAAAAGCCATAACTGAAAATTCTGATCAAGCCTGGGAACAGTTGCTGGCATTCTCTTTTCAGGTTCTCCACGCTTCTTCCTCCCAAAAATCACTCACCTCAACTTTGAAAAATAACTGTACTAATATTATCCCACTAAACCAACATATAATTCCCAACACATCAAATAATGTAAATAGTCGCCAGATTTCCACCCATAATTTTGCTCATAAAGTGGAATCAAAAGTGAGTGATGGAGACCTGAAAGGTGCAGCCCAACTTTTATTCTCAAGTGACGTTGTCGCACCAGATACGCCAGAAACTTTATCTGCTCTAATTGAAAAACATCCACCCTCTTTAACACCTCCTCTCCCGCAGCCTTTGGCGTCTCAACCTTCTGTCGAACCACTTCAGGTTTCAGAAAAAGACGTCAAAGGTGCATTGATGTCTTTTAAGAATGGTTCGGCCGGCGGTCTCGACGGACTGACTCCGCAACACATAAAAGATTTAGTGTTTGGAGGTACCGGCGACGCTGGTCGGGCCCTTCTACATGACATTACCACACTTATGAACTTTATGTTACTCGGCAAAGTGAATGAAAATACAGCTTCGTTACTATATGGTGCAAACCTTTGTGCACTTAAAAAAAAAGATGGTGGTGTTAGGCCTATTGCCGTAGGTTGCACCTATAGAAGGATTGCTTCTAAATTGTGTTGCAAACACATCCTTTTAAATCTTACGGAAAAGTTTCAACCTTTGCAGTTGGGGTTTGGGAGCAAAGGTGGCTGTGAGGCAGCCGTGCATGCATTACGCACTTTTATCAGTCATAATGGAGGCGCGGTAATTTTGAAGGTGGATGTAAAAAATGCTTTCAACTCTGTTGATAGAACAGCTATTTTGAATGAAATCCAGGATTCTATACCAGAAATTTACAGTTATCTTTGGCAATGTTATGGTTGCGAGTCGAAATTACTCTACAGGAATAATTTAATTAGTTCCTGTACAGGTTGTCAGCAAGGTGACCCACTCGGACCTGCTATCTTTAGTCTTGCTATTCATCCCATTATTTCATCTCTCAATTCAAAATTAAACATGTGGTATTTAGATGATGGTACTTTGGGCGGTGATGCGAGTACTGTACTTCAAGATTTGGAATTGTTAATTGGTAAATTCCAGGAAATTGGTTTGGAGCTGAACTTTTCTAAATGTGAATTGTTCTTTTCTGATGTAGTGCCTCTTGACAAAAAAAATGAGCTCATAAGTAAATTTAATGTTTTGGCCCCAAACATAAAAATTCTAAATAAACAATCACTGCGCCTTCTAGGTGCTCCAATTTTGGAAGATTCTTTTTCAGATTTCATTAATGAACAACAAACCAAATTTGAAGCAACATCTGACCGTCTTCTTAAAATACATTCCCATGTCGCATTTCATATCATTAGGTTTTGCTTATTCGTTCCCAAGCTCACATACGTTCTTCGGTGTTGCCCTTTCTGGAACCATAATGTACTTTTGTCCAATTTAGATGTTACTAATGTTTTATCCCAAATTCTAAATTGTTCTCTATCACATAAATCGTGGTGTCAAGCTTCCCTTCCTATCCGGTTTGGAGGCATTGGCATCCGCAAAATTACAAGTGTTTCACTTCCAGCATTTCTGTCTTCAGTGCACAGCTGCGGTGGGCTATTCTCCAAAATTTTAAGGCCTGCATTAGGCAGTATTCCCGTGCTGTACTTAGAAGATGCGAGAAATGATTGGAGTGCAATCTGTCCGGGTGAGTCTTTCCCTTTAAGTCCGCGTTCACAGAGGCTTTGGGACGAGCCCTTATGCAAAAAAGTTGAAAAAAATTTATTACAAGATTGTGATAATGTTTCGGATCGGGCTCGTCTCCTTGCCACGAGTGAACGTGAGTCTGGCTACTGGTTTCAGGCAATTCCTTCTTCTAACATTGGGACCCTAATGGATAATTCCAGTTTTTCAATAGCCATAGGCCTGCGTCTGGGCATCCCTAGAACAGAACCCCACTATTGTCGCTGCGGAAGCGAGGTTGATCGCTCTGGGCACCATGGTTTGTCTTGCCGCCGCAGTGCTGGACGCTTCTCACGCCACGCCGCTCTGAACGACGTCATCCGTCGGGCTCTTGCCACCGTTAACGTGCCGGCTTGCTTAGAGCCGAACGGTATTTCACGTGACGATGGCAAGAGGCCTGATGGCTTGACGTTAATTCCCTGGAGTCGTGGGAGGCCTTTAGTATGGGACGCAACTTGCGCTGATACGCTGGCTCCCTCTCACCTCCAGAGCACATCAAGAGCGGCTGGTGCAGCAGCGGAAGTGGCGGAAAGCCTCAAACGGAGGAAATATGAATCTCTCGGCGAGGGATACATATTTCTTCCATTTGGAGTTGAAACCATGGGCCCGTGGGGTCCGGCCGCTCGGGGTTTAGTTAAAGAGCTGTCCAGACGCCTCATAGTTGTGACGGGTGACCAAAGAGCTGGCGCTTACCTTGGCCAAAGAATAAGTTTGGCCATTCAACGTGGTAATGTCGCTAGCTTTTTAGGTACCCTACCCGAAGACAGTGACCTTAATGCAGTTTTTTACCTGTAGTTTATAGTTTTGGATAGGTATTCAGTTTTATTTAGATTTAATTTAGGTATTTATTTAGCTACTTTATTATTTTAAGTTTTAGTTTTTAGTTAATATTTAAGTTTATGTTAATTTTCTGTTATTTAAGTTACCTTTGTTTCAATAAATACAAAAATAGGTACAAATCTTTCCTCTTTATAATATTAGTGAAGACTAGCCGTCCGCCCCGGCTTCGCACGAGTGTAAGCTCGGCCTTCGGCCTCGCTACAAAATATAATATAGCCTATGTCACCCGGGGATAGTGTAGCTTCCCAACAGTGAAAGAATTTTTCAAATCGGTTCAGTAGTTTCGGAGCCTATTCATTACAAACATAATAGGTCGGGGAAAAAGTCTTTTCGTATTTTGTATGTATAAAGTTGTAGTAAAAATCTCATCGGTTGTACTGTTTGTATCTGGCTGGTTTTGATACCATTAAAAATATGACATTTTAAAAAAGGAATATAAAAAGTAAAAAGCAATTTCCCGCCATTTTTCAATTGTTTTTTTGTTTGATAAAATGAGTGAATCTAACGAAGAAATTCGATATATTGTGAAATTTTATTACAAAAAAGGGAAAAATGCGACACAAGCCGCGAATAAAATTTGTGACGTTTATGGACCTAATGCAGTGTCATCAAGAGTAGCACAATGTTGGTTCAAGCGTTTTCAGTCCAGGAATTTTGATGTCAAAGATGCAGCTCGCTCTGGTCGCCCTGTTAAGGATAAAGTCGATGCCATTTCTGAAAAAGTGGACCAAGATCGGCATATTAGTAGTTACGACGTAGCTGAAGAACTGGGGATTGACCACAAAACAGTTTTGACCCATTTGAAAATAACTGGGTATACAAAAAAACTCGATATTTGGGTGCCACACCAGCTCACTGAAAGAAACCAAATGAATCGTGTACTCATTTGCGATTCTCTATTGAAACGTAAAGAAACCGAACCGTTTTTTAAAAGATTGATCACTGGTGATGCAAAATGGATCACCTACGACAAGAATGTGCGCAAACGATCATGGTCAAAGGGCAGTGAAGCACCACAGACTGTAGCGAAACCCAGATTAACACGTAATAAGGTGATGCTGTGTGTATGATGGGATTGGAAGGGCATCGTTCATTATGAGCATTTACCGCCGGGCAAAACCATCGATTCGGATCTCTACTGCCAACAGCAGATGAGACTCAAACAAGAAATTGAGAAAAAACGGCCGGAATTGATCAACATAAAGAGTGTGGTCTTTCATCATGATAACGCCAGACCGCACACATCTTTGGCCACTCAGCAAAAATTTAGAGAGCTTGGTTAGGAAGTGTTAATGCATCCACCACATAGCCCTGACCTTGCACCCTCAGATTTCCACCTGTTTCGATCTCTTCAGAATTCTTTGGGTAGTGTTAGATTAACATCAAGAGAGGACTGTCAAAACTACTTGTTGCATTTTATTGATCAGAATTCCCAAAATTTCTACAGCAACGGGGTCATGTCACTACCTAAAAGATGGCAACAAGTTATCGAACAAAATGGTACATATATATTATAATTAAATGTAATTAAACTTGAAAAAAATATGTCTTGAATTTGTTTATAAAATACGAAGAAACTTTTTCCCCGACCTACAAACATACAAAAATAGGTACAAATCTTTCCTCTTTATAATATTAGTGTAGACTAAGTATACCCGCGACTTTGTCCGCGATTTTTTCAGAATAAAAATAGCCTATGTCCGTTCTCATGATATGAACTATTTAAAACCTAGCACAATTTTATCGAAATCGGTTATTCGTGATTATGTAGCAAACAGACAGACGGACAGAGTTACTTTCGCATTTATAATATTAGTGTGATTGCATTTTAAGGGTGGTTCTGGTACATGTGAAATGGGCATGAATTTTTTTTTTTCACTCCGCCTGCCTGCCCATGCCTGCCTAGCACGGGCCGTGGACAGATTGTCTTTCCACCACTTTTACCCCGGGGGAAAGAGACAAACTTATCCATATTATACCTTGGTCGCGTCTACGCGCGGATAAAAACGGTGGAAAGACAATTTGTCTACGGCCCGTACTAAGCCTGCTGGTCGTGTGGGGTATCGTAGAAAAGGTATTTTAAAATGAAGGTAAGGTTTGATAAATAACATTTTTATAAAGTCTATGCTTTGCGAAATATGGCCTGCCAAAGTGGCAAAAAGTTGCCCCCTCCCCCCACCCCTTGCATTTCTAAACTATAAGACATAGAAACTTATTACTTACAATATTGACCTATATACTGCAGATAGGTCATATTTAAAACCTTCATTCAAAATTATTTCGAACATTATCTGATGATGACTTTTTGGGTAACAGCGATAAAACTGTAATAAATTCAAGGTGTTCTGGCTCAAAGGTCATTGACCTTTTTGTAAAACAAATAATGTTTTTCAATCAGTTTTCTCTATGTTTAAACCTTAAAAAGTATATGCTATGTCGGGATGGTACATCACAGAGCTTCGTTCGTTCGAATTTTTCTATAACTATCAATTTCTGAACTATGACTACAGCTATAGTATGGCTTTGGTTACGGAACCCTACCATATGCGTGTCTCGACACGTTCTTGGCCAGTTATTTTTCTCTTTTGGTTTTTTGGCACCCCTTGGTATCTACCGCAGAGCGACCGCTCCGCGCTCGCTCTACCCCGCCGCCGCCGGTCGGCGCCGCCGGCTGGCGCTGTGACTGGTGGTGTGGTGTGGTGCGGCGCCCTTCGACCAAAATAAAATGAATGGACGGGCCCAGTAGAAGAGCATTTTTGAAGATTACAAAATGAGCGCCAGCTCTCATTTCGTTTCAGTCGGTCTCTAACCGTAGGAAGTGAAACACGAGTCTATTGTTACGCGATAACGAAACATCTGACAAAATTATGAATTCGTATGCTTTACCGAAGTGTAAATACACAAATAAAACCGATATCTATTTTTTGTGACATATATACTGTACATTTTTATAATTAGGTGTTGAAGTATATGTCCGACGGTTTTGACTCGTTTTTACTGATCAAGTTCAATGGTTAGGGCACGTCCATTCTTTTATTTTGGTCGAAGGCGGCGCCCACGCCGGTGGTGTCGTGCGTGTCGCGTGCGTGACTTGGCTCGTGTCGTGAAGGACTACTGTGACGACATATCATGTTATTACCCTGCTGTCGTGACTATACCATACTTACCTACCTAATTAGGTACTACAACCAACCTATCTACTGATATTTAAATAACTGGCCAAAAGCGTGTCGAGACACGCATATGGTAGGGTTCCGTAACAAAGCCATATAATTGTAGTCATAGTTTAGAAAATTATGGTTATAGAAAAAATCGAAAAATAATATGTAATAACTGTCATTATGCAAAGTTTCATGCACTTATCTTAATAATTATAGAAGTAAGAAGGTTCTGAAAAATTCGGACGGACAGACAGACAGACAGACAGATGGACAGAATGAATTTATAAGGGTCCCTTCTCGGGCTACGGAACCCTAAAAATCGTGTGCTAGTGCAGTAATTAATAACTACCTATATCATTATGTACGTACGTACCTATACCTACCTACTTACTATACAATATTATAAGTTGACTCGTGAAGCCCTATTGTCATTATACGCACATGTGTACTCTTTCATTTATTTTATATTTAATAACATAACAATTTATATAAGTGCAAGTATTCAATATTCTGTTGAACTTACTCTGTCGTATCCGAAGCTATTTAGTTTAGTCAGGCGCTTCTAACTTATTTCTATTTTTAGTTACGAAAAGAAGGGAAATAAAAGTTGAAAGTGTGTGTGTGGGCAAACGTCCGCTAGTGGCGCCGCAACTCATTACTATATTCTTTAAATAGGTACTTGCAATGAGGCATATAACATTTGTAATGTTGAGTATAATCATTGTCTTTGTATTGAAAGCTAAAGGTTGGAAGATACAGTTGAACAATCCGCATCCGGCTTTCGACCCTAATTTTTACAAATCAGTGTTGGAGCCACAAGTATGCCAGCACCAGTTACGCTACATACGGAACAATGCACTGTTGACGTCCATGTGTAAGTCACTCCACACTCTTACAACTAGGTAGGTAAGGTATGGTACCTTAGGTATCTAATATTATATTCGAGGCATAGCGGCACTCGCTACAAGCCCAGAAGCACAGAATACAACAGAGAGCCAGAAGCATGTAACAGCCACTATCCAATCACTCGGCCGAATGTCTGATGTTGGTCACCTCGTTTGTGCGAGTGGCTAATAGCTTAAAGTTATCATCATCAGCTAGAAGACATCCACTGCTGAACATAGGCTTCCCCCTTTAACCTCCACACTGAACGACATCCTGCCATCTGCATCCACTGGATGCCCGCGACTCTCACGATGTCGTCGGTCCATCTAGTGGGAGGCCTACCTACGCTGCATCTTCCGGTTCGTGGTCTCCACTCAAGAACCTTTCTTCCCCATCGGTCATCAGTTCTTCGCGCGATGTGGCCTGCCCATTGCCATTTCAACTTGCAAATTTTAATAGCTATGTCGGTGACTCTGGTTCTTTGGCGAATATCTACGTTCCGGATTTTATCGCGCAAAGAAATTCGGAGCATAGCTCTCTCCCGCTGTGTGACTGAGTTTTTCCAAAAGGCCAGTTAAGGATCACGTCTTAGTACTATTATATGCATCACTGGCAACACTAGTCAAAGACCTTAAAGAGCTTAAAGTACTTAATTGGTAAGTAATTAAGTTTATTTGTTTTTCTAGTCGCCGATGCCAGCGCGAAGATACCAACAGGCATTTTAGGAGGAAACCTGTTAGATTTGGGCAGGTACCACCAATGCCTAACCATCAACTATGAAACAAATAACTTGGCCATAGAGGGAAAATATTGCGCCATTGTTTTTGAGCTTGCAGATATTTTTAACATTTTTAGAGATAACAACCATATAAATGTGACGAAAAATAAGCCAAGGATTAGATTGTTTCTACTGGAACAACTCCTCGATGCGTATAAAATTAAAATGGTCATGCAATGGTTAACTGCGACGCAGAGAGACAATTTTTTTTTTAGTGAAATGGATAATCAGAACTCATCAAGGTAAATTTCGACCAAATCTTTATTGGAAAAGAATTAGCAAATTTAATAAGTGTAACTGATACGAAATTAAAACATGGGTAAATAGATATTTAAATGATGTCGTGTGTGATTATATTAAAGTTTTATCTTATTTTGAAACCGTACAAAGTATATGTTATCTTGCAGGCAAGCTATGTCCGGTCTGGGTCTGGCCAGTGCCTTGTCCCTGGTGGTGGGTCTCGGTGTGTGTGTCCCGAAGCCGTGCACAACATACCAAGTTTTAAATTCTTCATTATTTGATGTCTCTCGAGTAATACCTTTCACTGAGGATTACTGCCGTCTGCCTGATGACAAGCTGTGGTCGCCTGCTGATACGGTCGCTGTGTGAGTTTTGTCTTACACCATAATAATTATATTGTAGTAAAAAAACACGCTTATTTATTTATAAGCTGTGCGCGCGCGCGGGGAACGCAGGAGACGGCCACGGATGCGTCATAATGGTTGGCTTCTTTTCAGCTAGATGGCTCTGTCAGGTGTTTCACACCATTGAAGATTTCCATCTTCCACTTCCTGATCATCATCAGACTAGTTTTGCTCAGATGGTACCAAATTATTGTACCTACCTATTGTCATCCAAATTATATTTACTTACTTGGTTTTTCAAAGTTACAAATCAATACATTTTTGTTATTAGAACTAAATTAATATCGTCGCCCATGATTTGATTACTTACATTGTTAGTTAGTAACAAGTGAAACAAGTTAAATATTACTTGACCGGTATCATAATGTAACCTCTTCTACTATTATAAATTATAACACGCTTCTTATATTATTAGCTTCACTTGTTACTAACTATCACTAGCACTGCAATCAAATCTTGGACAATTGTCGTATCGATTTGAAACTTCGCAAGTAGCAGTATATTGTATACTTTTTTTTTATGATACTGGTTGACGAGACGAGCGAAGTCGCTCGCCTGATGGCTCTCACGCTTGCCCATAACAGCTCAACGCCACTCAGAATTTTGAACTTCAACAGTTCAAAACCCTGGATGGCAATGCACTGCGCTCGTCACCCCGAGATATAAGATGTCAAATCTCTGTGTGCCCTGTAATTTCGCTGGCAACATTGCCCTTCAATCCGGAACACAGTAGTGTTAGCACACTACTGCTTGGCGGTTAAATAACTGGCAAAGGTGAGATACTTCCCCAGGCGGACTCTGCAAAAGAGTCCTACCACTACCTAAATACCTACTTATAATTTGGTTGAAAATACATTAATTTGGTACCACCGAACTTATCTGATGAGGAAGAGAGTAGATATCTTCAACAGTGTGTAATCATACTGACAGAGCCATCTTTCGGGAAAGGCGCCAACTAACATGTCGCATACACAACCATAGATCAGAGTATATATTACACAACGTGATGTCCCGGTCCTTCTCCCGTCTCTCGTCACCGCCCAGTGCGCGCGCGCGTGTTGTTCACTTTATAACCGAGTTCAAAAAAGGAGGGCGTTCTCAACTCAGTTGTAGTATATTTTTATTTTTGTTACCTCAGAACTCTGTCATTTATATAAACGGATTTGGAAAATTATTTTTATACTTAATTGAAAGGATATACTTTCGGGTTGGTCCCATAGAAATTTCATCAAAATCAGTTCAGTAGTTTGGCTTTCAAATCAAAATAATAATTACATATTGCGATGACAATAACGATCATCCAAATAACTGAATTTGCTCCTATCATTCATTACATGAAAGATAAAATTAACCTAACCTGAAACAAAAATGTATTAATTCTGAAATATTATTTAATTTAAATATAATTTTTTTATTAATAAAGTTAATAATTTAATTAAGTTAAATTTTGTCTAACCTGAAATAAAATATTTATTAAATATAAGAGTAAATTAACCTTACCTGAAACAATAATTAATTAATACTGAAACATGATATATGATTAAAATGAATTTAAAAAATAATTAAGTTTAATTTATCTTAATCTGAAATAAGTTATTAAATAAATAAAAGAAAAAAAAAACTAATCTGAAAACAAAAATTTACTAATTCTGAAACATAAAATATATTTTAATTGAAATGAAATAAAAAAATATACTTACCTGTTTCCTTAGTGCACTTTGTCGACACGTGTTTCGCCTCTTCACAAGGCATCCTCAGGACGTGTTGACTCTTCGAGCGCTAGACAGAGAATGAGTAAAAATTCATTAGAAAAACAGTTTTGATTATTTAGGTATTATACTCCCGACCCAAAAAGAGAGTTATAGGTTATAACGTGTGTGTCTGTCTGTGGTACCCAGGTGGTCTCAGGAGGTGGACGGTGGGTAAGAACTCGTGGCATCGTTGCTCCCAAACGGCTGAACTGATTTTTTTTTTTTTTTTGTTTGAAAGGTAACTTGTTTGAGCCGAGAGTGATCTCAGCTATGACTCTAGAAAATCTGTTCAGCCGTTTGTATATTATCAGCTCGTTCATCGAGTTTTTAAAATAAGGTTGAGTGTACTTATATCAATTTAGATTATAGGCATATTTACTCACTTTATTTGTTTTTGTGGTGTACCACGTTTCCATAGTTTCAATGAATCTCTCCCTTCCTACATTTTGTACTAATTATCTCTATTCCAATTTCAGGGTTGTTTTTTCATTTATCGGAATTTTAACTCTTTTATGCACCGCCTATGACGTCACACACAAGTTTATACTTAAAACAGGTAAGGGAATATAATTACTAACCAGTGTTTTGGTTATAAATTATATAATACAACTTAGGACATTTTGTTAGTTTATTGGACCTGCGTGCTCGGAAATACGTAGTGCCTACAAAAAGAATGAGCAAGAATGTGAGGAGTTATAATGAAAGTGTAAGTGGTTGGTTCTGTTCCAGACGCTATCAACAGCCATCTTCAAATGTTCTCATCATACAGTAACTACAGGAGGTTGGTGACCGGCACCGCCTCCTCCAGTCCCGACACGCTGCGCTGCCTGGACGGCGTCCGAGTGCTGGCCACTCTGTGGGTTGTGCTGGGTCACTGCGTCGTGTTTCACAATAATTACCTTAATTCTACGGACTTGCTGAACGTAACTATTTATGTATTCATTGATTACAAAGCTAATCGACCGCTGATAAAGGGAAAACATATCACCAATACACTCGTAGCGGGAGCGGGCCATCAACTTACGTTATAGGATTGTACATAATAAAACACATACAATAATATCACCATCATCAGCCCGAAGACGTCCACTGCTGAACATAGGCCTCCCCTTAGATTTCCACACTGATTGAACGACAGCCTGCCATCTGCATCTATTAGATCCCTGTGACTCCCACGATGACGTCGGTCCATCATAGGTCTACCTTTTTAAAATTCATTTATAGGCTTGCGTTTGACCGCCAACTTGCTTGATGTTAAGCGATGATGCGATCTGCGATGGAACACGCTTGCTTAGAAGAAATCGATTCACTCGTGATTTGAAGACACCCATAAATTAACTTAAATATTAATTTAAATTGTTGTTAATTAGATACGTGACGGGTGATCTTCGAATGGTTCCATGAATAGAGTGACGACGCGGCACGATAAACAATACTGATTTATTATAGTTTAAATCATATAGATTATGTTTTTTTTTTATAAATGTATTAATTATTATGCTGTAACGGACTAGGAGGGACGATAGGATGGACGGACGGACGGACACAACGATTTTATAAGGGTTCCTTGTCGTACTACGGAACCCTGAAAAATGAGTGTGATTTCAGTGGATACAAGGCATGGAATCATTGTATATCTCGTCAGCTCCCATGACCGTGGATACTTTCTTCACCATGTCTGGCATGCTGCTGGTCTACAATACATGCCTCAAAATGAATGGCAGTAAGTACTTATACATTCTAATATAGATTTAGTGTTTTTATCTATTCCTGTATTATTCTTTTAGAAGCGTATTGTCACGTGTTTTATAATATGAGTTTACTTTATTATTCTTTTAATAGTTACTAGCATCTACCGAAGCAAATCAAGAGAAAAACTTCTATTTGCCCTCAATATTTGAAAACCTTACCTAGTATAATATAGACGTAGGTGCATTTTTTCTTTATTTTTATATATTTCAGAAAAGTTAGTGAAGAATCTTCATCTGTTGTACTTGTGGCGAGTGTTGCGGCTGTTCCCGCTGCTGGCGAGCGCGGTGCTGCTGCAGGCGTCCTTCTTCCACCGGGTGTCCGACGGGCCGCTGTGGGGCAGCGTGGCGAGGGCGACGGACAACTGCAGGACTGGCTGGTGGATCACGCTCTTACATCTGCAAAACATACTTATAAACGAAAAGGTAGGACCCGACTGCCGACTGCCAACTGCTGAGCCTAAAGTGTTCATTTCACTCTTGCTGCTCGTCTACTGTAATGGATGACATTAATATTGTAATACAAACTAGAGTACACGATGACGTTATTAAGTTCGCTACAGTTATAATATGATTATTGACTATGTATTGCCAAAACGCGAGCTCTCGTGACCTTATCACGGTAATTCTTCCGTTATTATTATTATTATGTTTATTTTTAGATACGTCCAAAGCATGTGACTGCGTGGTACATGACACACTATTGCAAAAATGGATCACATTGGTATTAGGGGATATGATCTTAAACTTATAGAATCGTATTAAAAATAGTACGTTAACATTGTAGCTAGCTGTATTACAAGCAAGCGCAAGCGAAGCAAACCAGACCATCACTCGCCTCGTCCTTCAGCCGGACTAAAAAAACCTTCTCAATATTTTATTTATATTTTTTTGCAGTGTCTTACGCACGCGTGGTATATCGCAATAGACGTTCACCTCTATATTATATCTCCGATAATTCTGTTTTGGGTCCTCGGTGAGAGTAAACAAGGTGCCTGGATAGCGCTCAGTGCTGGCCTCCTGGTGACGCTCACCGGCGCCGCGGTCTATAACTTTAATAACAACTTCTTGGTAAATGTCATCCCACATCCTCGGTGAGTGACCTAAATATTATTTGTAAATATTATACTAATAAATGCGATAGGTGCGTTAGCTGACGTCCCTTTGTGATTTTGAATGAGTATTATCATATCTACGTACTCATATACCTACTGCAAATGTGCCTTAGAATATGACTCAAATAAATAGCTACAAGAAAATTGGCTTATGTATACAACATACAATTTTATCAAAAATGGTAAAATAATAGAATAAATCTAGAAGCAGTTGGACTTGAACACAGGAATCAACCTTAGATTTTAATTATTATACAATGAATCGAGTCTATCTATAGGTTTAGGTACCTACCCTTGAACTTACTACCTACTCTGTCACCAACGTACGAGTTTATTAAATGAGATAAAACAGTTTGAAGCTAACCAAGTCTGTAAATGATGAACAATACCAAATGTTTTAAAAATGTTTTGCAGTAAAATGATGAAAGTTCGTGATTATACTCGCCATTACTACATCAACGTCCTGACTCGAGCGGCGCCGTTCATCGTCGGGATGGTGTTTGGATACTTGCTGCACACCTGTCGCGGCACGCGAGTTCACTTGTCGCGGGTAACTGTTTCTTGTGAAGTTATGTTTGGAAGTGTGAATTATAACATATTGAATTTTCATTAAATACCCATGTATCTAATGAAAATTCAATATGGCCGACGCATAAAAGCTTGTTTAAAATATAATATTATAATGAATTTTTCAGCCTGTAGTAGCAATATGTTGGTGTTCTGCTGCCGTCGCAAGCGCTGCTATACTTCTCTCAACTCATTACACGTCGCAAGATGACTGGGATCACCAGCTCGTTGATAACTTTTTAAACACCTTCATGAGACCGGCTTGGGCCTCGGCTGTTGGTTGGATGGTTTTTGCTTGTGTACATGGATATGGAGGTAACTCAATTTATCACTTACACAAGATTCTACCAACTGACACACCCCCCCCCCCCCCCTATCTCAACCATGAAGAACGTGTCTTTTATAAAGTGACACGTAAAACATGTGCACTGAAAAACTTTACAGATAATCTTTTAAGTTAAGAAACTCTACTATAATTAGGTATTCTCTGACGACAGATTCTGATGTACGAAATGGAACAGATATGGCAGTGACCTGCGGCTGTATTCTGCTATTTTAAGAAGCCTGTAAATAAATGCATTTAAAGTGAAAGACAGTGTTAGTTTTCTCGCCTCGTCGTAATGTTCCTCCTGTGACTGCCAGGTCCTGTGAACAGGTTCTTGTCCCTGGGCGTGTGGCGCGTGCCGGCGCGACTCTGCTACGGCGTCTATCTGTTTCACGCTCCACTGATGATGGTCATCGGAGCCTCCGTCACCACTCTCGATTACTTCTCGCCGGGCAAATTCGTAAGTTAGCACTTATACACAACACTTTGACATCACCGAAAAAACGTGCCTGCTCATTTGAGAATAAGGTTTATTAAGGCTATTTGATTATCTCGTTATTTACCAATTGAAAATATGGTCATTTGCGTAACTAGTCAAATGTGAATCTGGTACAAATTGTACCACATTCGCATTGTACCGTACAATGCGTCAAAATACTTTAACTATCGCTGAAATTCGACCCGGACAGAATAAGGGTATCCATCAGATAGGAGGCAACGAGCTGCACTTACAAATACTGAGTGCTGACTGGGTTCTGTGGCCTTAGTACGAGCATTTGCGAAAAAGTTATCGTTACGTAAACGATAGCAAAATGTATAAAAAATTGAACACCGCCTCTATCGGACGTGAAAGGAAACTGTTTTTTTCATACATTTGCTATCGTTTACGTAACGATAACTTTTTCGCAAGTGCTCGTACTAAGGCCACTGATGATTTACGTGAAGCCATAAGTTCCAGCCGTTCGTTGTACGCACGCAGCAACCGTTAGACCACGCGACAGGACAGGCGCGGGCAGCCTGAACTGAACACGTCGACTCTGTACTACAACTACTACAAGGATCAATGTAGGTACTTATTTAATGTGTTGATGTTTCAGATGTTCATGTTTCTGGGATACGCGTCGATATCCTTCCTCGTATCGGGTTTTGCGAATGTTTTAATTGATGCTCCGTTTTCGAAGATCTTTAAACGTATGCTGGAAAAACGTGAGTACAGATTAGCTATTACGAGTACATTAGATATTTTACATTACCTACTGTGTAAACTGACGTAGTTCTTACAAACCGTAAACACCACGTGTCCGTGAACCGTGGTCTTCGTGTTTTTTTAACCGGTTTAATCATACGTAAGTAATTCCCGTGTTATATAAAAAAAATACATTAACGGCGGGTTACCCAAGTCGCGTAGGTAACAAAACGATTCCTCAGCCCCCATACATAGCCAACATAGAGCGACGATGTATTTTGCTATTCTTCCCATTGCGATCAAATAGCGGGGGAGCGCAACGACGAAAACAAACAGGTTCGACCTCGATGACGCCTGGCAGCGGTCTGAGCGCGGTGCGCGCAAATTTTCGCGACCTTTTTACGATTTTAATTTCAATAAAAAACGAACGAACAAACTATCAAAAAATTCTCCAGGGTTTTTTTTATACAATTACCTTTCAGTACAAGCAATTTCCAGGCTGTTACGAGCTTTCATTAGAGCATAAAACGGAAAAAAAACTTAAATTCTACTAAATCGAGTTTGTTTGTATGAAATGTTGTATTTAGACATAATTATACAGGGTTACTGGTAATCTGTCAAATGTTAATTTTACATATAGAAACATGTAAAATAAACATCTGCTATCCAACACACTAGATATAAGATAAATATAATGGTGTTGTGAGTAATCCCTTCTTCTGTTCCAGGAAAAACGAACCACCCAGAACAAATAGTTGAACGATTGTAGAATGAACCAGGAAGTGTCACGTTTGTGATTGTGAACAAAATGTTTGACAAAATAACATTTCTTTACAATATTCTTATAAATTAAACGTTTAAGAAGAATACTTTAATACTAAAATTTTAATCCTTATAATATGAATTCCAACGCTTTAATAAAATCAATGAACGCAACTTCCATAAAATAATGTTTCCACAGTAATATTACGAGGTCCTAAATGAAAATTAATGCGAGTTTATTTTTTATTTTTATTAGAATTCTTAAGGTTAATGCAAAAATTAAAAGCCGCAATTTGCATAAAAATACAATGCAATAATGTTCATGTACCTTTGCCCAACAATGGGACAGTATAGAATAAGAAAAAAATATTAATTTAAAATTTAAAAGATATGGGGGATTTGGTTGTGAAAAGTCACGGAACAAAAGTATGGTATGATGTAGAGGAGCTGACTGCGAGAGGTATAATTTCCTTTAGTTTTTCAAAGATCTTATTCCACTCCAACTTCCATTGCGTCTTCTCACACCCTTTTTCTTGTGCAGTTTGTCTTGATTCTTCAACTAATCTATTAAAGGTATTTATGTCTCCCTTTGCAGCTTCTTGTTCGAGATGCCAAGTTTCTTTGTAGGATTTCTTGCTGGTATTTTTCTGTTTACTCTTTCTTTGGGTTTTTGCATTCCCAGTCAAAGGTATGATGACAGAATTTGATCTTTCCCCTTCTTATTCTATGTCTTCTACAGGGTGTTTGGTAGAGGGTCCGACAAATCAAATGAGCGTGTTCGGGGGCCCATTTGAAAAATACAAGTTGGCCAAAAAAAATCCCTGACCCTCCAATTTTTTTTAAGTTTTTTTTTTGTGAATTTTCCCATTTTCACCAAAATTGTACCTATTTACCTCCATAACATTTGTAAAATCTGTTTTAGACCGGATGTTTTTACTTGAATTTGGTCTCTAATACACCTTCAGGCCACGCAAAGCAAAATTGGATACAAAACAGAGCTAAATAACTGATTTAGAGCTCATAGAGTGAAAAAATGAAAATAAAAATTACCTCATAGTTCAACTTTCACAGTGATCTAAAAAAAAAAACACTAGCAATTCGGGAGGTAATATGCATTTAAAAACTTCTCTATTTATTACTTATTACAATGACATACTAAGTTGGTATAAAACTTACCAACTTGTTGAATAAATGAGGCAGAAGGGAAAATTCAAACAACAGAAATAAATACAATTATTTATTTAATTTAAATTTTGTTCGAACACAGCTCCTCTGTTATGAATACACGCCCGGCATCTACGGCGTATTTCTTTTGTAGTCGTGTTCAGCGTCATTTCTACTTTCATTTTTGAAAAAGCATCCCCAATTCTCGTCACTTCTTTTGTGTTTATTTCAACTTCGTACACCAACTCTTTAGCACGTCCCCAGACATAAAAATCGAGTGGTGTTAGGTCTGGGGAACGTGCGGGCCATTCAATTGGGCCACCTCTCCCAATCCATGAATTGGGGAAAACGTTGTCTAGGTACTCGCGTACTATGTTCCGGTAGTGAGCCGGACAGCCGTCATGTTGAAATACAACTGCCCGGTCATCTTCAAAAATCGGCAGGTCACTCATTAATTCCGGTAGGTCATTCATTAAAAATTCTAGGTAATTTTCCCCATTCAGTGTATCTGGGAGATAATGGGGTCCTATGAGTCTCTCCCAATGACACCT
Source organism: Agriopis leucophaearia (assembly GCA_949125355.1). Lineage (NCBI taxonomy): Eukaryota > Metazoa > Arthropoda > Insecta > Lepidoptera > Geometridae > Agriopis > Agriopis leucophaearia. The sequence goes on along the minus strand of OX421268.1, from coordinate 19,041,237 downwards.
GCCCATACGTTGACCGAAAACTTATGTTGGTGTGAGGCCTCTCTAGTCGCGCGAGGATTTTGCGATTCCCATCTGTGGAGATTATGTTGGTTAAAGATGCCCTCTCTCGTGAATTTAGATTCATCCGTCCAGAGAATGGTCTTCAGGAATTCGTCATTATCTACGTCCGTATGTAAAAGAAAACGGCAAAACCGCAAACGCCGCTCTTGGTCCCCTTCTACTAAACCTGAAACCAAAACAAAACCGTTTGAGAACATGAGATGGGCAACTTGTACGGCAATTATTATTATTATTGTAGAGTTCGATACACCACCGAAGTCATAATAATAAAAAAATTACAATCCACTATTCAAGAGAATTTGAGCAAAGCCCATTGTCCAGTAAACAATTTATGTAAGGTTCGTATTTTAAATGAGCAATCAGGAGCTCTAATATTCTGACGCGTGAGATATTATCTAGGTCATTATCTCTCTCTCGTTTCAAAAGTCATAAGAGTGAGAGTGATCAAAATAATCTCAAGCGTCAGAATCTAGAACACAGTTTAGAGTTAATGTCATAAATTAAATTTACCTTGCACCGGAGTGTAGTGAAAAGGATGCCTTCCGTCTGCATTGACTACTGACCAAACTTTCCATGTCGAAACTCCCAAGTCACGGGCCACTTTTCTAATGCTGGTGGTGGGATCCACATCGAACTCTTGTAGAATACTTTCATCCACAACAACACGATGCTGTCTAGCATTGAGTCGTGGTTCCCTAAAATGTAGGGTGCCGGTTTCCCGCAGTCTCCGGAAAGTATTTGAGAATGTGGTGTGATGTGGTACATGTCTGTTGGGATACGACTCTCTGTACATTCTTTGGGCTGCACGTGAGTTCCCATCAGCTCGGCCATAGGCAAAAACCATGTCGGCGTATTCTTCGTTACTAAACTCCGTCATGTCGGCGCAGAAAGAATCAGCAACAACAGTCAACGTCAACAAAAACAACAGTAACAACGGTAACAGTCAACAACGGTAACAGTCAACAACGGTAACAGAACAACGGTAACAGACAACAACGGTAACAATCAACAAGGTAACAATTTAACAAATCAAAACAGAAAACAGAAACCGTTGGGTTATTCGTACACGCGTCAAACAGTGATAGCAGTCAAAGCTCGACTGATAATCAGTCACACTGATTTTATTGGTTAGACAACTGGTAGCTTAAAGCCTTAGCACGCTGCCTCTGCATTCTTGGAGAGACGGAGAAAGAAGAACTAATAACAATGGTTTTATACCTGCTCGTCGTAATTGGTCCCTTACTTTACGTAGATGACACATTTTTTTATTTCTAGAGTTGTTACTTAGAATCCTATTTTAACTCAATAAGCTGGTAAGTATTATACCAATTTAGTATGTCATTGTAATACGTAATAAATAGAGAAGTTTTTAAATGCATATTATCTCCAGAATTGCTAGTGTTTTTTTTTTAGATCACTGTGAAAGTTGAACTATGAGGTAATTTTTATTTACATTTTTTCACTCTATGAGCTCTAAATCAGTTATTTAGCTCTGTTTTGTATCCAATTTTGCTTTGCGTGGCCTGGAGGTGTATTAGAGACCAAATTCAAGTAAAAACATCCGGTCTAAAACAGATTTTACAAATGTTATGGAGGTAAATAGGTACAATTTCGGTGAAAATGGGAAAATTCACAAAAAAAACCTTTAAAAAAGTTAGGGGGGTCAGGGATTTTTTTTGGCCAACTTGTATTCTCCAAATGGGCCCCCGAACACGCTCATTTGATTTGTCGGACCCTCTACCAAACACCCTGTATATTAAGACTTGGCCATACTACTTCAGAATTCGTGGTTGAGCCGGCGGTGGTCGGTTGATTAGCCGTGCTGTTGTATATATTGAGGTTTGACGTCTCCTAACTTCTACGCAGCGTAGGATAGTCCTCAGTAATGTCTGCGTATTTTAAGTCTTTCTTTACCTCGATATATATTTCAAGCGCTTTTTTATATGTCTTATTTTGCTCGCTCATAATTATTCTAATTTTTTTCTCCTTTAGAAACATTGGACAATTTTTATCCAATGCCATATGACGCCCTTTACAGTTTAGGCATTTGAATGCAATTGTTTCACAATTTTCATGTTCGTTCCCACATTTTGGACACAGGATCTTATTGCGCGGGCAGAACCTCCTGGAATGACCGTAGGCCTAACATCCAGAACACTGTGTAACGGGAAACACATAGCGTTCTACCTTAAACCTGCAGCCAAACGCATATATAAGGTCGGGGAAAAAGTTTCTTCGTATTTTTTAAACAAATTCAAGACATATTTTTTTCAAGTTTAATTACATTTAATTATAATATATATGTGCCATTTTGTTCGATAACTTGTTGCCATCTTGTAGGTAGTGACATGATTCCGTTGCTGTAGAATTTTTGGGACTTCTGATCAAAAAAATGCAACAAGTAGTTTTGACAGTCCTCTCTTGATGTTAATCTAACACTACCCAAAGAATTCTGAAGAGATCGAAACAGGTGGAAATCTGAGGGTGCAAGGTCAGGGCTATATGGTGGATGCATTAACACTTCCCAACCAAGCTCTCTAAATTTTTGCTGAGTGGCCAAAGATGTGTGCGGTCTGGCGTTATCATGATGAAAGACCACACTCTTTCTGTTGATCAATTCCGGCCGTTTTTTCTCAATTTCTTGTTTGAGTCTCATCTGCTGTTGGCAGTAGAGATCCGAATCGATGGTTTTGCCCGGCGGTAAAAGCTCATAATGAACGATGCCCTGCCAATCCCACCATACACACAGCATCACCTTATTACGTGTTAATCCGGGTTTCGCTACAGTCTGTGGTGCTTCACTGCCCTTTGACCATGATCGTTTGCGCACATTCTTGTCGTAGGTGATCCATTTTTCATCACCAGTGATCAATCTTTTCAAAAACGGTTCGGTTTCGTTACGTTTCAATAGAGAGTCTCAAATGAGTACACGATTCATTTGGTTTCTTTCAGTGAGCTTGTGTGGCACCCAAATATCGAGTTTTTTTGTATACCCAGTTTTTTTCAAATGGGTCAAAACTGTTTTGTGGTCAATCCCCAGTTCTTCAGCTACGTCGTAACTATTAATATGCCGAACTTGGTCCACTTTTTCAGAAATGGCATCTACTTTATCCGTAACAGGGCGACCAGAGCGAGCTGCATCTTTGACATCAAAATTCCCGGACTGAAAACGCTTGAACCAACATTGTGCTACTCTTGATGACACTGCATTAGGTCCATAAACGTCACAAATTTTTTTCGCGGCTTGTGTCGCAGTTTTCCCTTTTTTGTAATAAAATTTCACAATATATCGAATTTCTTCGTTAGATTCACTCATTTTATCAAACAAAAAAACAATTGAAAAATGGCGGGAAATTGCTTTTTACTTTTTGTATTCCTTTTTTAAAATGTCATATTTTTAATGGTATCAAAACCAGCCAGATACAAACAGTACAACGGATGAGATTTTTACTACAACCTTATACATACAAAATACGAAAAGACTTTTTCCCCGACCTATTATGTACTCGGGACAAACAGGAGTTTTAAAGCAAATTCTAACAGTCTCACTGTCGATCCACTTTCCGTCACTATTCATGCATTTTAAACGCCTTATCGCTGTGATGTCTGCCGACCCACTGAGAGATGACTTCATTTCTTCCACACTCATTTCAATATCTACTCCTTTAATTAAGCCATATGAAAAATTGCCCTCATCACTAAACTGGGTCCTAATATCAGACTCCAAGATTTTTTGAGAATTTACCAATTTTTCGGCATATTTCTTTTCAAGAAATTGAACAAACACCTTGTACCTCTTATATTTAATTCGTCTGATATTAGTTATATTTTCATCTCTCATAAGCTTCGCGAAGGCCATTTGTTTTGGCAGTGGTTGCACTGAGAATAGGCATACTTCAACAAATGTCTCTTTGTCTTCGTTCTCGGGCAACATAGTTTGAGCGCCAGCTGAAGGGAACAAAGGGTCTTTCCGCATTGATTTTTTCTTAGGGCGACTGACTGTAGTGAAACCCTCCTCACTACTTTCATCGCTCCTGCCACTACCAGAATGAGGGCGTTTTTCAACGCATTCCGCCTTGTGTACACTTTGCTGAGCACAATCCATTTCACCGTCACTGTTGTTGTCCGACAAAGGTAATTCAACACTCCTTGGCAAAAACACATTGTTATTGTTCTTAGCCATGGCTAGATAGCGGGTATAACCCGCGCGCGTGACGTAGATAATAACACTGATAAGGATTAAGTACCTACGCTCGCTTGCACCGTGCGCTCGAGACGGTGTCCGTCGCACCTGAATTAAAAATAACCCTGTATAATTATGTAAATACAAATAAGGCAAGATTAAACCATGAACGAATTCAATTTTGTAACACATCGCCCGATTTTGATAAATCAGATAAGTTAATCGTAATTCAATAATTAATAATACCTAATTGATTATAAATTAAACACTATCAGAACACTTCCAGTTGAACAGAAACACGGAACTTAATAATTAGTTCAACAGAAAAATAAAAAGTCAAATCGAAAATAATATAAATGTAGCTACACAAGACATTATGTAAAATAAAATTATTATTGTATGTAAGTACTTAGTCCTAAACTTGCAACAGTTTTTTTTATAAAATAGTCAATTAAATAGTTGTTAAGTGAATGTAAATGACATCGAGGACCAAGTATAATGAGTGTGATCAAGTGTTTAATAGTGACGATGGTAAGTGCAGTAGTAGTTGAAACTGTCGGCGGTGACCTGGTCTGGGAGACCTCCAACGATGCCTTGAACAACGCACTTTACGAAGAGGTTTTAGATCCAGAACTGTGCGAGGAGCAAGTGAGGCTCGTCGCAACAGATTCTGTTCTGAGGTTGAGATGTGAGTACAATATTATACATAATTATACTACGTATTTGTCTCATATTAAGAACAAAATAAAAACATGTTACGCTAACGTTTTCTTTTTTACTAACTGCCCAAGGAGGGTAATGTTTTTGAGCGTGTATATCTATATATCTTTTATACTATATAAATAAAAATTAATCGCTGAAATGTATGTACGCGCATAACTTCCGAACGACTGCACCAAATTGGATAAATCTTTTTTTGTGATCGTTATTGTCAGGACAATCTTTGTAAGTATAAACAAATATTTCATAAAAAAAATTGTGACTATACTACGCATGTGAAGCTGCGGGCAACAGCTAGTTTTCTATAATCCTGTATTACTTCGTGCAACTTATACGGTTTTCATGTGTGAGGTGTCATTAGAGTCGCTATAATAGATAATCGCTCTGATCTATAGAGTCGCTACATTTGTCATACAGCTATCAGGTTATTTTTATTATTTAAATAATAATAATACACTTATAGCCACTGAAAAATGCGAGATCTGTGCTTGTATCTTTCAGTTTTGGATGCGGGCATAAGAACGCCGAGAGGAGTTCTAATGGGTAACACATTAGACCTGGGAAACTACCACCAATGTCTCGATATAACCGAACATTTGGAAGACTCAGTCCTTCAAGGGAAGTACTGCATGATCCGAGTGCCGCTGTCGCAGAACTTTGAACTGCCGGACGTGTCTGACCTGCCGGACTGGCTGGATTTCAACCCACGGTCTTTGATGATGAGGAACGAGACGGTGAAGAAGTTGGAAGAGTGGCAGGGCTTGGCGACAGCAATACGGGCTATGGGAATATCCGATGAGAGGTAAAAATAGGCTAAACAGTTGTACCATCTTACAAATATTTGGGTTTGTTAGGTATAAAACCATAGAATGCCTTATTCAGGTAAATTTATAAACAAACTAAAAAGTAATGTGTAATTTAAATAGTTTTGAACCACTCAACTGTAACTAGGTAGTAGTTGTAGGAGTGTATCGGATCGTCCAGGTTGTCGGCGGGCAGTCCTCTCTCCGCGGCGTGGTTCCGGCTGGCGGTGTGCATCCCGCGGCCGTGCTCCACCGACCGAGCCCTCCTGCTCAACGTCACGGCGCCGGCGCTCGGCTTCCAGTACCAGGAGGAGTTCTGTCGGCTGCCCGACGACAAGCCGTGGGCGCCTGCTGATACCGCTGCCGTGTGAGTTCATTCATATTATACATACATATTGCGAGTCGGGCTCGTGTAGCGAAGGTTCCATGTCACCACAAAACACATTTTTTTTTACAAAAAGACAACATCACGCCGCGGCTGTCACCCATCCAAGACAAGTACCGACCACGCTCGATGTTGCTTAATGTGGCGCTAAAGAAAAATTCATCACCGAATAGCATTTGGCCATTATTTGTTATTTTACTTTAGAGTGTGTATAATAATCGTACCAAGATGGACGCTTGTATGTTTTACATTACAGATAAAACAAAAATACAATTAAAAAAAGTTTGTTGCATGGGAACCCTTTTTTCGTGTCTATTCTTTGACATTATTATTATTTTTAGTTACTCCGCCATAACAAAACATATTCTAAGAAAATGTCAACTGGCTACGGTTCGAAAGATAAAGCCTTTGAAAGGTAGGACGAACAGACAGCGTAGGCTCACTAAAGTAATAGAGTCCCGTTTACACCCTTTGAGTACGGAACCCTAAAAATTGAAGTTTGTGAAGCTTTTCGCACATGATACTTGTAAGGCCCAAATCGATCTAACTAAACTGACTGAAATGGAGATTTCGTAAAAATTACATTTGTTAACTTTCTCAACTTTTTGAAATTTGGGTAACGAATAATAATATATGATTTTGATGTACCTATGTGGGTAGTGTTGTGTAGTGTTGATGGATGATATGTGTATTGTATGTTGCAGGGTTGTGTTCTCAGCTCTCGGAGTAGTGACGTTACTCAGCACGTGTTACGATCTGCATCACACATTCATCCTGGGAAGAGGTTGATATCGCTTTTAATAACTTTATTACAATAAATGTTACATAATATCTATCTACCTAGTACCTGTTACTGGGTTGTTTGTTTGTATTTGGTACCTGTTACCTAGGTCTAGGTACCAAATACAAACAAATTAATATACAATTTATCATGATTAAGATCATAATATAATAGTTCCAAAATTTGATGGTGATGAGGCGTTCAGCACAAATGGTTGAGCCGTTCTCCACACCACCGCTGCGCTGCCATTTACTGACCGCTGAGTTACAATACGACCTATAAGAATATGACAATAAGGCATACAATACTATGTTGTAGCGCGGCCGAACGCCGAGCTTACACCCGTGCGAAGCCAGGACGAGCGGCTAATTATGAATAAAAATGTCAAATATAATAAAAAAAAGTGTGTGTGTGTCAGCTACGACGCACGATTGGAGTTTACTCGGCAGCAGAAGAATGAGATGGAATACATGTGTTGCGCGCAGGCGCGCAACTCATGTATTCCATCTCATTCTTTTACACGTTCAATCCTACAGATATATATGTTTGTCTTTTTCTACGTAACGCCTCAACTTTTCGTGTTACACTTGATTTTACTCCTCATAAAATTTCCGTACCGAGCCTTAAAACTCAAATCGTTTCTTAAGGAGTAAACTCCAATAATATAATTTTTTTATGCAACGAACTTTAAAAAAAAAATATGTTAGAGGAGAGCACCAGCAACAAGTACGGAAGCCTGTTTTCGGTGTACACGAACGGGAAGCGGCTGACGCGGTTCTCGTCGGGCGGCGGCGCGGGCGCAGGTGCAGGCGCGCTGGACTGCGTGGACGGAGTGCGGGCAATCGCCATGCTGTGGGTCCTGGTCGGACATTCCTTCACCTCCGAGCTGCACTGGCTCAACCCGATCGATACTTTCGTGGTCAGTTTATTTTAAATAACTTCACTCAACTCGTACGCTCCTACAATAGTTGCGAAAAAAATTACTAGAACAATGAGGATGTTTATCCTCATCGGATCGTTCTCATCTTGCCAATAGTCAACTTTTGGAATTATTCGTAACATTGAAACAAGTATGTGCTCGAATGTTTATTGGTAGTAGAGTAATATCATATGAGGGAGGGGTGACCGCACGGAACCGTCGCTCGCGCATGCATACCTCAGAATGCTCACACTCGAGGAAAGAGCAACGAGTCATCATTTTTGGATACTTCCTAACATTGCGGGAAAATGACAAAAACTTAAATAATTATGTAAATGTTCTAATGAGTATAACATAATGAGTAGGCACTATAGTAGTAATGTGGTAGGTGCGTACCTACTAGTACCTGCTTGGTATCTTGCTGCTTGGTTCTTACATAATCAAATGACTAAAGATGACGTGTTTGTATTTTTGTAGATCGTTCCATAATGACAACCTTGATGATTGATTCAACTAATGAATGGAATACAATCTGTTACTGGTTATCTAAATCACTTTCGTTGCAGGTACATTAACATTACCTAAAATAGACCACATTATAGGTACATACTACATACATACATACATACACACATACTAGGTTATTGTCGTTATTGACGTCTACGTTCAGCAGTGGACGTCCTATGGCTGAAATGATGATGATGAGATTAAAATTTAGCATTTTAGATTAAGATTTCGTATTAAGATAGTTATAATTAGCCAAAACACTCATCAATCAGATTGTAACACGTGAGTATCAAAGTAATATCCATACAGTTTATTTATTTAAGGTTTTTTAAAGTTCCGCTCTTAGTAGATATGCAGTTATAAAGACAGGTCTTTATTTTGGATATTCCCGTTCTAAATGTGTGAATGACTTTGTTCACTTCTCAAATACTTCTCAGATCAAATAGCTATTATTATTTGATCTGAATTCCACTTCCAAGTTTTAGAAATACTATAGATGCGTGTGTTTAAAATCTCTAAAATTGTTGTAAGCTTTTTCTTATTGAAATAAAAAACTGGCCAAGAGCGTCTCAGGACATACATATGTTAGGGTTCCGTAACCAAAGCCATATAATTGTAGTCATAGTTCAGAAATTTATAGTTTTAGAAAAAAATCTAACGAACGAAGAATGAAGCTCTGTGGACTTTGGCAAATATCAGAGATGTATCATCTCGTAGTGTGCAAACACTCCTGTGTTCTGGATTGAATTAAGGGCAAAGTTTCCAGCGAAATTACAGGGCACACAGATATTTGACATCTTATATCTCGGGGTGACCGAGCGCAGTCCATTGCCATCCAGGGTTTTGAACTGTTGAAGTTCAAAATTCGTTGAGCTGTTATGGGCAAGCGTGAAGAGCCATCAGGTGACCGACTTCTTATATAGTAAACACGACCGACGTGTAGGTATATGACCGAGTATAGCAAGTAAGTATTGTTATTATTGTTCAATATAGGTAAGTTTGTTTTCAGTGGACTTCTTCGTTTGGCGCGCTCTGGATAACGGGGGCTCACATTACAGTGGACACATTTTTCACATTAAGCGGTCTACTGGTCGTATATACCACTGCTGGGAAACTGACTGCAAGTAAGCCATACTTATAGCTACTCTACTATCATGTGTATACCACTGCTGGGAAACTGACTGCAAGTAAGCCATACTTATAGCTACTCTACTATCATGTGTATACCACTGCTGGGAAACTGACTGCAAGTAAGCCATACTTATAGCTACTCTACTATCATGTGTATACCACTGCTGGGAAACTGACTGCAAGTAAGCCATACTTATAGCTACTCTACTATCATGTGTATACCACTGCTGGGAAACTGACTGCAAGTAAGCCATACTTATAGCTACTCTACTATCATGTGTATACCACTGCTGGGAAACTGACTGCAAGTAAGCCATACTTATAGCTACTCTACTATCATGTGTATACCACTGCTGGGAAACTGACTGCAAGTAAGCCATACTTATAGCTACTCTACTATCATGTGTATACCACTGCTGGGAAACTGACTGCAAGTAAGCCATACTTATAGCTACTCTACTATCATGTGTATACCACTGCTGGGAAACTGACTGCAAGTAAGCCATACTTATAGCTACTCTACTATCATGTGTATACCACTGCTGGGAAACTGACTGCAAGTAAGCCATACTTATAGCTACTCTACTATCATGTGTATACCACTGCTGGGAAACTGACTGCAAGTAAGCCATACTTATAGCTACTCTACTATCATGTGTATACCACTGCTGGGAAACTGACTGCAAGTAAGCCATACTTATAGCTACTCTACTATCATGTGTATACCACTGCTGGGAAACTGACTGCAAGTAAGCCATACTTATAGCTACTCTACTATCATGTGTATACCACTGCTGGGAAACTGACTGCAAGTAAGCCATACTTATAGCTACTCTACTATCATGTGTATACCACTGCTGGGAAACTGACTGCAAGTAAGCCATACTTATAGCTACTCTACTATCATGTGTATACCACTGCTGGGAAACTGACTGCAAGTAAGCCATACTATCATGTGTATACCACTGCTGGGAAACTGACTGCAAGTAAGCCATACTTATAGCTACTCTACTATCATGTGTATACCACTGCTGGGAAACTGACTGCAAGTAAGCCATACTTATAGCTACTCTACTATCATGTGTATACCACTGCTGGGAAACTGACTGCAAGTAAGCCATACTTATAGCTACTCTACTTACATAACGTTGTTAAATAACTTCACGATTTCTATCAAGAGGTCAGTATTGGAACTAACTAGGCAGCACACATACATACATATATTATATACACATAAATATATATATGTCGAATCGTCAAAAGCATCATCAGAAATGTAGAAGTACATATTTCTGAAATAAATATTATTACTTCTTTATACATACATATACATACATACATATGTGATTTCCTTTTCCAGTGAAATTGATCAAAAATATCCACTTATTCTACCTGAACCGGCTCCTCCGGATGTTTCCTCTGCTCGCCGTGGGCGTCCTGCTAGAAGCTTCTTACTTGAACCGCGCGACAGACGGCCCTGACTGGGGCACCATAGTCAGCCAGGTGGACAGGTGCAGGACCTTCTGGTGGTCTACTCTGCTTCACATACAGAACTATTTGAATCCTGGTATGACGGTCAGTATAAATAACTTTATACAATAGATATCTACTTGTTAAACTACTTTTGGAGTATTTTTTTGAGAACGTTGCCTCATTTCATGATTGCTCAGGAGTTTGTTTCAGTACCTACGTAGTACACCTTACAATCAAATATTATGGCATTTTTTAAGTGATCACATATTTCATCAAGTATCTAAATTCATACAAGCATAGCTCTTATTTGAAAACTACTAAAATAGTCTTGATCTTAGATGACTCTGTTCTCATCCAGGTGACACAGTTTGTTTGAATTGGAAACAGATCGGTGGCGGAGGGCAATCCTCGGCTCCCATTAATCTCCTTTGACCTCGCGCCTAATAGGCATTATTATTAACCCACGAAATTGGCTAGTAAAGACTCTGACCCGGGATCAGTTTCACAAAAGACGAATCTCGAGTGACAACTTCATTTATTAGGTACTTTTTGTGACAGAAAAATCGTATGTGAATGAAAGCTAAATTTACGGCGCATCATTTTGTCAGATTTAATTACGTCCGTCCATACTCGGATGGATAGGGAACCTCGCTACACTCGAGACACTAGTAACAGGCGTTGTAAATCGTAAAGTAATGTACATAATTTGATACTGAGACGTTGTAAATCACTATTCGTATGCCTTTACTCTCTCTATCTTCTCGTCCAAGATACCACAGTGCCTAAAGACAAAGGTCTTTGATCAGTGTATGTTGCCAGTGATGACATATGGTACTGAGACGTGGTCCTTAACTGTTGGCCTTTTGGAAAAACTCAGTCACACAACGGGCAAGGCAATGGAGAGAGCTATGCTCGGAGTTTCTTTGAGCAATATAAACCAGAACGTGGATATTCGCTAAAGAACCAGAGTCACCGACATATGTATTATAACTTTGCAAGTTGAAGTGGCAATGAGCAGGCCCACATACCTCGAAGAACCGATAAACGATGGGGAAGAAAAGTTCTTGAGTAGAGACCACAAACCGAATGACGCAGCGTATGCCTATGCAGGTCTCCCACTAGATGGACCGACGACACCGTGAGAGTGGCGGACATCCAGTGGATGCAGATGGCAACCTGTCATTCAGTGTAGGGGTCTAAGGGGGAGGCCTATGTTCAGCAGTGGATGTATTTTGGATGATGATGATGATGAAAGTAATGTACACACATTTGTAAAATAGTTTACAAATTTTATAACATTAAAATAATTGGGAGTGATGAACAAAAAAAAGGATGTTCGAGAAATGTCCTTATAGCTCTCTATAGTAGGTATATACACATTTCTGAAATTAAAACAATAAAATGGTATTGATCTTCCAGTGCATCGGGCAATCTTGGTACCTGGCAATAGACACTCAGCTCCACATAATATCGCCGCTGGTGCTGCTCTTCGTGCTCAGTGGGAGGACGCTGGCGTGGGTGGGGCTGACGTCGGCTCTGCTGGCCATCCTAGTTGCGTCCACCGCTTACAACTTCCTCATGGAGTTTCCTTCATCCATGATGAACCCCAAGTACGCAAACATAACATTTTTGTTTGAGCAGAAGGTTCCCGGGAAGTGGTGCGCGCAAGCTGCTCGTCGATACTAGCAGTCAACTCTAGTTCCTTTTACACTTTCATCGATATCGTTTAGTTTGGTCATTTACTCGTAAAAAAATAATAAAACGAAACAAGATTTTAGTAAATTTCACATTTATGATACTTCCATTAACATAATGAATGTTATTTGATGTAATGTAATGCAATTTCCAGCCGCGGTCACGAGTTCATGTACTACCTTCACAAGTATTACGTGAACACGCTCACCAGAGGATCACCTTTCTTCGTCGGCATGTTTTTTGGCTACCTGCTTCATCTCCGGCGAGATGAGAAAATTAAAATAACAAAAGTACGGCATTTACTGTTGATAATTTATTTGTTTACCTTAAAGTATTGTTTTGTAACCAAGTTAACTTGCTGTGTCTCAGATCCAAGCTCTGTGCCTGTGGGCGGCAGCATTCACACTGTCGACATTCGTGATGTACTCTTCGTACCCGATCGTGCAGCTGGAGTGGAACAACCAGACCGTGGACAGCTTGTACAACTCGTTCATCAGGCCGACGTGGGCCGTCGCTCTGGGAACTATGATACTCCTGTGCGCGCAGGGTTACGGAGGTAATCATGTTCCTACTTTACTGATGGAGAGGCCAGATCAGAAAACTCATAGAAATCCATCTATAGTTTTGATTCTTACTAGTTATTCAAAAACTTTTGCATACAATTCCCAGGAGTTATCAACTGGTTCCTATCCCTTATGATTTGGAAGCTGCCGGCTCGGATATCGTACGCCATGTACATCTTCCACTGGGCCTTGATGACGGCCGTCAACTCCACCGCCGTGGTACCTTTCTACTTCACTCCTGGTTTAGTTGTAAGTTAACTGTAGCGCTTGTTGTATTCATCGACCGCCAACTCTTGTCGTATACCTAGTAAGACAGGTATGACATCGTCGTTTTCTTACTTTCATACGTTAAAATGAATGAGACACAGGTAACTCTGTTGTTTACTTTTCTCAAAATATGCTTTGTCTATTACTGTCGTAGCATTTTCGTTAATTACCAACTCGTTACGCTCCAGATAAATAATAAACAAGATGACAACTGAACTCTTGTTATGTAATGTACCTCTGTATTGCTTGTTATGTGCCTCTCTCACATTATTAACATTTGTTCGTCTAAAGCATTGTTATCTGGCGACAGTACTGTACCGTACCGTACAGTAGATAATAGACGAGTTCAGTTTACAACAGTACCCTTAGTACAAGATTTGATAGTTTTCGAAAACTTTTTTCGTTTTCGTTTGGATGCATACATTGCTGGGCTGAAAGCTATTCGAAACTATTTTTCGTATTTGAGTGAAGCAACCTATACTGCCGATTACTACCGATTTTAGTTCATCCGCGTTTCCGCTAGAGGCGCTTTACTAAAATGTATGGGACAATACGGAAACGAAAAAAGTTTTCGAAAACTGTCAAATCTTGTACTAATGGTACTGATACTAACACAAGAGGATCGGCGCAGGCACCGATATCGTACCTGTGTGTGTATATATTGTATGTATAGTTGAAATAAACAACAATTACTTTTTTAATTTATTTATAATTTCAGGCTTTCAAGGCGCTCGCTCATTTTAGTCTCACTTTTGTGGTTTCATTTTTCCTGACGTTAACTGTGGATGCCCCATTCTCTTCAATTTTCAAACTAATTTTGGGAAAAGGTACGCACAAAATATATGGAATGTTTATTGATATAAGGTATTCATTTAATTCTCAGTAACATGCATCCCGGCAGATGGAGTGATAAGACAGGATATTGTAAAGTCTTTTCAAGGTCATGGTGAATAGGCATCTTCTAAGTCTGCGTGCTTCATCTTCGACCACATCTTCGCTCACCAGCAGGCGAGTTGGCGGTCAAACGCGGACTTGTAAAAAAGGTTCACCAGGATCTAGAATTAGATCGGATTCTTCGGGAGAAGTAAATGAAAGAATGATCTGAAATCTCAAGAAAACCATCATGTACCTACAAACTGGGCGGGAGACTAATAGTCAAATGATATTAAGATCTCGATACACTCCGTGATGGTAGTGGGTGGGAGAATGTATATAAGTAGAAAAAAAAATGGTTCTTTTTAGCAAGCAGCGGATGGACAGTAGACATAACAATCAAACTTGTAACATTGATACCTTCTTGCAGCTCCAAGACAACGACCTAATTCCAAACACACAAAACAATTATCAACAATGAAGGATGAGAAACAAACATAGTACGATTATTTTTTCCAACGACTGAATAATACTCTTAGAAATAAGAATATTTATATTTGTTAAAGATATTACTTTTAGATTAAATATACTACAAACAATATACTATTATGTTACAAAAGTTTCTTCTATTTTTTCCTATGTTTACTATACTTATATACCTACTACTACCTACATAGTTATATTACTTATATAGTAAGGTGTTTACTATTTACATAGGGTTTATTTATTTTATTAAATTTCGTTTAATATCATCATAAGGTACACAAATTAAATCTGATCCATTGGCATAAAATGTAAAAAAATAACGCATTTAACGCAGAAAAAGGCAGAATCCTAAGCGTTTCTTTCGCATAGCTAATAGATCGTTGTCACAGTAAAGAACCGTTGCTACGACAACCGACCTGCGCCGGCGCCGGCGCGTGCACATTTATATATTTTGTGGCACAGATTAACCGTGCTATGGGTCCCATATTCCACGATTTTTTTATCGTATGCTAAGAAAATCGGTCACCCTGTCGTGCCTGTCACTGTCGTGCCTGTCACTGTAGTGCCCACAGACCAAAAAAAATTTTTTGCTATAAATCTATGGTAGTGTCTAAAGGACTGCTCACGTAGGGAATTGGTTTCATTATTCTATCAATTAATTAATACTTATTCCAGATATGTTTGAAACTTTCCAGAATGTTATTAGGTCCAAGTGGCCGTAGAACGGTAGTTACAAATACTTAATTCAGTTAGCCATGGGTACGTAGTCGTATCAAACAGCGCAACTTTAATTAAATAAATGGAAGGCCACGTCTCTGTACAGTACAGTGACACTCCTGTGGCTGGTTGTGTAGATACTGTCGTGATCCAAAAAAATAAGGTCTGTAGTCGACACTGGAGCACTTTCACGAAAACTTAATAAATAAGGTCTGTAGTCGACACTGGAGCACGTTCACGAAAACTTAATAAATAAGGTATGTAGTCGACACTGGAGCACGTTCACGAAAACTTAATAAATAAGGTCTGTAGTCGACACTGGAGCACGTTCACGAAAACTTAATAAATAAGGTCTGTAGTCGACACTGGAGCACGTTCACGAAAACTTAATAAATAAGGTCTGTAGTCGACACTGGAGCACGTTCACGAAAACTTAATAAATAAGGTCTGTAGTCGACACTGGAGCACGTTCACGAAAACTTAATAAATCATCATCATCAGCCATAAGACGTCCACTGCTGAACATTTAGGTCTCCCCCTTTAACCTCCATACTGAAAGACATCCTACCACTAAATAATAATCCGCCATTATAAAACAAACAAGCTTAGGAAAATAATACAACAAGTCGACATGTGTCACGTTTGCGCCAAAACTCGAGATCTGTCAGTCCGTCCGGGAGTTGACATTGACATGGTATCTACGAGTACGTCACTGTCCAGTTGACACTTGATTGCAATAAACGCAGAAATTTTGAAACAAATTTGTTAATAATCTATTAAATACAGTATAAAAAGCGTTTCAATTGTCATTTTGTTTGTCCGCTCAAGCGAAGCAATCCAAGTTAAACATGAATTTAATATGTTAAACATATTATGCATATACACGGAGATTGCGGAGTTATGATTTTACGCTACTGGTAACACACCGTCGATGACGTAGTGGGTGTCACCCACGTGACCTTTGTGTCTCGGAATCACAGTGGAATCACAGATAGTAGATCTGTGCTCGGAATGACAGACCTGGCGAAGTATTTATATCATAGAAACTATGAAAAGAATAATATAAAAAAGCAAAAGTTCACCTTCTTGACACATTAATAACATCATAATTTGCGATAGTTTGCACTCAACTCCGGTACAAGTGAGCGAATGTCAATGACATTTAGTAAGTATGACGGTAGGTCATATCATACCTACCCTGGACTCACAGACTAGGTGACGTGGGTAGGTATTCCTTTATCTCAGATAAGTTCATGTAGGTAGGTAGGTAAATAGAAACGCTCGATGTTATTACTTTTCTATTTCTTTTTTCATCTCGAGAGGATTTTGGAGACATACATTTGTCAATGTCAAGTGTATTGAGATTATTTCAAGTTTTATTAAATATCGTCAAACAAGTCACAGTCAGAATCAAGCAAAATAAGTTAAGGTCGAGTCCAAGTCATGCCCTAGTATAGTGGTAGAAGTTTACTAGAGTCTTCTGTGGACTTTTGGAAATATCACGATAATATAATATTTTTCACCTCATTATATCACTTGCCTACATTCAAACACGTTCACAAACACTTAATAAACAATAATGTACCATTATTACACACAGTTACATATTAGTGTAAGTGTTTGTACCAGAGATAATGTATTATACATTTAATTTTTCTTCGCAGAAACTTTATAAAAATCATAAAGTTCACATAGATACATCGATTCATTTCCGGAGTGCGGAGTCTCTCCTAATATTAAACATTTATAAAATTCGCCGAATTCACTTAATGAAGTTAAGTAACAAAGTTGGAACATCAAATGGCTCGAGACGCGATTAGCACATCGGTTCCAGCCTCCGGGAATATTGAATATCGATCCTCTGGAACGTGCTGGAAGTCATTTCTTTAAAGTCTTTGTTGTCTTAATTAGGCATCTTGGTTCGTTTTACAAATTAATTACTAGCTGCGACTTACAGTGTTATTACTATTGTAGAGTGTTCCCTAGACCTATCACCCAAGTGGATACACTTTCCAGATACAAGAAACATAGGTGTATGTTTAATTGAACCTAGTTACTCATCTTTTATCTACCGTTAGCTCCATGTGGGAGAGTTGATGAGCGGGATACTAATATCTGGTATCATTTTTCAAAAAAACATGTTTAGACAAATTGTTAAACAAAACATACCCAAACGTACCTGTAGGTCTTGTACCTACGTTTGTATTGATTATACTGGCCTACTCGAAATATAACAAACGGCTAACAGCGCAAGAATCACCTTCTTCTTCTTGGATCTTAGACCTCTGAAATACAGACCTCTACAGGACCCTCGGTACGTTCCGTATTTACAGTTTGCGACCTTTGCCTTTCTGCCCAAAGAACTTTCTCACTTTATCAATAGAAAATTACGCAGAGTAAGCAAATCCTTTTGCCAGATTCGCAGCCCTTTGTGCGTATCTATAAGCAAACAATACACTCCTTGGTGTAGGTATAGAGTCGTCTCGAGTGAGCGAACAGATAAACATAGCAGTGAGTACCCGCGGACTTCAGCTCGGCCATGTATCGTGCCCGGTGCCGTACAGCTGCAGTCCATATGACGAACTCTGAGTTGAGGAGATCAACGTGTCCCCCTGGCGGTGAGCACACGTCCTGACCTTGTCACAACACAAACAAAAAACTTTACGACACGTCCAATATTTACAATCTGGGCATCTTCAAGTCGCCTGCGAATACATTTCTTTTAGGCGATTCTCCAACGTAGACCGCATCAGGCGAAGTGGCGGTCAAACGCAAGCCTAATATTAAATCAATGAAATAAATAATTGAATACATGAGATAAGCTGCGTTATATATTTAGATAATTTATTCAAAGCAGCCGATGATATATCGAGAGCCGACTCGACGAATATCGCGAGGAACTCTATGAATAGGGTTTCAGATGCGAAGGCGGCAAATAAATCAAATAACTTTTCACCACACGTCCTTGAAGGCTGGATTTGGTCATAATATGAATGGGAGACGCAGATTTACTGAGCGAATGTGTTATGTGATGGAACAAAGAGGAATTACTGGCGCACTTTTTACCTACTACGGAAAGGAGAAGGTACGTTCAGGGTGAAAGGTTATTTGTTTGTGTGCAAAATGCGAATGTTACCATTTATCTCCAAAATGACTGGACCGATTTTAATAGTGAACCACTAGAGTGTGCAATGCGTTGCCTGCGGATGGTTGTTACCTGCTAGTTACAATCTGGGCATCATTAAGTCGCAAGTGTATTCAGTTCTTCTAGACAAGTGTGCTCCATCATAGACCGCATCTCTGGAGTGGTGCACTGAAGTACCAGCTCGATCCTCTTGACTTCTTCATAGAAAAGCCGTTAGACTTGTCGATGACCTGGACCTATCTGGCAAGTTAGAGTCGCTGAGCTTGCGCCGGGAAGTTCGTTCGCTCAGCTTGTTCTACAAATATTATAACGGGAAATGCTCTGATGAATTTTTTGACCTCATCTCTCCATTCTGGTTTTACCACCAAACCGGACGCCATCGCCAGACATGCCATCCACACATAGATACGTGGAAGTCTCGCACTGTTCAATTTAATCGACTGTTTCTGCCACGTACCTGTAAGTTGTGGAATGGGTTATCACCTTCGGTTTTGCTTTCGAAGTATAATTTGGACTGCTTCGAACGAGGGATGAATGGAATACTCAAGGGTAGGTAACGCACTGACAATGTCCCGGGTACTCTAGGTTTATGGTATTTTTATAGTATCTCTCTAGATTTGTACGCCTACTAAAACAAAACATGATACAAAGATACTAATATTTGAACCCACCTTGTGTGCGTTTTTAAATGTGTGTATGATTTACTAATATTTTGTGCAAATAAATGTATATTTATCGTTAATGACCAAACAGTTGTTGTTAGTGTCGTCAGTTTCGTCTTCATGTCCAGAGTGACACAGGCCAACAACACACAGGCTGACACGCATACGCAGATATTTTGATTTTCTTTTATTAATCTAAGTTTTTATTTAAGTGTGTGGCTAGTAAGAGTACATCTTTCATTTTTTAAAGTAGTTATTGCAAAAATACATACATAAGTACATAGGATATTTTTCAATGATAATCCAAAGCACCGTGTTCTGTCGCAATCTGAACTTACTCGTATCTGCCATTTTACTGAAATGAAGTGAACTTCAAGACGCAGTTCCCATCTCGTCAGTTTTGGGCGACTCCGATCTCAGAAATCTTTTCTGTTTCCTTTCAGGAACTGAATAGTAGCTGTCGAGGGACTTCATAGTGGAATGCTGCAGTTTGTTCCCGGTAGTTTTACAGTATTGCTCTAAATATAAGTATATATAACAAGTTTGCAACTAGTCAGTTCAGGAGCTGTGAACCGTCATTGAACAAACATTGTTAGAAAGACAGTAGGTAGGTAGGTAGGTAGGTGCACTCCTTAACTTACAGCTTAAAGCCGGCGCTGTAAACTGATTCCAAACTTTGTTTTCTGAGAGTCACTCGAATTTCAGTGTCTGTGTGTGTGTGTGTGGTGTAAGTAACTCTATTAGGTATTCAGTATTTTAATTTTCTTCTTGCATCGAGATCCTTTTAAATTGGTGGAGGAGCGTTGGTAACGACATTACTTACTTCCTTTTTCTTTTATTTGGATCGATTAGCGTTCTTCTCCTTGTTCAATAGTTTGTCTGCGAAGCCGTTAGTCCGTTAGTCCAGGCACAATGTATATTTAGTGCACCAAATAACTGCAAACGGCTGGGATTTTTTACAACGTCACCCTAATGAAGTACGTGACACATAATTCTCAAAGGACGACTTAATTATTGAAAGGGTTTATCCAAAGTCCCTAATACAATTAGGAAGCAAAGTTGACTTTCAATCGATTGGAAAGGCCAATTGAATGTTAGTTCTGTACCTGACTGGTTAAACATCCACAAGAGATGACAAATGTCAACAAGTTGTTCAGATTGGTTTTTCCATTGCTGGTAAACTACTGGAACATTGGAAATGTCAACAAGTTGTTCAGATTGGTTTCTCCATTGCTGGTAAACTACTGGAACATTGGAAATGTCAACAAGTTGTTCAGATTGGTTTCTCCATTGCTGGTAAACTACTGGAACATTGGAAATGTCAACAAGTTGTTCAGATTGGTTTCTCCATTGCTGGTAAACTACTGGAACATTGGAAATGTCAACAAGTTGTTCAGATTGGTTTCTCCATTGCTGGTAAACTACTGGAACATTGGAAATGTCAACAAGTTGTTCAGATTGGTTTCTCCATTGCTGGTAAACTACTGGAACATTGGAAATGTCAACAAGTTGTTCAGATTGGTTTCTCCATTGCTGGTAAACTACTGGAACATTGGAAATGTCAACAAGTTGTTCAGATTGGTTTCTCCATTGCTGGTAAACTACTGGAACATTGGAAATGTCAACAAGTTGTTCAGATTGGTTTCTCCATTGCTGGTAAACTACTGGAACATTGGAAATGTCAACAAGTTGTTCAGATTGGTTTCTCCATTGCTGGTAAACTACTGGAACATTGGAAATGTCAACAAGTTGTTCAGATTGGTTTCTCCATTGCTGGTAAACTACTGGAACATTGGAAATGTCAACAAGTTGTTCAGATTGGTTTCTCCATTGCTGGTAAACTACTGGAACATTGGAAATGTCAACAAGTTGTTCAGATTGGTTTCTCCATTGCTGGTAAACTACTGGAACATTGGAAATGTCAACAAGTTGTTCAGATTGGTTTTTCCATTGCTGGTAAACTACTGGAACATTGGAAATGTCAACAAGTTGTTCAGATTGGTTTCTCCATTGCTGGTAAACTACTGGAACATTGGAAATGTCAACAAGTTGTTCAGATTGGTTTCTCCATTGCTGGTAAACTACTGGAACATTGGAAATGTCAACAAGTTGTTCAGATTGGTTTCTCCATTGCTGGTAAACTACTGGAACATTGGAAATGTCACAAAGTTGTTCAGATTGGTTTCTCCATTGCTGGTAAACTACTGGAACATTGGAAATATTTATCAATTGATTGTTTTTAAGTACCCGTCTTCAGGAAATATGGCTAGATTAAACCACCATTTCATTTGTAATGACTTTTAATATATATATTTTTTCAGGCTTTCATGTTCATTTTATACCAACCAATTAAAATAAACTCAGCAACGACTTGCAAAAAGGAGTGTAGAGTAAACTGGAAGCGTTAAAGTACCTAACGTTAACGCTTCCAGCTTTCATTGTGTCTCTCTTTGTTCCACCGTGGCTTCACTGAATCGAGGTGGAAATTACGATTAGTATTTAAGCATTACCGGTATCAGTCGGTATGACTGAAGGTATGACCGGTATCAGTCGGTATGATTGAAGGTATGACCGGTATCAGTCGGTATGACTGAAGGTATGACCGGTATCAGTCGGTATGACTGAAGGTATGACCGGTATCAGTCGGTATGACTGAAGGTATGACCGGTATCAGTCGGTATGACTGAAGGTATGACCGGTATCAGTCGGTATGACTGAAGGTATGACCGGTATCAGTTGTAGTTTTATGGTTATTCCTATTTGTACGCTTGTTTTCTTTTCTTATTAAGTAATATTCTAATGATAGTGTTTTTGCATGAGTCCGATGCGATGCGAGAGAACATCTGTGTAACGCTCGCTGCCGCTTGTGTGTTGGACCACGGAAACTATTCAAAGTTACTCTCTACTTCCGGAATTAGTTTTGCCTTACTGTTTAAACTATAACGGTTTCGCAGTCAATTCCAGATTCGACAAAGAAAAGGGACCGAAACTGAAGATAAGCTTGGCTTGTTTATCTTGTAGATACTGAGTTGTGAAGTTATCTACTGATAAGTACCTACAACAGATGGCAGACCAGCTTGCGGAGGACTTCCGCCGTGTACACACCTCTCTGGTTCTCAGGGTGTCTCTGAAACTAATGAAGGCTAGTAGTCAGCTCTGCTTTTATCTGAGCAAAATTATTGGTTCTGGTTATGGGGAATTTTTAATTTTTATTTCATAGGCTAGCGTTTGACCTCCAATTTATCAGGCGCGGTTAAGCGATGATGCGGTCTAAGATGGAGCGTGCTTGCCTATAAGAAACCGATTGTTTCGCGATTTGAAGACTCCCATAATTATTGTAAGTATCGGGGAACACCCATTCAGTGTACAGACAGACTCGCAGCTCGCACAGTGAACTATTGTACTAATGTTCTCAACCATTTCATGTATAGTTACGTGTATAAAAATATAAATAGATATAATTTAGTGTTTCACATTACATTCCATTAAAATAAAGTTCATAGAAACTAAACTGTAAAACAAAACAACACACAGTTATGGCTTTATGCCAAAATACAATCTAACACTAACACTACAAAAACAGTTAGACTGCCCACTGGTCATATACCTACCTACCGTCGACTAGTTTACATTTGTAAATTATAACATAACCTCTATGCATGCACCTCTTTTTATTTGAAAACGGAATATATTTGAGAAGATAAAAAAATTACTACCACTCATACTTTAAGACTTTCGATAGTGTTTTTTTCTTCTTCAAATAATAAACACATTAAATACTATGTTTCAGATAAATTATATTTACAATTAATAATATATTTACATGTATATGTATCTTTTATAAGGTACCTAATAATATACCAAGGTAACCATACTAAGGTAATATCATCGTTTTGATAATGCACTCTGTGTAGTAGTCTCCAATGATATGTACTATAATTAGAGTGATCGCGTCACACGTCAGGATGGCCGAGCGGTCTAAGGCGCCAGACTCAAGGTAACCTTGCTCACTGAACGTGAGTGCGAGCTGTTCTGGTCCTCTCTGAGGGCGTGGGTTCGAATCCCACTTCTGACATATCTTTTTGTTATAATTTTATTTACATTTGCTGATATTATGTCGGAGCGCAATGTTTATAGAGAAATTACGAGAGTGCTGCGCAGCGCCGTGCAACATTTTGACGTTTCAATTAGTTAGCGGTAGGGAAAGTATTATGGGCAGGTAGTGGCGCTCACCATTAGACGATCGGTTTGCTTATCTTTTCATTCGATTGTACTAAAATATTTACTATAAAGTCCTGATTACTTAAGTACTGTATAAAATGTTAAGCAGCGATCAATGTTAGGTATTTAATGCTCGTTGAGTTTTTATTATTGAATTATTATTAAGGCATTATTATTGTACAAAACTAACACTCTGTAAAACCGAACCATATCGTATTATTGTGTAAAAGTGCCTACAATTCTCACTAGATGCGCTTGTGTCGCGCCGTCTCGAATCCTGCATCGCGGTGACGAGATTCTCCGAAGAATTGTATGCAGAATTGTAGGCTGTAAATAAATTAATCTCAAAACCCACTGGGTACAAAATAAAGTGTTTGCTTTAAACCCAGTGCAACCCAACCCTAGGAGTCATAGGACATCTTAACGTGTTCATGGTCCTTCGGAGCCCGGATATCCCAAGCGAATCCAGGAGGTAGTGGTAGAAGCTGGCGGGCAGTGGATTGCTGTCGCAACATCGCCAAGCTTACAACCGGTGGAGTCGAGGCCACTGCAGCGAGCGTCCGCATACCAGGTGCGAGCGCCCCACTGCAATTGCCACGCCCGGTAGTGTGCAGTGAGTGCGCGCAGTGCTACGAAGTGTCATCGGTGTGACAGTGTACTGTCAGGATACAACCCAGGTGACGTCAGGAGACGTCAACTGTTCATCACGGCGGAGTTGAGACCCAACAAAGTCGGTCACGCAGACGGTGCAGGGAGTAGTTCGTGTCCCGTCACGTGAAGGTAACGTGTGAAGTGAAGCAGTTTGAAGCGGAATTTACGTCACTAGTGAAAACGGATAAGTGAAGTGAAACCGTGAGTACTTTTATCACAATTTATTGGCTTAACCAAAAATATAAAAATTGGTGAACTTGAACAATAACTTTCAAAATAAAATAATTATTTAAATATCTTTTAATTTGTAATATTTGTGTGCATGTGTTAGGACTTAGTATATTTTCACCGAAATCGGTACTGTACGGGGAACCTACGGTCAAATTATCGCAAAATTGATTGCGACAAGGGTTCCAACACTTAGAAAATTTATACTCATTCCAACATCGACTTGTAATATTTTTGTAAACTTTGTCATTCATATTAACTTATAAAATTTGCTCAATTTAAACATTTGCTTACATAAAACCATTCCTAAATTTTGGTGCATTAGAACTTTAAATATAACTTACATTTCAGTAAATTAATTTTGTTTAAACTTATAAAATTAATCTAATTTCATCAAAATGGAATCGATTGTTAATTTTCAAAGCGATTTGTATTCTCGAGTGCAGAAGGCTAAAGTGAACTTTAAAAAATCGCCGAAAGAAAGGTTAACCAAAGAGCACATAGACGGAAGGTTAGAATCAGTTGAGCAGCTTTGGTTTGAATTTCTATCGGGTCACAAAGACTTGTGCCGAAATTACAGCCCTCAAGAATTAAAAACTTCCGATTATATAAAAACTGAAATGTATGATAAGTGTGAAGAAGCATTTATGGAATACAAATGTGAATTGAAAACTTTATTGTCTAAATTTAATCAGCAATCTAAAAGGGATAACCCTTCTACAAGTTCTGCAAGTAATACTAGCCAAACAAAATCGCAACATGTGAAATTGCCTAAAATTAATATTCCAAATTTCTCAGGAAAGTACACCGAGTGGTGTACCTTCAAAGACTTGTTCCAATCGTTGATAGGTCAAAATGCCACCTTGGATAACGTGCAAAAGTTACACTACCTGAAAAGCTATTTGACTGGTGAAGCAGAACAGCTTCTTAGGCACATACCTATTCTGGAAACAAACTTTGAAAGATGTTGGCAATTATTAGAAGAGCGATTTAATAATAAAAAATACATTTCACATCAGGTATTGAAACGGCTGCTCAGTCAAAAGAATTTAACAGCAGAATCTGCAAATGGTTTGAAAGATTTAGTTGATACCACCAACGACTGTTTGGCAACGCTCTCTAATTTAAATATTGATGTGAAGAGCTGGGATATTTTAATTATTCACATCTTGTCGTTGAAATTGGATCCTGAAACTCGACGACAATGGGAGTTCAGTGTTACCACTAATATATCGTCTGATGAACTTCCCACATACAACCAGTTTAAAGAGTTTTTAACTCAGAGGTTCCGCGCAATCGAGTTTCTGGATACAAAACCAGCG
Source organism: Agriopis leucophaearia (assembly GCA_949125355.1). Lineage (NCBI taxonomy): Eukaryota > Metazoa > Arthropoda > Insecta > Lepidoptera > Geometridae > Agriopis > Agriopis leucophaearia. The sequence continues at coordinate 19,015,445 of OX421268.1, read as the reverse complement.
ACAGGATACAAAGGCCAAACCAATAAAGATACACAAAAAGTCAAATCACTTCATGTCACAAACGATACTATTTCGTGTCCGTTTTGTACGGAAGGTCATAGATTAAGTCAATGTAAGAATTTTCACAAGGAAACAGTTGATGCTAGACGTAAGTTTGTTCTTGACAACAATGCTTGTTTCAATTGCTTGGGTAGCAATCATTCCGCCAAAGACTGCCGCACTAATTTAAGATGTCGGATTTGCAGACGAAACCATCATTCGCTGCTGCATCCTAAGGGTTCTGGGTCAAGTTTTAATGCCAATACAGCTGAGGTCAACCACGGTGGGCGAGTTGTCAATTCGTCAGATAGTGCCACTGCTTCGTTGGTGGGTCAACAAACTTCAGAAGTGGTCTCGTGTTTTTCCACTGGCAAAGGCCAGCAGCAAATCTTGCTTGCCACGGCGATCGTTATGGCTATGGCTAAAAATGGAAAACGTTACTCTGTTAGAGCACTCCTAGACCAGGGGTCACAAGGGTCATTTATTTCTGAATCCACAGTTCAGTACTTGGGTTTGAAAAAATCACCAGCTACAAATCAAGTAACAGGCTTGGGTGGAGACAAGAACGTTGTCTCCAAGGCGATGGTAACCATCGACATTCAATCCCGGATTGATCCAAATGTCAAATTTCCGGTGAAGGCTCATGTGCTTAACAGCATAACTTCTCTTCTTCCATCAAAAAGAGTTGAGGCAATTCAATGGGAAGAAATCAGCATAGCGCTTGCTGATCCCCAGTATTACATTCCCAATAAAATTGACATTCTATTGGGAGCTGAAGTATATGGTCAAATACTTCAAGACGGGATAAAAAGAGGTCCTCTTGGTACACCCACAGCACAAGCTACCAGCTTAGGTTGGATCTTGTCAGGTGTAACAAACTCTAACGACGAGGCTTCTTCAAACATAAAGGTTATGCACAGTTGTATAAATGAGGACAACGAAATGCTCAAAAAGTTCTGGGAACTTGAATCGGATATTCCACTTCCACGTGAAGCGATGTTTACAGAGGCCGAAAAATTCTGCGAAGAGCACTTTGTTGAAATGACTCGCAGGGATGAAGACGGCAGATACATCGTTCGTCTTCCATTCAGGAAAGGCAATCCTGAGGTAACCGGATCTAAAGAAATAGCTGAAAAAAGATTAAGGTCATTAGAACAGAGACTGAATAAAGATAAAAATCTAAACCTAAAATACCATGACGTCATTGATGAGTATCTGGCGCTGGGTCATATGGAGGAAGTACCTAAGGATGAGGTTAACAATCCAAAGGCAATCTACCTACCTCATCACGCAGTAGTCAGACAAGACAAAGATACCACAAAGGTAAGGGTTGTCTTCGATGCTTCCTGCAAAGGTAAAAACAACCGTTCGTTAAACGATCAACTGTTGGTTGGACCCACCTTGCAACCAGATCTCAGACACATCATCACGCAATGGAGAGAGGCACCAATCTGCATGGCAGCTGACATTGTAAAAATGTACCGCCAAGTCAAGATTGAAATGCAGGACGCAGACTACCAAAGAATACTCTGGACAGATGAAAAAACACAAGAACTTAAACATTACAGACTTACCAGAGTTACTTTCGGCACGGCATCTGCTCCATACTTGGCAGTGAAGTCACTTCAACAGGTTGCGCAGGATCACAGAGCAGAATGCCCAACAGCAGCTGAAAAAACACTAAAACATTTTTATGTTGATGATCTAATGACAGGGGTCCAGAATCATGAAGAAGGAAGAAACTTGTATAAAGAGATGAACGAGCTCTTAGCAAAAGGTGGGTTTAGTCTACAGAAGTGGACAAGCAATAGTGAGAAACTACTTCAGGAAATGAAAGAAAGTGAGAAAGGAAAGGAAGAAGGTCAGAGAGGTGGAAATGAAATTGAAAAAGGATTGAAAATAAAAACCGATGAAGTTATGAAGATAGTTGGACTTACCTGGAACCGCAGCGAAGACTCGTTCCGCTACCAAGTTGACACGGTGGACGTCCGGGAACCTGCAACAAAAAGAACAATTATTTCAGATATAAGTCGTTTCTACGACCCACTTGGATGGGTATGGCCAAGCATTATCATTTCGAAAATTATTATACAAAAGCTGTGGTTAGCAGGATTGGACTGGGATGAACCTGTTCCAACAAATATATTAAGTGAATGGAAAACCTATAAAAATGAACTGAAGCTATTAAGCAATGTTTCGATACCTCGATGGATTGGGCTTCGGGCAGGAGATTTCATCGAACTGCATGGATTTAGCGACGCCTCTAAAGATGCTTACGCCGCCGTTGTGTACTCACGCGTTATCGATTCCAAGGGGCAAATCCATGTTACGTTGATATCTGCAAAAACAAAAGTAGCCCCAGTAAAACAAGTTTCAATTCCACGACTCGAACTATGCGGTGCGGTCCTACTGATGCGTTTAATGATGGACATAGCGTCAGTCATGAATATTGATAAAACTCACTTGCACGCTTGGACAGATTCAACGGTAGTCCTCGCTTGGTTGAATAGCCATCCCAGTCGCTGGAAGGTCTTCGTGGCGAATCGTGTGTCAGAAATTATAACAAATTTGGATTCTCACCACTGGTCACACGTTTCCACCAAATGCAATCCAGCTGACGCAGCATCAAGAGGCCAAGGTCCGTCTGAGTTAGTAACCAACACAATGTGGTTCAATGGACCACAATTTCTGCAAAATGAACCAATTCATTATAAAAAACCAAATGAAATTTATGCGAAGGCAGAAGAAGAAAATATAAAGGCTCACTGTGCCACTACTGCCATTGACGATTCCCTGATGAAAAGATTTTCGTCACTAGGCAAAATGGTTCGAGTGATAGCCTACTGCAAGCGTTTTAGCCACAACCTAAAAACAATAAAAACAGAAAGACACGTAGAATTTTTAACCACAAAGGAACTACAAAATGCACTGGAGAGCTGCATACAAAAATGCCAATCTGATCACTTCATTGAAGAGATAGCCACAATAAAGAATGGTCATGATCTTCCAAAACGCAGCAGCTTACGAGCTCTAAATCCATTTATGGATAAGAACAATATATTGCGAGTTGGTGGAAGGCTGGAACATTCCCAGTTAAACGTAAACAGGAAACATCCAATTTTAATTCCAAAACAGTCCAATCTAACCACACTGATAATCGCAGACGCTCACAAACAGACGCTCCATGGTGGTCCACAACTAATGTTGGCGTACCTTTTGTCAAAGTACTGGATTGTAGGAGCGAAGCAACTGGTGAAGGCTCACTATCGCAAATGCGTCACATGCGTAAAAGTTGTAGCTGCATCTAAGAACCCTTTAATGGGCCAGTTACCTCCAGCGCGAGTGACACCAACGCGAGCCTTCAATCACAGCGGGGTCGATTACGCCGGGCCAATACAAATGCGTACCACCAAAGGTAGAGGCCACAAATCCTACAAGGGATATATTTGTTTATTTGTTTGTATGGCTACTCGCGCCTTACATTTGGAGGCCGTGAGTGATCTTACATCAGAAGGCTTTCTGCAGGCATTCAAGCGGTTTCAGGCAAGACGTGGTCATTGTTCGCATCTTTGGAGCGACAATGGCACAAATTTTATTGGCGCTGCAGCTGAGCTCAAGAGGTGCAGTACGGCTGAACAACAGTCCATGCTGAATGAGGTTGCAGAAGCTCTAGGTATAAACGGTTGTGAATGGCATTTCATTCCACCTCACTCAGCGAATTTCGGTGGTTTGTGGGAATCCGGTGTCAAATCGGTAAAATACCATCTCAAACGCATTGTAGGAAACACCACATTGACATATGAAGAGATGGCTACAGTGTTAGCTCAAGTTGAAGCATGTCTCAACTCTCGGCCAATGTCAACTATCACCGACGAGTCAGATAATTACACGATATTGACACCTGGCCACTTCCTAATAGGAGAGCCACCAGTAACAGCACCTGACCACAACGTTGAAGAAGTAAATGTTAGCACATTACGGAGATGGCAACACACTCAACGTATGTTGCAAGCCTTTTGGCGACAGTGGTCACAGGAATACTTGACGAAATTTTTGCACAGATACAAGTGGTCAACTCTAACTGCTAATCCCAGCATCGGGGATGTAGTAGTGGTGAAGGAAGATAACTTACCTCCTAGTCGTTGGCTCTATGGTAGGATAATTGCTATCCATTCAGGTAAAGATCACATAGCTCGAGTGGTCACTTTGAAAACAAAAAACGGAACTCTTAAAAGACCTGTCTCTAAATTGTGTTTTTTACCAGTGACGAAGGAGTAATATTTTGTTATTTTGTAAAATGTCTCCTTTCTAGAATATTAATGTTTTTCTTGTAAGTGTTAGTTTATATATTTTCAATGTATGTTTTGTAAACTTTTGTAAGGACAAAGGTCTCACTTTGCCCTTGGTGGGCGATGTATGTACAAAACTAACACTCTGTAAAACCGAACCATATCGTATTATTGTGTAAAAGTGCCTACAATTCTCACTAGATGCGCTTGTGTCGCGCCGTCTCGAATCCTGCATCGCGGTGACGAGATTCTCCGAAGAATTGTATGCAGAATTGTAGGCTGTAAATAAATTAATCTCAAAACCCACTGGGTACAAAATAAAGTGTTTGCTTTAAACCCAGTGCAACCCAACCCTAGGAGTCATAGGACATCTTAACGTGTTCAATTATTATAAACTGGTCCCCAATTATTTATCAAGCACTCTTTTAATTCATTTGTTATCAGTAGGTTTTAAGTTTTTATTTGAGTTCTTTATGATTACAAATAAAAATAAATATTATTTAATAAGAACCTACTTCAATTGAATCTGATTATTTCCCAGCATCAGTACAGAGAGTCATTGACCGACACACCGAAGTGTGACGTCATGTGCCAACACTACGGAACCCTGCTCGGAGAACTCCCCTCGCACCTCCTCTAATACATTAAACTTTCTCCGATTCTGGGAATGAGATGTCTTTGTTCCCAGGGTAATTAGACAAACTTTGTAATTGATAGGGCCAAGTTTCAGCTTATATGAGAAAACTAATTTCTACACGGATTCATTTTCTAATGAATTGGTCTCTAATTATTTTACTATAATTTCTTGAAATCAATTGAACCCGTTACACAACCAGCAGCAGAACAGAGCAGACTCGTCTCACCAGAACGAAGTATACGTACCTACTCAGTCTCGAGTCAATGTGTGCGACAACAAACCAAGCTTGTGATGTCATTATTGACTAACAAGAGGATCACTTTCAAAATATATGGAAAACGTTATGTGCTTTTAAAATTTGAGGGTCACCCTCGATTTTCCTGGGATCCCATCATCAGATCCTGACTTGGTAATTATGTATTCTGTGCAATGGGACTAAATTGGAAGTATACCCTACCATAACGTTAACTAATAACATAAGTTTTCTTTTTAAATCAGTCAACAGTTGGCGGAGAAAGCGGTGAACGTACATAAAAAAATAAAAATATACAGTGGAATATACAACTGTCCTCCTTTTTTGAAATTGGTTAAAAATACCATACTCAATGGGTTTCATACAAAATGGTATGAAAGTGATGCTAGTTACCAACCCTAAACTAGCGGAAAATATATCAGCTGTTCCATACATGTTTAAACTAGCGGAAAATATATCAGCTGTTCCATACATGTTTAAACTAGCGGAAAATATATCAGCTGTTCCATACATGTTTAAACTAGCGGAAAATATATCAGCTGTTCCATACATGTTTAAACTAGCGGAAAATATATCAGCTGTTCCATACATGTTTAAACTAGCGGAAAATATATCAGCTGTTCCATACATGTTTAAACTAGCGGAAAATATATCAGCTGTTCCATACATGTTTAAACTAGCGGAAAATATATCAGCTGTTCCATACATGTTTAAACTAGCGGAAAATATATCAGCTGTTCCATACATGTTTAAACTAGCGGAAAATATATCAGCTGTTCCATACATGTTTAAACTAGCGGAAAATATATCAGCTGTTCCATACATGTTTAAACGACTTCCAAAAAGGAGGAGGTTCTCAATTCGACAGTATTTTTTTAATGTTTCTTCACCTCAACCTTAGAACATTCGACTGGGTGAACCGATTTTGATGATTCTTTTTTCATTTGAAAGCTGGTGCTTCCAGTGTGGTCCCAATTAGGTCCACGTCTGACATTTTAATGAAGTCGGTTTTTTATATTGATTATCTCAATATAAAAAACCGACTTGTAATGTTGTGTCGAATGTAAATGACTGTTTCATGTGGAACAGCTGATATATATTTTTCGAGTTTGGTTTCATAGTAAAAGTTGTTCGCAATGAAGTGTATTATGGCCTCCATTCAGGTTAATACACCCTTCCCGCGTAACCTTGTACGTCCTGCTAGTCGTAGTCGTAGAGTCACCATCCTTCGATCGTCGCTATAGACGAAGTCATTGATTTTTGAACTGGTTGACTTATAACATTTATATCCCAAAATACCTCGAACTGGAATACAATCCTCAGCAAAATCCTACAAATACGAGAAGGAACCAACAAGGCGATCCGAACATTCCTAAACAATATGAGGCTCGAATTTTCCCGAAAAAATTGTTCGTTGCTTGCATATTTCCTTCACATATTAGTATGTAAAGGTACTTTCTGTTTATATTACTTTTATAAGCAGAGCGCGGCGATGTGTGCGCTTACCTCCGAGCTGGCCAGTTACACCTGGTAGGGTACCTACGTACGGAGAGCTGCTTGTATCGAACTAGGTTATTTATTCACGTTCCATCAGTAGCCGGAACAATATTTCAAACCCAGCGCTGGAGCACGCTTTGAAGCTGAAATTCAAAGGGACCGTTTGAAAGACGCGGTCGCATTGTTTTCGCAAGACTCTCATTTCGCAGCGCCGGGAGGGGAGAGGGGGAGGGGGGAGGGGGAGGGGGGAAATAGCTTTATTTTTTTAGCTTTTTAAGTTGAGATGTAGTCTGTCGCGAGACAGAACAGCCGTGGATAATCGACCTCATTTATTATTTCCCCTCGGAGGTTGTCTCGAGTGAGTGAATGTTGGCTAAACATCGGGAAACTTACCATCCTAGTGATTCATGAAATGACAGAACATCAACAGATCAAACAAACGGCACAGGATGTTCTCAATGTTATGTGTTCAGTTTATAGTATTTGTATAACATCGAGGTATATTAGTATGTATCTACTACGTACTATATACGAGTACGAGTATACCTCGATCTTGTATTATATGTATTTACTATCTACTATTTACATGTAGTTATACTTTACAATGTGTAGGTACTATAATCATGCCAAGTTTGACGCTTGTACGTATTACCGTTCTTACATTAGAACAATCATAAAAATTGTTTTGTAATTTGTTTTTACTTATTGACTTTTTATTATTTGTTAGTTAATCCGCCATCACATATTCTATTAAAATTTCAAGTGGCTATCTATTACGGTTCCAAAGATAGGTACAGCCGTTTAAAGGTAGGACGGACGGACAAACAGACATACAGCGTAGGCTCAGTAATAGGGTTCCGTTTTTAACCGTTAAGTACGGAACCCTAAATATTAAAAAAACACGCTTTATTGACTCGTTAAAAAACCAAAGAAGCCAAAAGTAAAGAGTTCATTACATTCGGAGACGAGGACCGATGATGATGATGGAGCCGGGAGGTGGAGAGTGAATCTCTTGGTATATGTGACTGGTTAAATAAACAAATCAGAGGAAGCTAATCTAATACGCGTGTAAAATATACACATGAAATATAACGCTAATGTATCACTACATGCATACAATCACTCTGCTGGTACCACTAGCTGCTGGTGACTTACGGCTAACTCTTAACACGGGCTCGAATTAACGCTAAAACAGCGCAGTTAGGAACATCACGTAAACGCGAACCTTAACGCTTTGACTTACGGTTTGCGGTCGCGCAACGTTTCGCAATTATCTAAACTAAATGGTTTATTACAGGTAGACGAAAGCCCCAGCTCTGAAAAAGTATTACAAATCGTATAGAGTAGGTAATGTAAATTTTATCTAAAGTTAAAACGATGTTTTTCCACCGAGGAAAGCAGCACGCAGCCGCACCGTAAAGTGTCGGCCGGCGCTGCGCTGCGCTGGCTGTGACAGACCTCGTGTGGGTTCAGTATTGCGACAGCGAGCCCTGCCGAGATCGTCGCATGCTTACATTACTTACCAAACAAACAACGGATTGTTTTTCCTCTACGATCGACAATTAGCGTTCTTCTTCGTGTTAAAATGTGATCAAAGTGGTATAGTTTTAAATGTGAGTGCACCGATTTTACTAAACCAATTGTTTTTCAATTGTTAATGAATTGCCTCAATTTTTTACTTTGGACACTTTATCTATACAATAAGTGTAAAAAAATTACATTTTGAGGCAATTCATTATCAATTTAAAAACAATTTTGTTTTTCACATTTGACACTTTATTTATGCCAAAACTGTCAAAAGGGCAATTTTTGAGAAAATTCATTAACAATTCAAAAACAATTGGTTTAGTAGAATCAAGCCCCAGGTTAGTTGTGGTAGTGCGGCGAGATGGCACGTCTCGTGTTGTCTATAATAATAACTAAGAGAATCTCTCTTTAAATCAATTGTCAACCATTCCATACAAATTTTGTCAACTGTCAATGACCGTGTTCTATGGAACGGCATTTTTTGGGGATTTTCAACGCGTTGTAATCTGGGTGTTTTGAAGTCAAAAGTGAATCGGTTTCTTCTAGGCAAGCGTGTTCCATCGTAGGCCGCATCATCGCTTAACATCAGGCGAGTTGGCGGCCAAGCGCAAGCCTATTTTACAATAATAAAAAAAATCTAATAATTCCTTCTTTCAGTGCGGGTCTTCCAAATAATATTGCTGCAACAAATATAATATTGTAATGGCGGCTCCATATTAGTGCCGTGAATTCACGCGCGAATTCACGGCATGAATTCTCGGCACAAGTCGTGCCCTCCACATTCACGGGATGTTCACAGTCGTTCGTGAAACCCGCCGCGAAATGGACGTAGAATCTGCTGCTGCAATAACTTTGTTTGCTGTGGCAACATATATTACTATTTAGACGTCCAAAACAAGAAAGTTATTAAAAAGCGTTGGAAAAAAAGAAGATGGTAGATGACGTCCGTACGCCTTTATAGACCGGAGTAAACAAGAAGTAAACTGGCGCGGGGCCGTGAATGTGGATGTGTACGCGTGATCGCCGCGCGAAGGGGCCGCGAACCCTTTGTCGCGGCACAAAATACCGACTCTGATCGGGGAACAGGCGTGAACGCGCGTGAACCCCGCGAAAACCCTCCACATTCACGTTCACGCTTGTTCTCGGAGCTTCACGGCACTAATGTGGAGCCGCCATAATAAATTATAGAATGATTGTTTGCAGCTTCATTTTTATCATCTAATAATATTTTAAATGCAATTCTGTGTTGTTTGTTTGTTTGTTTGTCTTTCTTTTACGCAGAAACAGTGCAACGAATCGACGCAATTACTTGCATACGTAGAGTTAGTTGGAGGGCCAGAAAATAACATTGAATAATTTTAATTCCGAAAAAAGCACGGTTCCAGTGGGATCGTCGCCGCGGGTGAAACTGTGAGATGCAGCCAGTTTTCTATAAAATAGGTATGTAAGTACAGAAAGTTGTGTTGCGCAGGAGTGTGAGATAATGTGCCACCTTCCACGACAGTGCATTATACAACTAGCGTCAGATGAAGTGTCTGCATGTTATTAAGAAAAAAAGAAACACTAATTGTTATTTATTTATGTTTAGTGTTGTGGTTTCCATTTTGTGACCAAAGCGGAAATAAACATTATTTACTTACTATTTAACAATTTCAAAAATAATGAGGCTTGGCTAGGTTTAGGTTTGGCTACTAAATAGTTGCTAGTACTTTTAGTATTATTATAGTAAGTAGTAAACAATAGGTCGCGAGTAAGTACAGTGTGATTGACACCTTATTCTCTCTGATTTACACTGATTATTTAGAAAGTGGGTACCCATATCAATAACACCGTGACCAGACCACACACCCGAAGTCTACAATTACTGAGGCTCCAATTTTCACTCGCGATAAAATAAAATAGGCCCAACGAACGATAAAAACAAATAACATGAAGTTTCTGGCGTCGCACGGAGTTTTTGATAAGGTGCCCCCCAGAGGACGACCCAGGACGTTTCCGACCGTTATGATGTTGCGATAATTTACAAGATTCTTTAGGTTTTTCCTGAAATAAATGGTTATTGTCGAAGTGTGGACTTGCATGAGAATCCGAATGTCTATCTCTAGTGTAAGTAAGTATGTACATACACATTCTATCCTGTTAAGAAACTGAGTCAAGCATACAATACCTCGACAGTTGTAGAGTGGCTCAGCTGACTCAGTAGACTACTTGGAGGTTTATTTTATTAAGTAACCATTTTTTCATGTCAGAATTATACAAGCGTGGCATTCCCATGCATTTTGTCAGTCAAACACCAGATCGAAAACATTTAAAAAGTTTAGTGGTAAAGTATGCAAGTATTGAGTCTTTATAATCTTGATACTTACAATAACTATGTCTAATTATAGTTTATCAAATGTATCCACACTTGCCTCGTGTGTTATTCCGACTACCCAATTATATGAGGACGCACCATTAGCATCAAGCTCTAGGGAGTCGCATGCCGGGGTAGAGCGCGGCGGCTCGTACAGACAAGTGGCGCGAACAACCGACACGTAGGCGTCGTCGCATGGTGCGGTGGCGGTGAGTGCCTCCACGATCAATTGGAAGTCTGTTGTCGGTGCCGGAGTGCTGCGCGTGCGCCTGTTCCTGTTCTACATGTTCTCACTGCATTCAACTCTCTCCTGGTGATGACGTGACGACTGACTGTGATCTGTTTGTGGATGAATGGAAGGTGTTCTGTCTGAGTGTTTGAAGTACGAAGCGGAAGAATAGGATGCATTGGATATATTATACGATTTTATTTTAATACTAGTGACCCGCCCCGGCTTCACACTGGAGTAAACTTTATTATATTATTGTAGAATGATATAACACAGCCTGTGAGTATACCTGCACCCTGATTCTACTGAATCAATAGTTTTTAAATTGATAATGAATAGTCTCTAAATTTACTCATACCTACTTATGACACTATTTATCTATACCAAAAGTGTCAAGATTTACAATTCATTACCAATTTAAAATCAATTGCTTTAGTAGAATCCGAGGGCTAGTCATAGCTAAGCATAATTCACTGGTTTAAGAGATGTGCGTGCACAAACAAACAGACAAGAATTCTAAAATGTGTTCAGCTGCTTATTTTAATACGCCGTGTGTTTATTTGATAACTTGTAATCACAGTTTTTTTATCTCTACGTTTTCATTATAATTATGTAGTAAGTACCTACATTATACATTTATTATGTTTGTTATTGTATAGTTTGTAACAGGGTCAAGTCGGATTATTGTATTGTAAAGAGTGGACGTTGTTAATGTTTACACCATTGTTTCATATTCATTCATTTTGTATTGATCAATTAATAATATATTTGATTGCCTGATGTAGTTAATTGTTTACTGTTTGGGTTGGTATGGTGTAACACGTTAATTGTTTACTGTTTGGGTTGGTATGGTGTAACACGTTAATTGTTTACTGTTTGGGTTGGTATGGTGTAACACGTTAATTGTTTACTGTTTGGGTTGGTATGGTGTAACACGTTAATTGTTTACTATTTGGGTTGGTATGGTGTAACACGTTAATTGTTTACTGTTTGGGTTGGTATGGTGTAACACGTTAATTGTTTACTGTTTGGGTTGGTATGGTGTAACACGTTAATTGTTTACTGTTTGGGTTGGTATGGTGTAACACGTTAATTGTTTACTGTTTGGGTTGGTATGGTGTAACACGTTAATTGTTTACTGTTTGGGTTGGTATGGTGTAACACGTTAATTGTTTACTGTTTGGGTTGGTATGGTGTAACACGTTAATTGTTTACTGTTTGGGTTGGTATGGTGTAACACGTTAATTGTTTACTGTTTGGGTTGGTATGGTGTAACACGTTAATTGTTTACTGTTTGGGTTGGTATGGTGTAACACGTTAATTGTTTACTGTTTGGGTTGGTATGGTGTAACACGTTAATTGTTTACTGTTTGGGTTGGTATGGTGTAACACGTTAATTGTTTACTGTTTGGGTTGGTATGGTGTAACACGTTAATTGTTTACTGTTTGGGTTGGTATGGTGTAACACGTTAATTGTTTACTGTTTGGGTTGGTATGGTGTAACACGTTAATTGTTTACTGTTTGGGTTGGTATGGTGTAACACGTTAATTGTTTACTGTTTGGGTTGGTATGGTGTAACACGTTAATTGTTTACTGTTTGGGTTGGTATGGTGTAACACGTTAATTTTCTCATTGAATATAAATGATTTGGTTAAAGTTTTTGATAAGACGATCTGATGTTTCTGAATAAAAGAATTCGTACTAATGATACACAAGTTACATAGATAAGGTTTTCAACATTAGTTCGGCCTAAATCTAATTATAGTTATTTTATAATTAAATCGGCATTGGTTGGTAAAACTGTAACTTTTTTGTCCGCCACCGCCACCGCCACTGCCACCGCTGCAATGTACGTGATCACGTTAGCACAGTGTAGGTACCTGCTTGTTATCACACGCACTTATCTCAGCCGACTTGAACCGAATGTTATCAATGTCATTATTCCAAGAGACGTCGAAATGATACCTCTCTCGAGCGATAGAGATAACTTGAGAGGGGTGTAGTTCATGCGGGGTGCCCTCGTTATGTTCCATTGAAGGTGCTATTCCGAATGTAACCGGCGCGGCTGCAAGCTGCCTGCGGTCGGTGACGCCTTCCTCTTCAGTGAGACAGGTTGTCGGATGTGTTACATATTGACTGCTGTTGTGTTCTAGCAAAAGTTAGAACTTGACAAATAACATAGACACCTGTCGTTAGTGTAGCCGCCGTCTGCCGCCTGCCGCCCAGAATTACACCGTTACATTGTTTTTATTCGGCAAACAGTCCAATTAATTTGGTATGCGCATTTTTTATGTTCTTAAACTAAATAACAATGTTTGGTGTCTGATTCATGTTGCGAAGTGAATATGTAATTAGTTGAGTGTTGGTTGTAAACTTACAAAGGTAAAGTACTTACTTATACAAACGCGATCAAAGTGTTTGTTGACATTGTACTGGTTGTGTTAAAGGGTTAGAGACACATTGGGTTTGTGTATCCATTTCAACCCTAAACTATGCAGCTACAAACAATAAGGTTGCCGTTTTGTTTGAAACTCATCTTTTGAATACATACATAACTACAATCGTATACCAACTTACCTATCTGTAAAACTGATCAAATTATAGAAATGAAAATGTCCCGTGGAGGTTATCAGTTTACAATGGTGACTTCCCAGTCAAGTAAACAAATAAGTCGGTCACACTGTAAAGTATCCGCCATCCTTACAATGAGATCTTGTTGAATGGGATTCATTTCTTATCTCAGTCGTTATGTAGGTGGTGTGGCGCCCTCTGTCGGTGTGGCGCCCTCTGTCGGCATGAGCTTAACGATAATCTTAATCTTTACGCACGTTTTGTTCATGTGTACGCAACCCTAATAATTATAATTATCTCCCATCAAGGGGATGATTTAGTCAAAATGTTAGTGTTTATCTTCTTTAAGGCGCCAAATAGAGCAGCACGTGTTTAATAATATGGATCAATAAATGGTATTCAGGAATTGCAACAGCAAAATTGTATTTTATTAAATTCATAATTTATACAAAAAATATTATTTTACTAACTAATAATAAATCCTGTGAACATGGTGCATGTAACTGCGCCGAAATATCGGGAGCTCCTCACAACCACACAACCTTACCTTGGTAAATGAATGTTTAATAATAAATGTGATTCCTCCACTAGATATAAACATCTAAATCAAGATGAGTTGACGCGGAAGTAATAACCACCATGCATACACATTACATGAATCAATACAAATACATACCTATGTTCCGAACAGAACAAACTAAATCCTTTCTATATCAAGTTCCTTTCCTACCGCCTGCTAACATTTTCCGTAACGGCTCGCAGCAAATTGGAGGATGAATGCAAGGCGGTCACCATTTCCCACTCGCTGTGAGTAGGTTTTATTTAACGCCTGTAATATTGTTCGGAAAATAGCAAAGTTAACGTGAAACTGTTCTCTAAAATATAGATGAAGAAAAACGCTTTTAAAGCTTACAAGAAGAGTTAAGCCAATGTCTGCTCTATGCCAGAGTGCACTCGGATCATAGTTTTACTCACTCCCTACATGCAGCAGGTCACCTTCATGTCTATATAGTGTCTGGGCGACGCGTATCAAACCAGCTTCTGAAGCGAAGTAGCTAGAACGCTAGAAGGACCAATACCTGACCTGACTCATATAATATGGAATATAATACCTATATATATATGTAATAAGTGTATCCCATGGAATAATAACTAGGTAGGTACTCCACCAGGTATTGTAAGTATTCCGAGACGCACACGCAGCGCAGGTCACGCAGAAATGACCATTGAAGTGCTTTTTGTATTTTATTTCAATTTTTTCCGCAACTTTTGTGGTTGTTGTAATGCAGTGACAACTGAACATTCACGTATGCTTCCCCCATGTTGAATAGAACAACCAGTCTCCATCACCACGCACCATACTCCATGCTCACATCACTCGAGAACAGGGCTGCACCACACATGTATGGGCAAGTGTCTTCAATGGAGTTTACATTCATTTTCACATACATAAATGAATCAGTTTCCTAAATTATTCATAAACATAACCCAATGACATTGTTTCTTGTTCACCGCTCCACCACCAGGTCCACCACCAGGTCCACCACCAGGTCCACCAACAGCAGTGACATCAGTTAATACTTTGATATTTACATTGCGTCGTACTGATTGATCTAATTAACGTATTCGTTCCCTCGAAAGGTTTGTTTTTACATCTTTTATGGTAAAAACGTGTACGCGCCATTTACTCGTTCCATTCCATTACTCTTTTGACATTTCTTATCTTTTGAAAGCGCGAAAAATCCCTTTTAGAAATATTCTTAAATTAAAATCTCCAGTATGTTTACTATACGAGTTTAACGAGTTAGGCGTTGCTTACTCATTAAACATTAAATCATTTCTCTCTGCAATTGTAAAAACAATGAATGGAAATCACGATTTTGATCACTTTTACTAGGTTTTAGAAGGTTTTAGCAGGTCTTTTATTTCACTGGAGTTTAATTATCTTCAGTGAAAAAAATAAAATAAAAATATATTCAGCTTTTTACAATGTTATTGCAGCTGTCAAAGCAAATCAATGTTTGGTCCGACTTTAGTCATGTTTAGTGTCGTGGTACTCGGACCTTACGTGTACTGAACTCTTATAATGTACTAGTTATTTTGCCCGTGACTTCGTACGTGTAGATTTTCGTATAAACTTTCAATCCTTTTTTCTTCCCTTAATCCGGCCCTTGCGCAAAATAACATAGCCTATACTTCAATCTGGTCTTAGCTAAGCATATTCGTGAAAACCGCATTTAAATCCATCCGCATTTTCTTCCAGCGGTTTAAGAGATGTGCGTGAATAAACAAATAAAAATTCTAAAAACTGCCTTAACATTGCCTTTGCTGCTTATTTTAAGTCCCCCTGTGTGAAGTATTGATAGAAGCATAAAAGTAAAAACACCGTCAACAGTTTTCCAATCAAAAAGATAATGTGACCACAGTGCAGAACATGTTTTGAAGTATTCTTTTTATCTAAACCATAAAAAGTATATCATGTCATGTAGGGATGATACATCTCTGAAATTTGACTGTCCAGCTTTGCTCGTTCGAAATTTTCTATGACCATGCAATTTCTGAACTATGAATACGACCACAAGTATATGGCTTTGGCTACGGTACCCTGACATATGATTGTCTTGACACGCTCTTGGCTAGTTATTTCTTATTTCGCGTGCATTTGTATGTATACCTTGATTAAAAAGCCATGAAATGGAACTACTCTATTTATCTGTTAAAATATCACAGTAAAATAAAATTATACACCATTTTATTGCAAATATACACTTTCTTCTTCTAGAAGCTAAGTTTATATACCCTGCATAAAGGGTGCAGCAATGTCTTATGTAGTGGCTGTTCACAAAACCAGACCACAGACATAAATATAAACATTTAAGTATAGTTAAATCTATTACATAAATATTATATATGCTATTCAAACTTCATAGGGTGAAGTAATTTTACAAAACAAAAAACTTAGTGTGATAGGTTAGTTATAAATGACATCATACAAAACTTATGACGCTACTTTCTTAACTATTTATAGATCGATATTTATTTTCTAATTATAATTTTCTAAATTTTATCGTCCAAAAAATCTTTTATCTCGTAATAACATTTTTGGGTTAGAAACTTACGAAGTTGGTTCTGGCAAAGTGTTATTATTTGTTTCTTTCTTTATTGCGTCCGGAATTTTGTTGTATAGGTTTATTGTCATGTACAAAAGACCTTTTTTGAATATTTCTATTCGCGGGACTGACTTAAAATAGAATGTGGTATATTTGTGTTTTAAATGCTAACATAAGTAGAATAAAATGCATTAGAATCACCAAAGAGGTTGTAAGGCCTATGTTTTTATAACATCCTTGATCTACACGTTCATTCATCTAAATTAATAATTAATCATCATAATATTAATATCATAATAATTCATCTAATTTAAATTAAGGTTCCTTAATTTAAATAAAAAGTTTTAATCTGGCTGATTATCTGAATAACAGTTCACAGTTACACATTTTAAATGGCTTTCTCATATAACATTCAATAACATTCTCTTTACTTTGGACCTCCTTGCTTGAGGCTATGTGACGTTTCGGGTAACGAAGAAAATAATAATTGATTTTTAAATTTATTTTATGTAATAATAAAGAATTAAAATAAATTATATAATATAGCCTATGTTCTAATCTGGTAATTTCTAAGCATATTCGTGAAAACCGCATTTAAATCCGTCCAGTGGTTTAGGAGATGTGTGCGGACAAACAAACAAACTAACAAACAGACAAAAATTCTAAAAACTGTCTTATCGTGTTCAGCTGCTTATTTTAAGAAGCCCTGTGTGATTTATTTTTTGTTATTTCGCAATTACAGTTTTTTTTATCTCTACGGTTTTATTATATGTATAGATATAGATATGAGTGATTCTATGTGATATTCATTTACAAATAAACTTTAACGCTTTTAATAATCTGTTTATTTCCGTTAGTCTTAAAAATTAGCAACACTAGCGGCGTTCTTTTGTACAAGATATTCAAAATAAACTGTATACACATGTAACTAGAGTTCCTTATTCTGAAACAGATTTGCGTCAAACACAATGCATACATTGGAATTCAAAAATTCAAATCCCCTTGTGGGATAACATTCGCGCTCCATATTCAAGTGGCATGACTTATTCGTTCTACGAATAGTTCAGTGCGTGCAAATGGAGTGTCTCAGGCCCTCAGTGGGCCATCATCGTCACTGATGGTCACTGTTGACAAATGTAAACACTTTTGTGAATATAAGAGATTGGTCAATGTGAACGTGATCAGTAAATCAAGACCTGCTAGGAGTAATAGTGTTCCGTGATCAAGATAATAAAGACTCACAATTACAACACTGCATGATGCAGAGAAGCGTATGAAGAAAACCTAGACTAATGCATCCCCACAGGCTGAGACGAGCTGAGACAGTGTTTCCGATCAAAATGACAGATGTTTATGGAAATGTTATGGGATTATTAATAATACCGCCAATGATTTTAATCAAAATGTTATTAATGTACGCATTAGTCTCTCAGAGTCTCTCGTAGTAGTGGTGTCCAGAATTGTAGCGGTTCTGAGCCGAGCTTGAGATTTTAATCCCAAGCAGTAGCTACTTTCTTTGGCAATCATCTCTATTTAAATTTCCTTGGTGAGAATCAAAACGAATGTAATGGTTGGGGTTGTGAAGGGCATGCTCACAAACTTAGTGCCTTATCTTTACACTTAACTACATTGCTGTGTATAGATCTGTGTTAAGTAATTGTATGTAGGTTACATTGTCCAACTCACTGCCAACCTTAGTGGATATGATATTCACGTCAAGCTCGTCTCCCAGTTCTGACAGAGAGCAGGTCCGAGCACGTGCCGGCCCTACATGATTTACCCGGGTAAGTGTCTCACCGCGTGAAATGTTACCGGAGTTGTCCACGCACGGGGAATACTAAGCCGGCTGCCGATGGAAATGTTGTTTTTCATATTTATTTCCCAAAGTTTTGCAGCGGTCTGTTCTTGTGTAATCGTAAATTAGAGGCGTAAATCATGGGTTTTAGAGTTCCGTAAAATTGAGGAGAATGGTCTCGAAAATAATTAATTTTAGTTATCTTCTATATATCTTTAAAAGAGAACAGAATTTTTACAGTGATGCATTGAAAGCGTGAAATTGTTTCATAAATACTGTATCGTTCGCGCAAAACTTTATGAGCCCTCTGAAGTTAGGCGCGAGGCCTCCCCGACGCCCTGTAAAGTCCCTCGGATACCTATAATATGCGTACTGCGCAGCCACTGGGCCTAACTTCAGAGGGCTCATAAAGTTTTGCGCGAACGATATTTGGGTACATGTATTTTTCGGGTAAAATATTGTAGGTTAATAGTACTGTGCGGTACCTCAAATATCTCGAATTTGTTAATTGTAATTAGAAATAATCTCAGCATAAAATTACGTTTCAGGCAAACAAACCACGGAACATCTGTTATTAGAAGATCGACTCCCACTTGGCTCACAACTGTTTTCACCCTAGCACAGGCGCGAACTAGCTGCCCCTGATAAGTTTAGTGCGGTATTCATCTGATACTTTATTACCTTCCATGTCTCGGGAAGAAGAGAAACTAGATTACGAGTATATTTATTTTCCATCTAGCACTGATGTGAATTATATAATAATACTCGCAGAAGTAGGTGCCTCTATACAGTGTGTATAGTTTGACAGTAAATAAATAATAATTGATTTTTCAATTATTATTTCTTTACTGAATTAGAAGCTCTACCTCTAATTGTTTTAAGCAAATAGCATTTAAATAGTTTATTACCTACTAGTTTCTGCACGCAGCTTCACTTGCGTGTTTCTAATGAAAAATAATAGTGTTTGTAGGCAGTGTAGTAATATTTGAGGATGTTATTCTAATATTTCATCCCTTTGGTTATTGCCAACCGATATGGCTCAGTGATAGCGCGACTGCCTTACAAGCAGGAGGTACCAGGTTAGATAGTCAGATAACTGTTTGATGAATTTAATGAAATGTCCGCTTTGGGTGTGTGTGTAAGTTATCCGCGTCTCTGTACGTGTCGCCCGACATCCCTGACACACTACACTATCCCAGTGATGGTCAGTTCAGTTGTTGTATGTGACATGTTCTTGTAGTATGATTACCCGAACTGCTCTTGTCTGGACAACTGAACACATTATCGATAATTCTTCACTCTGCTGATTATTTGTCTAAATCTTTCCTTCTTTCCAAATACCATTGCTAGACATAGTTTTTTTTATGTTTGTGTTTGTTGCAAAACTAATAACGAGAAGAAAACAATTATATCTTTAATTTGTAAGTCAATAGTGTCGGAGATAGGAGACCTAAATCCGTTTATTATCAGTAGAAAAAGTTAGCTCAGATAATATTATCCGAGCTAATTCCTACGACTATATTTTATAGGGCGACTATATTTTATTGGGCGACTATATTTTATTTTTATCTAGTCCTAGTTTGTTTGAGGTAGTGTTATATGATGTTTGTATCACAGTAACATTTGCTTTGGAAATTAACTTTTACTTTAATTTTACTTTTACGTAGCTATATATGTTTGTTTTTATATAAAGAGTAATTTTCAACGATACTGTTACTACTAATATTTAATTATAGACCTATTAATGGCTGTACTTTCAAATAAGTAATGAAGGATGTTGTATTTTTTTGTGTTGGTCTAAAATAAATAAATTTAAACATGAGCACGTTAATTTGTTACCAAGTACTCAGGCGGTAGATGAGAGCAGATCCACTGTGTAGTGTACCACCGTGTGTACCACCGTGTGTACCACGTCTGTATATAATATGTTCCTAGTGGTTATTGCTTTTACTTGTATACTTGTAGAATAAACAAATTTAACTTTATCAGGTTGGAAGTTGTATGTTCCAAAGTACTGGAAAAATGTAAAGTAGGTCACGCTAGATGTTGCCGATACTATACCTACCTACAATGTACAACCAAACGTATCTCAAAGTGAACTAATAATTGTACAATACATAGCAAAACAGCAGAAGAAATAGCGTCATTCCTTTCTAACTGGCCAAGAGTCTGTTGAGACACGTACCCTAACAGAATTATGTACTCCTTTGTCGATATCATATTAAATAGTGAACGTAGCTCACAAACAAATTAGAGGCTTTAGAAACATTCGAACAAACGAAGCTCGGTGGCACTAAATTGCAAACCTAAATAAAAAATAAATAATTATCTGGGACATTTAGCACACACGGGTATTATATCACGACATAACATATATTTATTATGGTTTAGAATTACTCAAATGTTTTTTATAGTGAATACTTGAAGTTTATCTAATGTTGGATGATTACTATCCGAGGTAGTATTGTGATACGTGGAGTAGGTACGGGTGATGTTTACCAACTCGTCTGTTACGTTCTAAAATAAGTCCCAGTTAGAGCTCGTTGAGCTTGGAAGAGCTGTAAAGGAACAGTCGGCACTGAAAGGCAGGCCTCTCGTATCACTAACAGGGCCTCTCGTATCACTAACTGATCGCATTACTAACTTACCATACGGGGAGCTAACTTGTTTTATAACTCCGACCAAATTTGCTGAATACATTGAAAATAATTTCAGAACTTAGCTCCGTTTCCCACTGCTGGTGATGGGAAGCTATAAAATAGAAATACGTTGAAAATAAAGAATTATTTTCAGAGCCAACTCGTTATGTAAATACAAGTGGATTTAATAAATTCATAAGAATAAATTATTACAAGAATTTAGCTTCGTCTCTGTCGACTTTTTTATGCCATTGGTGGCAAACAAGCTGACGGGCCGCCTGATGGTAAGCGATCACCGTCGCCTTTGGATGCAACACCAGGGGCACCGCAGATGTAAGGTTAGTATAATAATGTTTTCGAGATTGTGGTATCTCACATGGGTAAGTAATACATGATCGAATAAAAATATTTACAAATGAAATATAAACTTTTGATAAAACATAAATTTTCTTTATATTACATTATACATAGGTACTAAACGTTTGATTGAAATTTAAAATATATAATTACAAAATAAAACCATTCCAACCAAACAATTATATCAAACATGTGATACATTCTGCAAATGAAATAACAATTATTTAATATACAATCCACTACTCATACCTATAATTTCATTGAACTTCAAAAAACGGACGAAACTAAACATCGAAACTATCTTCTTTTGAGATCAAAAAAATTTTCGCTCGCTCAGCTCGCACATTGTGGTGCACCAGTGACCTAACACTCCCCGCTTCGCTCGCTCGGCTCGTGCATTGTGGTGCACCAGTGACCTAACACTCCCCGCTTCGCTCGCTCGGCTCGTGCATTGTGGTGCACCAGTGACCTAACACTCCCCGCTTCGCTTGCCGTCGTACCAATATATAACTTTGCTGACAACTAGTTATTGAAATAATACTATAAATAACAAAAAAAAACAATTTAACGGAATTATAACTAACTACAAAATATCAGATCATCAATACCTGTATAAGTTAGTTTTGCATGCTAAATTTATGTTTGATTTTTGTTCCACTGGTAAAAAGTAGATGGCGTTGTTATATGTTAAAACCACAGAAAAGAGAATTAGAAAAAAATCTCACTTCAGTGGTTAAAACGCGCAAACGACACTAGCAATTAAATTTATATCCCAATTTTGCCTTTTAATAAATGTTGTCTTGTGATACAGCAGTACATATTGGTTTTATTTATACCTTACCTACTGTCACTACCCGAGTGAGGTAGTGAGACACCAAAACTTTGTTCAAATACATTAAAGAAAATTATGTAACTTGAACGGTATATAACATTAGTAGTATATATAAACAGTATTTCAGTAGATCGATATATCAAAATTAAATGTTGGTATAGATTATAAATAATAAACCAACTATTACGAATATCAAATAAAATTCGATCAACTGGCCTATATGGCAAAAGAGTTTAATGTATACTCAGTGAACGGTATTGAAATAAAAATATGCAAAATGAACAAATAAGACGTACCCACTACCCAGCCAGCCTACATGGACACTTGTAACTTACAATGTTGGTCATAATCCTTTAACTCTGATCTTTTTGGAGTTGAAATCCTTTATTGAAAATTATTTCGAACATTTTATAATTGAGTAGTTATAACTTTTTGAGGTATAGCGATAAAACTGGAATAAATTCTAGACGTTTTAGCCCAATGACTTTTCAGATCTAAAAAAAATAATGTTTTCCTAATAGTTTTGTTTTTGACAACACTATAAAAAGTATTTATGTTATGTTTGGATT
Source organism: Agriopis leucophaearia (assembly GCA_949125355.1). Lineage (NCBI taxonomy): Eukaryota > Metazoa > Arthropoda > Insecta > Lepidoptera > Geometridae > Agriopis > Agriopis leucophaearia. The sequence continues at coordinate 18,992,747 of OX421268.1, read as the reverse complement.
ATACATCTCTGAGACTTTGCAGAGAGTCTACAGAGCTAAGTTAGTTCGAATTCTATATTTCTGAACTATGAATGTAGAATAGAAGTACAATTAATTAAATAGCTTTGAGTACGGAACCTTACCATATGCGTGTCTCGACACGCTTGTGGTCAGATATTAAGTTATGTATACCTACTTTATAATAATGTTTCCTAGGAAGTCAGTGATCTTAATCTCCACCGTTGTATTCAGAGAGAGAGAGAGAGAAGAAATTTAAGTCGTCTACGTGATCTCTAGGAAATATTCAAATATGGCGTTATTTATTCATTTCATGTGTTATCGGAGCACTTATGAATATATAATGAAGTAGGTATGATTGTAATGGGTTGTCTGATGAGAGAGCACCCTAGTTGGTATAATTGTAATAATATTTGGGTATCTGTCAGAACTAGGAACTAGGAAGTAAGAAACAAAGCTTTATAAAGAGGTCGTTACAGTATCGCCGGCCAGAGGTCGCCGGGAGCGGAGCGGAGCAGATTGCTTCCGTCCGGACACCACGGCACGTGATCCCGGGCTTCTAGAGAAGAGATACCGCTTTAATGACTTTACCTACTGACTACTGTGCATCCGGGAACACACATATAACAAAATAACTAAACTCAAAAAGTAAGTACGTTCAACATACTACAAGGCTTACTCTACAGGAATCAAAGTGTCACAAAACAATTAGGTATCTAACGTACCTACCTACAGTTTCTAGGTATTGTTAGTGCCTCTAAAGATGTCATTTCAGTTTCATGAGCGGATCCTACTCTACTGGACTTACTGATTTAGTAATAACAGAATCCCCCAAATTATACAAGTTATATAGAGAGTTACTCGAATACGAAATCACGTTCAACGACTGTCTTTGTTACTAATTAACTTTAAATACTACAATCAAAAACATAAACTGGTTCGCCTAATTGAATGCCATACGGCGCATCTGATATACAGTTATAATGTTAAGATTTGATAGGTTCTGTTTTATCCGGCGTCTCCGGCTAAACTGAGACAAGCATTCATTTTGTTTGCATCAAATCACTGCATGGTAGAATAAAGATAAAAATATAATGTAGTATTATTATCTTGACTATGGCTTTTACCTGCGATATTACCATAGACGACCAAGTCATTTTTGTTATTGTTTATTTGATTGGTTTTACCATGACCGATGTCACTATTGAAATGATGTTTCCGTGCTGCACGACAATGTTTGCTATCGCGTAACGCTTGCAAAGACTCTTTTTAACCTCTTATATATTATTCCGGACTCTTTCAAATGCCGGATTGTCACGTTTCTAGTTGAGACCGACTGATATATAATCGCCTGGTCCTTGTTTCCTGCGATATAAAGGCTAATTTAGAACAGCCGCACCATCATTTTCGGTAATTACATTCATTCTGTTATCTTACTAAAATGCTTTACGTTTATTACGCTGTAGACTATTGTGCCTTTGTCTTATTGTAAGTACCTACAGTGTTAATGTATTGTAGCGATACTAACATCTGTTGGAACATTCACCGTAAGGTTCTGAGTGCTTTTGTGAGACGCTTCATTACGTTCAGTGAATATGTGTTCAGTGTGGGGACGGAGCTCACTGAGGCTTCGGTAGGTTACAATATTAAATAACTTAAATGTGAGTTTAATTTGATATATATTTTTAGTTGCGTGTTATGGAACTCAATGATTTTATTATTATAGTAAAAAACAGAAAAAATCTGATAACCCTAGAATGTGTAAAGAAAATATTTAAATATCTTAGATCCATCGTAGACCGCATCATCACTGAACATCAGGCGAGTTGGTGGCTAAGCGGAAGCCTATTATTTAAAAATTAAAAAAAACGAACATTTAGCATGGAGATTCCAATAACCGAGTTTCTGTGCAGTTTAGCATCCGACGGCGCGAATAGAAACTTGTTCGGAACTGCACTCGCAAGTTTAGCTGCTCTTAAATCTGTATAATCTCAATAGATACAAGACACGACCAGCGAGCGGTTAGGGAAACTAGTACGAATGTTCAAACAACTGATTAGGGCGGTCTAATATATACACTCAAATGTTTTGAGCTTTGGTATAATTATGTACAAAAGGAGGCTCAAATCTGAGCAATATCAGTAGTGGAATATGACTAACGTTTATCGACCAATTAGGCGCCGAGACTTCAATGATTGGAGAAATAAATCCTGATAGAGCATGTATACGTACTCACTATTTCATAACTACAGAATATTCTCAGTATATAATATACATGCTTTTCTAACCTGAGAATAATAGTTACGACCTTCGACCAAAATAAAATGAATGGACGTGCCCTAACCATTGAACTTGATCAGTAAAAACGAGTCAAAACCGTCGGACATATACTTCAACACCTAATTATAAAAATGTACAGTATATTTGTTACAAAAAATAGATATCGGTTTTATTTGTGTATTTACACTTCGGTAAAGCATACGAATTCATAATTTTGTCAGATGTTTCGTTATCGCGTAACAATAGACTCGTGTTTCACTTCCTACGGCTAGAGACCGACTGAAAAGAAATGAGCGCTGGCGCTCATTTTGTAATCTTCAAAAATGCGCTTCTACTGGGCCCGTCCTTCATATTATTTTGGTTGAAGGTTACGACAATAATATTGTTTTTTTTAAGTTCGAACTGATATAGTAACTTACACTTAGCTGACTGGATTGCAATAAAATATCGTAGCTGGAGCTTCATTTAACTAGTAAGTTCATTCGGAGAGAGAAGTGGGTGGCCGGCGGCTGCACAGGGCTGCCCCGAGATTCCCAATTTGCTTCCCCGTCACGTCTGCCGAGAACCTCACCTACTTTTTCCGTTATGTAGACTGAAATTAATTCATGCAAATTAGCCTTAGAGTCGTCTAAAGCGGGCGTAATCTTATCGTTGGAAATAATTGCACGGGGACCCAAATAGGAGCTTATATTTTTAACCAACGCTTGAATTATTTTTAACCGGAGCATGTTTTTAAACCAGCGTTTTATACTTTTAACTGAGTTTATGGATAGTTGCCAATTAGAGATTTTCTAAGTAAAAGTTTAACAAACGCTGCCCGTACGTGAGTCTATTACCTACCAAATAACAAAAATAAAACAAACGTCAGTTCCAGTTCTCGTCTTCAAGCTGATATTACTTCCATATGTACTTCCATATACTTAGCTCGCTTCACAAATAAAGTTAGCACTTGATCTAAAAATCCCAACACATTCTTTCTTGTCCACCAGATAATCCCTCACAGAGGGCGCTGTAGTTTTCCTATTCCTCTTCGCTTTGTAAAAGAGACTAAAGATCTCGTTAGAATCCTGCTTTCCTTTTTTTTAAGTTCTTTACCCAAAGAGTGCTTTGGGTCCCTATTTTAGACCAGGTTTTAAGTTGATTATACAAATTAGAGTAAAAACAGTACATTTGAGAAAGGCCCACACTTATCCTCCACAGCTAAATACAATATTCAGGATAGTGGAGCCGCCGCCGCCGTCGTTAATCGACTTTGTATGCAAATGCGTGAATTTCGCTTAAAGTGGACATTTCATTAGCAAAGCGTCATTACCGTTATCACGCAATTAAGTACTCGCTAGATTATAGAACAACACCTTCTGTTTAATGAAATAACCTTCGAGCTTACAATCCTGCGCAGTCTCTGGGAGAAGGACATTTTTTTGATAACATTGTAAAGGCTATAGTAATTTTTAAACTTTCGCGATTCGAACACATGTTTTCATATTAGTAGTTTTTAGTGCGCGATAAGTCCCGATAAATATGAAAACATATTGTAAAGGCTGTTCATACATTTATTTTCGACCACACTGTCAATAATATAGATAATGTGGACTCTAAAGCTTAGTTTACTTACGTCAGTAAGAAAAAATACCCAAAGGATAAGTTTTATAGATGACCCACAGATCTCTGCACATACAGAACATCGAGATATGAAATCACCTCTAACTACAATGTATGAAACATATTGCTAAAGTAACTATATATATACTTATAATCAACATACTCAGTAGGTACATGTTGATTAGTTATCTGTCCGTCCTAACCGATGCTGTACAAACATGCTCACTCACCAAACTTTGAAAATCCCGAACTTTTTCCAGCACTAGGACAATTTAGCTTCGCTCGGAGTTTCTTTGCGTGATAGAATCCGGAACGTGGATATTCGACAAAAAAACAGAGTTATCGACTTAGCTATTAAAATTTGCGAGTTGAAGTGGCAACGGGTAGCCCACATCGCTCGAAAAACCGGTAACCAAAGGGGAAGAAAAGTTCATGAGTGAAGACTACGAAGTTGAAGACGCAGCATAGGTAGGCCTCCTCTAGATAGACCGACAACATCTTGAGAAAACTGTTTTAATGATGAATTTCTAGTGTAATTCCGCTTCTACGTCGCTTCAAGTACAATAAGGAACTTGTGATAAATATTTGTTGATAATGTTAATTTGTTGAGTTTAATTTTGCCTAACCTGATATAAAATATTAATTACATAAATTGAAAATTAACGTAACCTGAAACAAAAATTAATTAATTCTGAATTATTTTTAATTAATTTTTTTTTAAAGTAATCTGAAACAAAAATTAATTAATTCTGTCACATGAAATATGATAATACTAAATCTGAAAACAAAAATGTATTAATTCTGAAACATAAAATATATATATTAATTAAAATTACATGTATTTTAATTGAATTTAAAAAAGTAATAAATAATACCCGTTTCCTTAGTGCACTTTGTCAACACGTGTTTCGCCTCTTCACGAGGCATCCTCAGGACGTGTTGACTCGTCGAGCGCTTGGCCGAGCTCGACAAAGTGCACTAAGGAAACGGGTATTATTTATTACTTTTTTAAATTCAATTAAAATACATGTAATTTCAATTAATATATATATTTTATGTTTCAGAATTAATACATTTTTGTTTTCAGATTTAATATTATCATATTTCATGTGACAGAATTAATTAATTTTTGTTTCAGATTACTTTAAAAAATTTTTAATTAAAAATAATTCTGAATTAATTAATTTTTGTTTCAGGTTACGTTAATTTTCTATTTATGTAATTAATATTTTATATCAGGTTAGGCAAAATTAAACTCAAATTAACATTATCAACAAATATTTATCACAAGTTCCTTATTGTACTTGAAGCGACGTAGAAGCGGAATTACACTAGAAATTCATCATTAAAACAGTTTTGAAAATGGACTTCCGCAAAGTAACGCCTGATTCAATCAACGACATCTTGAGAGTCGCGGGCATCCAGCGGATGAAGATGGCGGATGAGACTGTCATTCATTGTGGATGTCTAAGGGGGAGGCCTATGTTCAGCAGTGAACGTCTTCTGGCTGATGATGATGGTCATGATGTGCCCAAAGATTATAATATAAAAAAATCCCAGTAGAAACTGAGACGTGCTCTTCAACTACCTACAGGAAGTGTCCGACGCACAGCTGCGCTGCGCAGTAGACAAGTAAGGAATGTTCATTATAGGGCGGCACTTGTTTATGTTTTCCTAGTTAATTAATTCAGGTTTAATTAGGCCGTCTTGCCAAATTATTTCCCTCTAAATTATCTCGTAAGACAAACGGGTTGTAACGTAGCTAGCTGTGCTCAACCGGCTTGTTATCGCGGGTCGCGGTGAAATGTTCCGGATGTTATGTGGGTCGCAGTAATCTTGGGTTATTTTTTTGGTCTTTGTTTAATTTAGTTTGGCTTTAGATGTTTATACAGGTAAATAAAATAAAACCGTTTCGTATTCATGAAATCAACTACAATATATTTAGCTACTAAAATTAACAATAAGCAATATATTTTAATGAAAGACATAACAAAAGACCAACCAACCTTAACCTGAAGGGTTTTTAACCAATGTGTGTTGCCAGAGATGACATAATCTTACTGAGACGTAGTCTTTAACTGATACTGCCCTTTTGAAAAACGGAGAGTCACACAGTGGACAATAGAGAAATTTGCTCAGAGTTTCTTTGCCCGATAGAATCCGGAACGTGGAAATTCGCCGAAGAACCAAAGTCACTGACATACCTATTAAAATTTGCAAGTTGAAATGGCAATGGACGAAGAACCGATAACCGATGGGGAAAAAGCGTGCGTGATCTATCAGGCGTGTTGGCGGTCAAACGCAAACCAATTCCAAAAAAAGTTCTTGAGTGGAGACTACGAACCGGAAGACAAAGCGTAGGTAGGCCTCCCACTAGATAGACCAATAACATCGTGAGAGTTGCAGGTATCCAGTGGATGCAGATGGCAGGATGTCGTTAAGTGTTGAGTTCTAAGGGGGAGGCCTTTGTTCAACTATGGAGGTCTTCTGGCTGATGATGATGAACGTGTTTCATGAAAACGCTTACCTAAATCTTTAAGACAAGTATCATAAATTGTTCTCGTTGAAAGACTATATAAAAATAAATCGGATGTTATAGGTCAGGCGAGTTTGTGGTCAAACACGGACTTATACGCGATAAAATAAAATACTACCCACGTATAAATAGAAGCCTAATCTAACTATTAGGTACACAGTGTCACGCATTTAGTATTAGAATGCATGATAGCAACCAGCAGACAGGCTAACAGTTGAGCATGGCTGCTCCAAGGTTCTATGCGAGCAATTTGTGAGCCGTCGGCAGGTCAAATAAAATATGTGGAGTCTAATGAAAACTGTCTACGTTATTAACCTAGGTAGGGTTATTTAGAAACCCTTTCACTCCTAAACACTTCTTTAGGAAGGGGCAGAGCTTTTTAAATGGTAACTTATGACTGTGCACACATTTCAGGTGTAATTTGCTTTTTATGACTCCATTTGGGGACTGATAAAGCCTAATGTCCCGTCGACATCGTCCTGGCGGGTCACACTTGACAATCTGCGTTGATTCAACAACCAATAAAGACTGTACTGTGTGGCTGGTTATAAGGTCGATGGGGCAATATATTTTTACGTTGATATTAAAATTTGTATACAGTTTTAAATATAAAAGGTAAAAATAGGTATGTAGGTATAAACGGGTATGAAGATGTATAGTTAAATTAATTGCTATTTATTTTAGAGTTTCAATACCTATTACCATGGTAAAAAGCATCCGAACTATTAAAATATTATTTCCCTCAAAATTGACTTTCCCGTAACTAAACATTGAAATAAATCATTTAATTGTATATATTATATTTATATACCCTACAGTAAGTAGGTGCCAGAGACTCGTGGGACGAAGGTCATTTTCCCCATGAGCCAATTTATGGTCCCTAAAGAAGCTATTTATTTATTTATTTAGGATCTGTATACTTATTCAATAAATTGTTTCCAAGTATTAATACGTCCACATAGTAAATTATGCTTATTTCATGTATTTAAAACCAATCTAATTTTCTTCATTGCTGTAGTAATATATAAATCAAAATAATCGTGCGTAGTAAAAATACTTAGATACTTAATAATCGTAACTTATACGCTGTTTGTTCTATAAAATAAGTACAGGGTTTACTTTATACAGACAGGGGTAGTTGTGTCGTTGATGCAGAATTGAAGAAATATGAAAGAATATTGAAGTAATCTTTTGTCGATGGTAATACCTACTTCGTAACGTTTCCCGTATTTATATTCCCAAAAATACTAAACTCACTTTAATACTTCAAGCCCAATGTCTTTAATAGGTAATTAAATATTGTATCACAAGACGCCTTTCTTTATTTATCAGAAATGGATTGAATGAAAACCATCTATGTATATGACATATATGAGAATCTCTACCTATCTGTAGTTCTCTTCATTCTTCACACCAATTCTTCGGTTCTTCCATTTATAGGGTGAAGATAGTGTAGAGAGTAATTGTTATGAAGAGTAGACATCTCACTCAGTTCTAAGCCATTAGTGATCTACCGACATCTTCAGATTCTTTAGAACATTTGTTATTTTGCGGCATCAATACAAAAATATGATTGTGATTTGTAGAAACAACAAATTTAGTCCTGTTGTTTCTCTTCCACGAAAGACGAGTAAAGAAATAAATTATGCGGTATTTAGATCTTAAATCGTAGAGACTGTTTGTAACCTTTGGCACGGAGATGTCGGAAATAAATGGATAAACACTGGAGGCAAGGAGCCTCTCACTCCAGTGTTGGAGGCAAGGAGAAGGACATTGAAATACATTCGAAGGCTGTTCGCGGCTGCAGAGTACCTTAACAGGTTTTACTATTTATTACAGTTTTCTTAACGTCGAAAGGTAAGGTTTTTAATTCTACATTGTGATTAAGTGAATTTTTCTTCTCGTCCTACAAATGGGAAGCTTGTGAATCAAAGTCACAAAAAAGTAAGTAATAGTGATAAGATAACAATAGTTTTCTTCATCTCAATACATTTGCCCATTTCGGCATCACATCTCAGCTGTCAAAAGAAAATCCCTCTATAATTCAACCATTCAGAGTTTCTAGTGATAAAGGAACAATTTGGTCGAATTCTCCACAGACTCGGAGTACGAGCGGCGAAATAAATGACGGTGCTAGAGTTGGGATCTGGATTCTCATCAATATTACCTTACTCGGTTTGAATAGTATATCGCCCAGTAGGTATCCACTGAAGCCGGAGGGAAAACAGAGATAATGTGCTGGTTACAGCGGAGGACGCTGCTTGCTGGCTGGAGGCTGTATCCTGCAGTAACTGTGCAGTCTGCAATGCGTGGCCAATACTATTGTCAAAGTGTTAAACGTCGCCAGAAGGCTTCTGATAAAGCTAGATTGTTTTACAGAGAACAAAAAACCGTCCTAATATTTAACATGTCATCCGTGCTACGGTAGCGCACTGTTGTGAATGCCACTAACGGTCACCCATCCGAAGACTGACTGTTCGCGACCAGTCGATATGTCACTTTTCGCTCCCTGCTTTATTTTTTTGTTAATACCTGTTAGGTTGATTTCATTGAAGAGTCACACTTGGTAGTCACTTCTACCCTTCTTCTGAGCTTGGTACACACTTTTGTGTTCTAAAAGACGGACGTAGTTTTTTTTTGTTATCAATTTGGTTTAAAATTAGGTGATATATTGTGTAAAACGTTTTGAAGACAAATTGTGCGTTCATGCATTGGATGCGTGAGGTTGTGATCCGAGTTCCAGTTTGAGTTCGTCATTATTCGAGTCTCGAAACATGCAGGTGGACACATCAGCAGAGGTCCGGAGCAGTCCCAAGTACGCGAGTGCATGTCTATTTGCTCTACCTCAGATTATAAACTCTCGTCAAAAATACGGTTTAAAGTGTAAACAGTAACAGAAAGCCACCGAGCTATTTCATATAAGTGCAAGCGACGCAAGCGACACCATCCCTTATATCGTCAGTGATTTGTCTCAGAGCTATTACAGTGCTATGCCCAGGACGTAAACTGAGGTGAAATGTGTTAAATAATAATATATATAATATATAGGCGCGAGTTGCTTCTTCCTTCAATAATACTTAATTATAACTAAACATTAAACAACATTACAAACGATGGCTCGTAACACCTTTAGAAGAATTTACGGTCTCTTAGTACATTGTAATGGTCGATAAACAATGCCGGAACGTACAATATATTTTGCTTATTATATAAATTAAAACTTTGAAACCCTTTAAATACTTGACAGGATTATAAAGAGAGTTTAATGTTTGGTTTCGTCAAATAAATGTTTTTGTACTTACACGTATACTGTTAAAGGGTTCGGACGGTAAACGGGCAGACAGGTGGATACAGAGTTCCAACTTCTAATGGTTTCTTGTAGTACTACAGAATCCTAAAAAAATATAAATAAACTAATAAATTTGAAAATACTTTTTTTATAGCCTGTTTGTTGAGTTTGGTGAAAAGCTTCTATTACTTATTCAGATATTGTTTATAACAAAACGGAAGTGGTTCCGCTAACTTACTATGAAAACATGAGACCGTGCGAGGATTGTCCCTCAGATTTGGGTTTTGGGGAAAAAATTATACTCTCATCAGCATGTCGCCGACATCAGTAAATGTTTTACTGTGATATTTTTATAATGGTACCAGTAATACTGACCTGTGTAAATATTTAATAGGTAAAGTAACAGGCTGGCAGTTTAATTAAACTTACTTGTAGATTGAATGAACAGAAGCCGGCACGTTTGCCGTTCTATGCAACTACGTTCACAACATACGTAATGAGCTAATTACATTACTTACAGCAGGATCGGATCCGGGACGCGTGCAGTACCTACCTACTACTGGACGTGTACTGTTTGTTGCCATCTTGGGTCAGTGTCGTGTTAATAGAGACGGTGACTGTGTCTAATGTTACAGGGATTCGTATGGGCTATCTGGTGAGGGTTATAAAATCCAAGATAGCGGATTTAAGGCGGCCAGCAAAATAAGAATTGGTCCATGGGGGGTCGTTGTTTGTACAGGAGTCCACCTCCAGTGCGGTTGAAGGCCAAGCCTCATTCTTGCAAGACTGAAAGCTGAGCTTTGCATACATGCAAAGCCAAGCAGCGCCGCGCTGAGCACCTGGTATGCAGCTCGGCTGGAGGTCAATCCCTGTACAATAAGAGTCCAGATGCCTCTGAATACCGAATGAGTCAACAAATAAATGTAAGTTAAACAATAAATGATGTTTACATGATGTTTCTAAGGTTGTGACTGGATAACTTCATACTTCCGCATTTCCACTACAATGGGGAGAAGTCTCCGGACCACTTTCTTTAAAATTTTGTAGTTGATAATGAGGTCTTTTACTAATTCTCATAATAACTTCCTCTGAATAAAATTAAATATTCGGGACATTTTTGCACACACGATCATTTCTGACCCCAAACTAAACAAAGCTTGTATCATGGCAGCCAGAGACTGATATAGAATATATAGGCATATATTTTAAAATAAATACTTAAATAAATATTAACTCCCAGATATGGAACAAACACAAAATTAAATGTCCATCACATAAATGTTTGCCCTAGGTGGGAATCGAACCCACGCCCCTGAGCGCAGAAGGCAGGTTCACTACCAACTATATAGGCCCATAGAGCTACCAAAAATAGAGCGTTAGCATTGCTCGAAACACACTACTAGTCACCTCTATACCTTAAAAATGTATAATTTACTTTATACCATTCCCACTCTAAAAAGCTTATTTTATTCACTGTAAACAGTGAATAACAAGTGAAACATTAAAAACCGACTTCAAAAATATATGAAAAACGTAATAAGTGTATATATAAAATTTGAGAGTTGCCCTCAACTTCCCTGGGATCTCATCATCAGATCCTGACTTGGTGACAATGGGACTAAATTGGAAGTATACCCTACCGAACAAAAGAAAAAAAATTAAATCAGTAAAGTTGGCGGAGAAATCGGTAAAAATACATTTAAAAAAACCGTGGAACATAGAACCATCCTGCTTTTTTAAAGTCGGTTAAAAAGCCATTTTTTATCACTATTTTGATGTTTGAATTAAGAACACACCAATAATATCAATAACTAAATCTCTCTAATTTATTTACGATAACATTCTAACTAAAATAAAATTACTCATAATTTTAGTAATTGTCCCAATATTAATGTGCATTTTAATTAATTTACCCTTTCTTTTTATTCATTACCTGTCTCTTTTCGCTTAAATCTTTCTTTTGGTCGTAGCCATAATATAAATTATAGTATGCAACTCTTGAAAAAACCGGATTTATATCGAAGTGCATGAATCACTCGCGTCGCCCAGGATTCTAACATTTGAATCTGAGTGATTCGTGACTACGCTCGTAATTCAATCATCATGAATCATTTCTTACGCTCGTAATTCAATCATCATGAATCACTTCCTACGCTCGTGATTCAATCGTCATGAATAACTCCTTAAGGTCGCGATTCAGTCGTTAGAATCCTTCACTTGCTCGTGATTCATCTATGGCCCCCGCTTTAAATCCGTCTTTATTCACTAACTGCACAATATACCCACTACTAAAATGTATAGCTTTGTCAATAAAAACATTCAAGTAAAAAAGGTATAATTCCTTCCTTGTTTATTTCTATTATCACTCAAGAAATAATCGTAAGAAATGAGTCTCGAATGAAGTAAAAACAAGTTGTTGACAAGCTCCTCCCCACCTGCCCGCACCTGCAACAATAAATACTCCGTCTGTACTCACCGCTACAAACAATTAATCTTCATTTAAAATGCTCCTCTCATTTGGTAAAGTAATCGTTCCGCTTTAGGTTCCGGTCGCTCGTATATTCATCTGTGTCGTACCTTTGCATTCCAGTTTTCAGTTACCTGTATTCTGGAACCTTTAGGCTATAGAAATAAGGATCAATCTTATTTAAGAATCATTAGGTCACAGGCCAGCTGTAGAATGGTCATCCTATGTCATTTTGAACACAATGTACAATACTCGTAGAGTTTGTAATGGAATGTGTTCTGTTTTTCAGGTGAAAGGGTCAAAGTTTTAGTGATGCTCTTGCTCACAACTGATTAGTGCCAAAGCTAAGAGATTATTTCTCTAACGAGCACAACTATTAGTAGCGCTTAACTAAAAAGAAAAAAAATAGTTTCTTGCCACTCTACAAATATCGATGCCCCGACAGATATAATGTTTTATGGATCAACACTCGCCAAATCAACACAAGCAGGAGACGCGTCACAGCTCGAGGAGAGATAGACGACGGTGGTCGACTCCCTCGATATGTCCTCATACAAACAGTTAAAAGCTCCATCGGAATGTAAAATCGAGAAACTCATTATCGTATTAATTATCATTTATTTATAATGTGGATATTATTCGAGTTGTTTCAGTTCCATTATACAAAATGAACGAATATTGTTCCCGATATCCAATTTAATCGCCGTGGAAATGAGGTTAATCGCAAACCTCGGATATTCAATATTATATATTATTTATTTAAAAATGAGTCCTGAAAACAGCGTCAACTACAAAAGCGAATTATTAACTTTTTAGTATTTAATAATTTTGAAATTTGTTGTTCATATCCCGGACAATAAGCTTATATTTATGCGGCTGACTATTTAATTACATGACGTGGGAAGCAAATTAGAAAAATCACCGAATCAAATAATACAATAATTAACAAAAAATTTGCAAATTAAATTATTGTGCTATACCTAGTTTTTAACGTTTCTGATGTTTTTTTTAACAGTAATATTAATGGTTATCATTTATCAGGTTTTCTACAAACAATATATAAAGGACCGCCATGTTACACGGCCGAGTTGTCTTATTCTCCTAATTTTCCGGTTTGATAACTTGAAATTATTCCGCCGGAAAGAGAAAGCATAATATTGTTATAACCACATCGGGGTAACCCTATTCAGTTCGGGATAATGTTGGTCAGCGGATGTACTCGTACAGGTCGGATGTACTCGTACAGGTCGGATGTACTCGTACAGGTCGGATGTACTCGTACAGGTCGGATGTACTCGTACAGGTCGGATTTAATAACACGAATAGTAGGCAAGTGGCTCTTTTTATGATTAATTTTTTTTTTTTTATCGCAAATTGGTCCGCATTTGGCCACCAACTCATCTGTTGGTAAGTGACTATGTGGTCGCAGATGAAGCACGCAGACTAAGCAAGAATCTTCTATTCACTTGGGATGAAGATCTTCTGAGCAACAACTTGGGTAAAATGTGGAGAGGACAATGCAATCAAAAACGGAACTTGATTTTAAATATCAGATTTTTTTTCTTAAAAATAACAACCAATCTCGAGAAGTTCTATAAACGGGATTCATCTCCAAATTTTCTACCCTGAGAGGTAGAATGTTTTATTCAAATTTAAATAGGTACATTTCCTAGATATATTTAAAGCCTATTTAATAAACAAAATATCATTACATAAAAAACATGCAGCGATTTTGAAGTAGACTGAAAATGTGGAGTGTTTGTATATTCTGTGTGATCAGAACCTGTGGGTGTCCGCTGTGCTGGTGATGTGCACCAGCGGTCGGTCGGATGGCCTGATCTTCAATCTCGGGTAATGTCTGTTTGCTCCTCTTGTTTCACAACTTGAATACGAAAACTTAGAAGACGTATGTAAGCTACGTTGTTTATGAGACGTACACTACTACACGACTAGGTACGTTGTTTTATGATATCGTATTACAATACTTATTGTTTGGGGCGTCGAGAGAAAATGAAGTCGAGTCTGACTGCAGAAACATAGATATATTTACTTATAAACTCAGTCATAATTATGTGGAATGATCGAACTTTCTTATTCTGCAATTATATTATTAAAAAACTTCTATAATCCCGACTGCCAACAATGTAGCCTATAACATTTAAGTGATGAAGACGAATAAACGGTAAACTCATTTATCTAAAGTCAGTATTAACGACACAGCCCACTAAACCTCAAAATTTGTCAGCTATTGAAGCTTCAGAAGATATAGAAACTTTCAAACACAGGTACATATCGTACACCTGGGTAGTAGGTATCATGCATACACCCGAGAAACAAAGCACCCTTTCTCATAATTAAAAATGGAAATGTCAAAAATGAGTACTCGGATAAAAGTAGCAATGTTATCACTTTCACCCATATTAACGGTCTATTCTACTTGATCATGTACAGATCATGGGAAATTCTTATCAATCTTGCTCATTCTTATATACGTCTAATTCACATATATTAGACGTTATTGACTTACGAATTTCTAAATATTTAACAATTATTATTATTATTTATATTAATCACATATTCCGATTAATTTCAGCCTGAAGTTTTCTATTTCTAGGGAAACGTTCTTTCTATCTATTCCGTGTTGAAACTACACCGGGGGAAATTTCTTGACTAACTCCTTAAAAATACCGTTAAACCTATTGAATCAGCCAAGTTGAATGCATCTGGATTTAACTGACCATTTGCTGTAAATAATAGCTAGCAGTTATGTTAAAAGCTGTATTTAGTTTTATTAGAAAACGCAAACATGTTTGCGTTCTTGAATGTTATTTTACAGGCGTCGTGTCGCGTGGCGCCGGCGCCGTGCCGTGTGGCGCCGGCGCCGTGCCGCGCTCTACCGAATTTATAGTTCTAACAAAAGTGATATAGCCGATGTAGACGAAGAGCTAGAACGAGGCGTGATAATTTTATTAATACAGATGTTATTAGACGTGTTTTATAACAAAATTATTAGCAAATAAATACACTGTCTGATATTACGGTAGGTCATTAGCTGTTAGGTTGGTTCAGCCACTTATCACAAGATTCAGGCCAAAAATAATGATTTCAATACATTACGTAGATCAGTTAAACAAATAAGGTCTAAAGAATCTCATAAGCGATTCGAACACATGTTTTCATATTTATCGGGACTTATCGCGCACTATTAGGTAAATATAGGTAGTGCGCGATAAGTCCCGATAAATATGAAAACATGTGTTCGAATCGCGAAAGTTTAAAAATTATTAAGAATCTTAACCGACTAACTTATTATTTTTTGATATAATGATAATAGTTTTATATGTTATTAATGATATAATAGTTTTAACGTCAATTGTTAACCCTGTAATGCTGAAATGATGATGATATCGTTAAAAAAAGAAGTGTTTTTATTTAAACGACATCATCATCATTACAGCCGAAGGACGTCCACTGCTAGACATAGGTCTCCCCCATCGATTTCCAAAAGGGCCGGTTGGAAGCAGCCTGTATCCAGCGTTTTCCTGCGGTCTCTTTTAGGTCGTCTGTCCATCTTGTGGGGATCTTACTTTAACGTACGTCGTTATAAAGGTTGATAACTCTCTGCCTACAAACTTTACACCAATTAGGAAATGGTTGGATAACTCATGGCTTGTTCGAAGCACTTTCACGAGTTGTTTTCGTTTCTATTAAAGCAGAGCGATACCACTGAACGCAGTTCATGCTGAACTGCACCGCATTCAAATCAACATCGGATAAGTCGCTCGGGACTTGAGGACACCTAGATGGTAACTATCGGGAATACCTATTCAGGCAGCGCATTCCAAAGTCTAGCGGTTCACACAGTACAAGCAGAATCAAAGCGCTTCTTACGCTTTTTCAGAATATCAGCCATGAAACGCAGTCGTCTTATCGTGTCCGTCCTGGCTGATTGATATAAACATGTGAAGGGATACCATGCCATGCACATTTCCCAAAATTTATCCGATAGAATATTGTGACCTAAAATACTACGGTAAGCTTTAGTTTCGTTAAATAAATAAAAAAAAGTGTGTGTGTGTCAGCTACGACGCACGATTGGAGTTTACTCGGCAGCAGAAAAATGAATCAGTATCAGCGCGCCTGCGCGCAACACATGTATTCCATCTCATTCTTTTACACGTTCAATCCTACAGATATATATGTTTGTCTCTTTCTACGTAACGCCTCAACTTTTCGTGTTACACTTGATTTTACTCCTCATAAAATTTCCGTACCGGGCCTTATAACTCAAATCGTTTCTTAAGGAGTAAACTCCAAAAATTGTAGTTTTCTTTTTGCCGCATAATAAATAATGAATCTAATATAGAATAACTTCACGTCGATGTTCAAGGCTCTGTAGCTTACCCTGCACAAGGGAGTCATACTGATGATTCTGGCACGTTTCTCAATGGAGGCCGACGTCTCAAGCTGGTATTCGGCTGATCCACCATAGTACTGTGAGCAGTAGATGCTCTACCGAATTTATGTTTCATACAATGTGGGCAACTGTTCCAACGTGAAGTACCTTCGCACCTTGGAAATGATACTCATCTTTTTGGCGGCTATAATGGAGGTTTGTTAAAACTATATTTTCTACATTTAATTATCCTATTTGTTCTATGAAACATGTCGCTTGAGTAATGCGAGTTCTAATGTAGCTTTAATCATTCTCATTACCAAAATTGAATTGTATGAGTTTTGTAAACATTGCCAATTTGTTTGACGTGTCTCCTGTAATAACCTAACTTACGAGAGTCTAATTTATTCCAAATGAATCATAAACTTAACTCCGTAATGACAACAAGAAGTTAAGTCATTAAACTTTTTGATAGACTTGGAGCCCTCTCTGGAATCGGATCAAATACGATTTAAAAGTTTCAGATTAATCTGCATAGATGGACTACCAACTACTATCTGTTTAACGTACCACTACATACAATCATTATCATAGTATTTTGAACACAATGTCTGTGGTGGTTCACCGCAGAAAGCTGCGCCCTCCATTCCATAATTTGAAGAGAGTTCGATAGATAAACGCGGCATCAACTCTCAGTCGAGTAGGAAACACCTTCCCACAGTGGTTCGTCCTGGGCCTGGCGCACAGTGGTTCGTCCTGTGCCTGGCGCACAGTGAACTAAATTGCTCTATCAATCATTTTTGACGTTGAAAAATGTCATGAAACTTGGCAATGAAGAGCTATTGCGCGGAAACCGGCTCGATACCTGGCCTGAATAGTATATGAGTTGAAGTGAACCTACTCGGAGATCAGTCGACAGGACGTCAGCGATGCAGAAGGGCAACTATGTACGACCCACCTTACTGACGCGATGCGCTTACGTTAATAGAAGGTACTAAGTATATCTGTTAGGACATAGATAGTTAATTTAACATTTAAAACAGAGGTGCTAAGTTACTTCGAGCAGAAAAAGACGTGACGTGATATAAACGTAAGCCGTAAGGGAGGCCGTAGCTTAGTGGATAGAATGAACACTCGGGGAGTATATCGTATCCGATGATGGCACAGGTTCGAATCCTATCGGTCTTCAAATTTCGGAATTGTCTTTAAGTATCAATTATTCTCAAGTATGGAACAACACTTCAAATACAAAAATAACTTTCGGATCTTATTATTAATTTGTTTATGTGTATTAATTATGTAATTTTTTAATGACATTGTACTATTTTGTACTTAATATAATTGGTGATCTTGATTTAATATGTTATACTTTTTATATCATTTTTTTATATAGGCTTGCGTTTGATCGCCAACTCGCCTGATGTTAAGCGATGATGCGGTCTACGATAGTACACGCTTGCCAAAAGAAACAGATTCACTTGTAATTTGAAAACACCCAGAATTAGATGTATAGGTAATTGTATAATAAAAACAAACTGAAACGTGAAGCCGAAACTGAAACAAGTGGATCAAATTAAAAACCGACTTCGTAAATATATATAAAACGTAATAAGTGCCTATAAAACTTGAGGGTTGCCCTCATCAGCACCATTTACCTGAGATCCCATCATCAGATCCTGACTTGGTGACAATGGGATAAAATTGGAAGTAATACCCTAGCAAACAAAAGTTTTATTTTATTTTAGCGGATTAGAATATTTTCAACAAATTATTTAGCGGTCTAGGATATTCATAATTTGATAATTTAAATTTCTGCAAAAAAAATGCAATAAATTAGTATATTCAATTATTTTCATAAATAACATACTTACAGAAATAAATCTTACATGACATTATCTACTTACCTCAGGTGTTTAATAAATCAGCAAAGTTGAAACCATCTCACTGATGTCACTGTGTCACAAAGTATTCCAAGTAATGTATGTAGTGTGCGTGGGGATGCCCCAGTGTGTCAGGGTTGCAGTAGGGCTGCCACGAGCGCGCTCGTCTTATAGGGCTCCGAGTAATTACTGCGCGCCTTCACTGATGATGATGACACTCAGCGTTCCCGGTAACAATCCTCCAGAACTCTTCGCTCTCTTGCAGAAATGGAAGGAAAGGAAACAATTCTGGGAAATATGGGAGTGCTTTCAGAAGGTAATGTACTAGTTCTTGAAATGGTTTAGATAATTTAAGAAGCTGGTTCGTGTTGAGTGGTATGGTTATTCATCTCTAGTGTTACCTGGGATGCTAACTCAAACAAATTTTTCGAGTGTCCTCATTTTCCTTTTGATACTTGATTATTTCAGTTTATATTTGATTTAGAGACATATTTAATTTGTATAATGACCACTTGTGACGTGCTGATTATGTTCGAACGCAAACCTGGAACTGAACTGGATATGAACATGCTCTCGAATCCGTTATCAACTACAAATAATGCATTCACTATAGGTACATCTATGTATAGTAGAAGCGATCACTGTTGAGAGTGTGTAACATTGTAACAACTTGTAATGTTTACTAGTTGTATTGAAGCAGCGGTAGAGGATAGTTTGTGGAGGATTGTCAAGTTGATCTCGTCTCGACAGTAGGTGGTAGGTGTCTCTGTGCTGCTGTAGATACACCTCACTCCTGCACCACACAAGGTTTCATCAGGGGCAAGTTAAATGTAAACATGAACCAAACAAACATCCCACTACACAAATATGAACCCTGACCATCTGCGCTCCCTGAACTACAGGGTGTCTGTATTCTAATAATACCACATTATATAGGACTTATGTCTGGTTAGTTTCAATGTTGCATGCATGACTTTGATTGTCGAGTACAATGTTATGTGCTTTTTTGGTTCAACAAGATATTGAAACTAGTATGTATTCTTGACTCGGCCATGCTTTTGAAGTACATTGTAAGATTTGTAAGGTATTGCACGGTTCCAAGTAGCGTGTATAGATATCCTTATTTATATTATCTTATATAGTTAGTATACGTACGTGTGTTTTTACTTTGTCTTCTAGAACACCCGTATACGTAATTAGTTTCTTACAAATTCATTTTTATTTCAGTCTACGTAACCAGTTTCGTACAAACACATATTTTTTAGAATAAAACCCACAGAACAGTACGTATGCAGTTTTTTATATTGTTGTCTTATTTGCGCACGAAATTCTGACAGAATTACTAGTTTTTTTAAAGTGAGCACATAAACTTAAGGAACTTCTCTTATTTAGAAAAAGTCTCAGTAGTGTAGTCAAATCTCGCCGACGGCCGAATGTTTCCAAGAAGCAAGAATATTGATGAATGTTCTACGTTGCGTGGTCGGCGTACCAACAGTTCCCGGCCCGGTAAGTGTTCTTTCCGCGAAGTATGATAAACTGCTAAAGTTGGAGCGAACCCTGCTACCAGCTAATAAACACTTATATCTCCCCTATATTTTAGTCCGCGATCGTTGATATATTTATTTTTGTTTGTGGAATGAATAAATAAAGCGTATATGTAAATGAAGCCGTGAAATGACTCCGTAATACAGGCAAGTGTGTTTTGTATTTCATCAGTGATTTGCAAAAAAATGCTATGGTTTAGGGAATAGGAGAGATGGTTATTGTCGAGACGTTTAGGTTTTTTATTTGTTTATTAGCTTGTTAACGAATGAACACGATACTTGTTATGATAGCCTGGAAACTGAACACGTGTGACATAGGGTAGCCAGCTGTCCGGTTACCTCCGGACAGTTTCCTAAAGCTAGTGAAGGTATGTACTTAGTTCCCAACTATATAAAACACCTTAATTAGCCCTTAGAGCTCACTGTCTGTATGTTAACTGGATAATTGAATCTTACGTTCAAAAAAAAAAAACGATATTGTTTTATGAAATGTTAACAATATTTAATCCTTAGTACAAATATTTTAATTATGTAAAATTTAATAAAAGAGCTTGTCCTGACGCAGATTGAACTGCAGTCAAAGAATTGAGGTAACTGTCGTCGACTCAGTGTGGTTACCTCATCACACTCCACACCCTGTGAACCTCATCTATCCGAGCAGTATGTATACATCTTACATGTTCGTAATCGACCGTCTTCAACTAAATAATGAGGGTTCATAGTTTGACTAGAGGGTGTACCCAAAAAAGAAAGCTGCCAACATGAGTGAGTACCTCTGTAGCCGTCGAATCATATTGAAGCGCTACTCTCACCCTCGCGACCGGCTCGCACGCTGACCGTCAGCTCTGTACATATACAGGGACTATGGTTCCGTGGGAAACTAATCAACAGCTGTCAAACATCTCAACAAGCGTGTTCAAATAATATTGAACTAAATTGAACTAAATAGATAATATATAAATATTCGTTGTATCGAAATTATTTATATCCTTAGTTTAAACATTTATAAATATCTACATTTTCCCTAAATATGTTGTTTTATTTGACTTGATCAGTCCAGTGGACAATGTAAATGTTTAAAGTAGGGATATGTAGGGATTAAGTACCTATTTAACTGTAAACTGATGTTTACCGTCAGTTACCCTCAGCGTGTGTGTCGCAGGAACTTGAAGGGTGAAGTCATTCTAAATAAAACGTAAATCGGAAATAACGGCACGTGTACGAGTACGTTTAACATGTATGTGTTCGACCAAACTATCACAAGTTAGTGAATACAGGGTGTGTGGTCACTACTGTATTGTATCGAATCTCACATTTTTTCACAGCGCTAGAGGAATACGTTATTCAACGAGTATAAACTGAGTCAACATGATACATTATGTAATTTGCAACAAACCGCCGGCTCGGGGGCTGCGGGGGCTCGGGGCTGCCGCAGTGGAGCGCCCGGAACACTGATGGAAGAAAGAAAGATCTGCTTCTCACGTGTTTATTATAAATGAACATGTGCGTTTGTTCCTTGGTTTGAACACGTCAAGAGATCTATCTATAAGACAGGTATTATTATTATGTTCAATATGTACATACGTGACTTTGTCGGTACGTCTGCGGTAGGTATCTGTGGCCCTAGTACGAGCACTTGCGAAAAACTATTCGTTCCGTAAACGATAGCAAAATGTATGAAAAATTGAACAGCGCCTCTATCGGACGTAAAAGGAAACTGAATTTTTCATACATTTGCTATCGTTTAAGTAACGATAACTTTTTCGCAATTTCTCGTACTAAGGCCACTGCAGGAGACAGAATACTTTCTATGATGACTATCTAAACGTAGTATATATAAAAAACAATCCAATAACAACAACAACAAACCAATAATCCTCATTATAATATATTTTAAGGAATCAGAAATCGAATTAGCTTTTAACAAGCTTTTTTAATTTGAACAAGGAATCCGTTTATTACAATTTCAACACAAATTGAAATGTAACAATATGTTACAACATGGCATATATTACAATAGGGTTACATTCTGTTTCTCTCAGATCCAACGCCTCTGCAGAAAAACAAATCTAGCCAAGAGCGTGTCGAGACACGCATATGGTAGGGTTCCATAACCAAACCCATATAATTGTACCCGACATCAATCACCCCGACAGAGAATATTATTTTTATGTTTTTTTATAGTTTTGAGAAAATTGATTGAAAAACATTCTTTGTTAAGATTATTTTACAAAAAAGTCAATGACCTTAGAACTAGAACGTCTTGAATTTATTACAGTTTTATCGTTGTTACTCAAAAAGACATAATCAGATAATGTTCGAAATAATGAATTGAATGACGGTTTTCAATATACCTATTCATATTGAAAGTTTCAAATTTCTATCTTTTATAGTTTAGAAATCAACTTTGACGAGCCATATTTTTACAAAGTATAGACTTTATAAAAAAGTGATGTGTCCAACTTTACCTTCATGCAAGGAGGTGCAGTGAAAAAAAATGTTTCATCCCTATTTCACATACGAGTATACCAGAGCCACCCCCAAAAATGTCATATTAAATATTTTTATACTACATATTAAATTTGAGATCTATATTGCAACTATCATATTGCAAAGTTTCAGTGTTCATTTATCTTATTAATTATAGAAGTTAAAAGGTTATAAAAATTCGTACGGACGACAGACAGACAGACAGATTGATGGACAGAACTAATTTATCAAGGTTCTTTTTCGGGCTACGGAACCTTAAAAAGCTCTATTTTACTATAATACTAACAAGACTAAATAAATCTTTCTCTGCCTTCATCTGCAGTGTGAGACCTGAAATAATGTCATTACGTACTGCACCTACGTCATGCCCGACACCTTCAACATGGAAGACTTTCATGAAACCATCGAGACAGCCAATAGGGGGCTCAGATGTGGACCAAACACTTTACATAATATTATTGAAATATTTAATTACTAAACATCGACTCGATAAGAAGAAGACTTTCAGAAAAAAATGAGGTTCCTTCTGGTGAATCTGGTCTGTTAGTATCATGTTATCATTAGTTTCTGTATCATGGTAAAACAAAATCATAAGCAACTGCACACTGGTTTTGAAAAAATATTTTCTTAAATAAACTTGAGCAAAGCTTCTGCGTTTTTATTCTTAAAAACGAACAAATAAAAAAGTCAAGTTTGTTTAGGCAATGAGGGAATAAGCAGCACAATTTACGCGTTACCAATACAAGAAACGCGAGAAATAACGAAACAACCACAGACGAGAAAAACGATGGATTACGCTTTCGAGGTCGACGGAAGCAATTTTAGTTAGTTGGAACTTTTACAGCTGCCACTAGCAATCAAGGAGTCAGCGGTCGGAGCCGTGCGGTTACAGCCGGTCTCAGCTATTTTACAAACGACATTTACAAAATCCAGACGTTTTCATAAATAGGTTATTTTAGTTGCCATGTGGTTCTGACGTCACCAACTTGGAGACTTGATAAATCGTTGTAATGACTCATAGTAGCTGTACCTACTACACATTGTAATATATGCATTTTGCAGACTCTTTATTTTAATTTAATTTAGTTTATTATTTTTTGTATTTTGTATCCACGGTAAGCTACTTCAAGCCTAAATGCTAAACGCTCGATGTCTTGTGTAAGAATTTAAAAATTATGCCTTGTAGGCGTTCCGAGCGAACATTATTTGTGATAGTCGTAAATATTTCAAGTCGGAGTCGGGAAGAGACGCGCGGAATCCTATTTAAATGGTTTTTTGAGTTCACGGACAATTAAGTCGGCTTCTTTTATTTTGTAGTGATTTTATAGAAAGGCATGTGACGTACTCGTGGAAGTGTCTCATTATTAGTTGTGGCTACATTTGCTACGACTCCAGTCGCAGACTCGACAGTAAATGTAATCATGATCGATGTGAACAATAAACATGCCAGGATGTATCATGAGAGTAATCCAAGTTCAGCCAATCGAGGAAACTCTCTGTGAATTCAAAAGTGGTCTCATTGTGGTTCCAGTCGGGTAGTATGAAAACTATTTATTACTATGTTATTGCTAATCATCATCATCAGCCATTAGAGTACTCAGGTCCACTGCTGAACATAGGCTTCCCCTACATTGAACGAAAATCTGCCTTCTGCATCCACTGGATGCCCGCAACTCTAACTATATCGTTGGTCCATCTAGTGGGAGGCCTACCTACTCTCTCCACTCAAAAACCTTTCTTCCCCATCAGTTATCGGTTATTGCTAATGATAACTCAAATTCAAAATTATTTAATTCACAAATTGGTACATTTACGCTCGTTTATCTAACTAATTCCCAAACTAGGTGGTGGTGGTGGTGGTGATGGTGATGGTGGTGGTGGATACACCCGTATATTTGGAATGAGGCCTACCCATTTCATTATTTTTTTAAACTTCGTCCTTTGAGTTAGTTTTAATTTAGTTCGTAATTCATTTTAATTATTATTTATTTAGTGTAAAATTATGTTTCAAAATTATTTACCAGACGAACAGTCCACTGTCTAGATTTGTCATGTTTCATACATTTTCATACTATTTACACCTTAAACCCCGAGAAAAACAGAGGGTTGTTATAAGATCCTCTCTGTGTCGAGGGTAAATACTCGTAGCATGTCAGTTCCTAAAACTTACAGGGAGTGTAACGTTCAACCCTCGCTGAGTCTATATTTAAGGCTAAGCGAAGACTTGCTCACTTGATGCTGTCAGAGTGGTCGGAACTATACTTTAAATAAATAACAATAAATAAATATACGGGACATTTCTGCACACACGGTCATCTGATCCCAAACTAAGCACAACTTGTAATATGGCTGCCAGAGACTGATATACTTACGAACATCTACGCCTATCATTTTGCTTATTATGTATTCAACAAAGTTCAATTTGATCATTTTTGTAGCTTTATTCTTCACATTTTGTGTGCGTTCATGTCACTTTTATGTACCAAAGATACCTACGAGTTAATACGCGATAATGCCCAAGCCCAAAGCAAAAGCAAGTTAAAATAAATAAATGGAGGTCAAGAGATTACTTCCTCACGCCGCGCTCCCTCGGAGCCTTCTCTCGGAGTTGAAGACTCGCTCCATGTAAATGGAACTTTATTTATGAAAGCACATTCAAAGTAGGTATTTAATTTTCAATAGATTCATTCTGCATTCTAAGCCGGAAGCAGGTCACAGCGGAATAAGTAATGCTGGGATAATATGGAACGTTGGGATATGGAGCGAGCGTTTGCTTTTAGCAATAATCGCGCGATTTCATCCACAATTTTACAGTTTTCCAAACCAATTTGTAAAAAATCAACCATGAATTCCATTAATACCAGAAATGTAGGCAATTAATGTCAGTTGTATTATTTTGTGTGTATTTGTGGGTATAGTTAGATAAATATTATAAACAATAGATCTGGCTCAAGCAAGACAGAAAAAGAGCAATAAAAAGTAGACAAGGCAATTAAATTATTGTGAAATAAGGCAATTAAAAATTATTCTATTAACAAATATAAGTTAAAAATGAGGTTATAAAGAGCTGATAATCTTTAAACGGCTGAATAGATTTCCTTGAGTCAGTCGCTGAGAACAAGTCATCATGCAAACAAAAAACAATATCAGTTCAGCTGGTTGGGAGCTACAGGCACAATAGATATAGGATGTCACAAAAAAAACTGGTCTGTGTCAGACACACACATAATTATACACGTTAAACTTTTAACACCTCTCTTTTTGCGTCGGGGGCTAAAACAGTATTATTGGGAAGTAAATAATTATCTAGTTCGTTAACTAGAACACACTATAACTAGTGACACGAGTGAAGACACCAGTATCAAAGGAGTTGTAGAGCCTTAACGAGGACTGTCTATAAATCGAAGGCCAGAGCCGCAAATTGTGATCCAGACACACTACAGCCGCGGACACAGATCAACCTCACACACACTACCACAGAATAACGACTAGTAGCTTAGTAGCTGGCACGTGATTTACACAACGTACAAGGCTGTCTGTCAAATATTATGTTGCTTTTGTAGCCTTTTACAGGCCCCTAGTACATTAAAATAGTGTACCCTGCAAAAGTTCGCCATCCTTTCAAAAATATATGTTTCGTTCTGGTAACAAAAAATTTGGCATACGAGTAAATAATGTAACATGTTTAATTCGTTTATGCTAAATTAGCACTACTTCTAAGCTACTAGTCGTTATTCTGTGCATATACTGAGTGACTGTTGACAGTGACGTACGTACTATTGAATACACTGTTGGTGTTCATCAAATGTTCTCAAAAGAAACATTTCTAAAATGATATTTGATGCACAGTAAAGAGAAGTAAGTGTGAGTGTACAGTTCGTGCAATCTCGTAGCGAGAATACTCAACTAGCTCACATCCATGGATTGCCCTTTATTTGTAGGAGTCATAGATATATCCGGGATCACAATAACGTACAATACCTACCCATGTAGAATAGCATAACGCGAACTAAACTCCTATTTTGTATTATCATTATCCTATCATATGCGTGTCGAGACACGCATATGATAGGGTTCCGTAACCAAAGCCATATAATTGTAGTCATAGTTCAGAAAATAATGGTTATAGAAAAAATCGAACGAACGAATCTCTGTGGACCAAATTTCAGAGATGTATGATCACGATATAGAATATACTTTTTATGATTAAAACATTAAGAAAACTGATTGAAAAACATTATTTGTGCATAAGACCATTTTATAAAAAATGTCAATAACCTTTGAGGTAGGACGCCATTGTGTTTATCTCTGTTACTCAAAAAGTCATGATGAGATAATGTTCGAATTAATTTAGAACGAAGGTTTTAAATATGCCCTATCTGTATTGTAAGTTAAAAGTTTATATGTTGTGAGAATACTCCTTGAATAGTCCTTATAGTTTAGAAATGCAGGGGGACCAACTTTTTGCCACTTTGGTGGGCCATATTTCGCAAAGTATAGACTTTATAAAAAAGTGATGTCAAACGTTACCTTCATTTTAAAAGACCTTTTCAACTATACCCCACACAAGCAGATGGAGTGAAAAAAATATTTTCACCCCCATTTCACATGTACCAGAGCCACCCTTAAAAGGCATTTTTATTACTTTTAATATTGAGATCATATAACAACTGTTATTATGCAAAGGTTCATGTCTTTATCTTAATAATTATATAAGTTAGAAGGTTCTAAAAATTCTGACGGATGGACAGAGATGGACAGACAAACAGACAGACGGATGAACTAGTTTATAAGGGTTCCTTGTCGGGCTACGGAACCCTAAAAAGCATTCAGAAAAATCAAATATGAAAATATTCTGTGTAAACTCTCTCGTATTGACACAGAAAAGCAAGGGTTCAAATAGAATGACTGGTGTATTGTTATGAGATACTTTTCTGTATCCGAACAAATAACATGCAAATGTATGAAATACTGTTTCGATGCGGAAATCGAATCCTCAGCGTTATAGGTCGGCTTGTTTGCTTCGGGAATCAAATGTTGTAGCATATTTCAGAAGGTACATTTCAAAATTATAGAACGTGCTACGTGAAAGTCTAGCTAAACAGTTCGTAGCGTAAGAGCTCGTAGCAGTAATAACTCGTAGCACTCTCGCCTACTCTCGTAGCACTTACGTACGGCTCTCGAGGTTAACTAAACATTATCTCCCTCTCATAAGTTAAACACGAACGTGAAGTAGGCACAGAGCTACATCAACCGCCACATCTGTACAGTACATTCGCGGCTCTCCTCACGGCGGCTCATGCCCGTTGCCGTGACTTTCTAAGGGTCGCGTAACGTTTGAGATTTATTTATTGCAAGACGGTAACCGAGCCAGTTGTTGGTCGATGTTGGAGGGATTCTAGTTACATTTAAGAGACCCAATTTACTTGATTGTGGGACGAGGGATGTTTTGTTATTTTTGTGCGACTCTTTGAATAGTTTATTTTCAAATTTGTTGTGACTGGTATCGTTTTACCCACACATGACATACATGACATACATGGGTCTATATTATATATCAGTCATGATTTTTAGTTTCGTACCCAAAGAGCCTATTACTAAGTCTACGCTGTCTGTCTGTCTGTTCGTCCTATATTTTAACGGCTGTATCTTTTGCACTATAATATATAGCCGGTTGAAATTTCCACAGAATACTTAATGTTACGGCGGATTAACTAACACGTAATTAAATAAACATAATAAATAAAAAATCCAGGATGAAGGGGGCGGTATCTCTATACAACAAACGTATTTTTAAATGTATTTTTGTCATGCTATATTGTGAAAATTGTATTAATGTAGATATAAATTAAGCGTCAAACATAGATTATTAACTGCAGCAAACTATCCTAAATTGTTTATGTTTTAATCTATAAAACAAGCATAATTTATTATTATGAGCTCTTTTCAAATTCTTAGCATAACGTGCGACGCCAAAATCCTAACGTAAAATAAACTGTGCGCAGCCCAGTTGGGTAATGCGCAAACCACAAACTTCCCCTTAAATCGTGGGCCAGATCCTCACGTAAAACATCTATTATTTAGCCAAAGCGTTTGTGAACCATTTCTTACCAAAACTTATTAACTTTTTTTTAACCTACTTTATACACTAAATAATAAGCAAGAAACACAATCACATTTAAGTCTAGCAGGTAGATCGAAAGCAGCTGTACTAATCCAAATCTTCTAAATCCATCATGCCAATCCATTTAAATTATTTATTAGTAATAAAAACGCCAAATAAAATAAATATACCCTCAAATTCTATTAGTACCGAAATTATTCCATATATAAAACCACAGAGACTTAGACAGACTCTGTTGTTTAATTTTAGTCCCATATCCGTGGTTTAGTGAAAACCTTCGTTTTATAATAACATTTATATTAGTGCATGGTAAGCTGATACTAATCCCAGTACTAAAGTTAAACCATGTTTTGGAAAACCGTAGGTCTACAAGCTCCAGCTTTGCCCACATTCTCACTCACCACTCCACCATCAGGCCGATATATTTTAGAAATACTAAGAAACTAATTTAAATCCTATGTGGTCACAATACTGTCTTATTTAGCTTGTATCGAATGTAGAACAAATGTACAGATAGTTTTATTCTACTTTTGGTTCGGGAATTTTTGAGCGCTTACTCACAGTTTTATATCCATATTTTTGGGGAACAGATGGCCGATGGGGCCGATGGGGCCGAAGGCTTCTTGAGCGGAGACCACGGACCGGTAAGCGCAGCGTAGGACGTCCACCCACAATATGGACAGATGACCTAAAAGAGACCGCAGGAAAATGCTGGATGCAGGCCGCTTCCAACCGGTCCTTTTGGAAATCGATGGGGGAGGCCTATGTCCAGCAGTGGACGTCTTATGGCTGATATGATGATGATGATGATTTTCGGGTAAATATATACTGATATATTTAAATACCCAATGAAGCAAAGTCTACGTTCACAAAATGGCTCCGAGGACAGAAGGCAGCGTCATTTATCAAGTGGCCACATCCCTGGTTGGTTTCCTTATTAAGTTGTTACTTAACCTATACTGATTTATAAGACACGGGTTGCTCCCAACATGTTGCAAGATTATCTTCCTGACCCACATACCGTAAGTGTTACACATATTTTCTCGAAACTACCAAACTATTTGTTCCGAGCACCCATTAAATGCAATGGCCACAGAAAATTATAATACATTTTTTTGCGCAATTTCTCTAGGTACGAGTACTGTTTGGATGCAAAACTAACAACTACTATGAAATACCCACCAGCAACATGGCACCACCAGCAGCATGTACACAGTATATATGTATGCATGTATGTGTGTCTATACCCAGTAGCATGGTTATTACGAGTACACATGTAGTTAATTTTTTAAATGTAGTTTGATGTCGCGGCCTTCAAAATAGGTCAAGGTAAAAAAACAAATAGGTGGGTAGATTGTTTCAAATAGGTAGGTAGTGGGTTTCAAAAGGTGGTACTTAAACAGATAAGTTTATTTGAGTAAATAAATGTTTACTCAAATAGTTAAGGTCGAAATAGGTGTTAACTTGCAGGTTTTACTGATACTGAAAGTTCTAAATGAATGTTACGTTTGCGTCTAGTAAGACGTTGAAGTAAACAAAGCTACATTGCGTTGGTTTCTATCAACAGCTGTACTAGTAAGTATTTGCAGTAGGTACACCTCGCAAAGTACTCGTAAGGCAAGATTTACCCGAGCCCGGTGGATAGACGAAATTGAACCACTTGCAAATGCATCGATTCTGAAGTGGTTCTAGTTCTAGGAAAGTCCGGTACTTATTGGTTCTACTAGAGAACTCACAGCTCGTTTGACGATTTGTATCTGAGAACACGAAACAGCGTTCAGCGCATCAAGTGGAAGCGATCGACACCACACGCACGCTCCTATTTACTCTTCTAAGATGAATGAGTGTTACATTACAGCTGTAAGTGATTACAATATTTCAGTATAACGCTGGTAGGGTCTAAAGAGTTAGGTATGAATTTATCTGAAGAAGCACGGATGGAAAAACTGGTTCTGGAACGTAGACCGTGTATTGACAAATGGAGAGTAAAGTGTTCTCCGGCCAGCTACAGTACTGGGAAGGAGGCTGATGGTAGATGCGTCCAGCGGAAGATTATGTCAAGTTGTGTTGTTCAGGAGTGGCTTACGTCCAGCAGTCATGTGGATAAATGCTATACCAAATATGGTATACAATAGCCATTAATCTTTTGTGCATTTGCGCAAAAATAATCTTTCGCTTTTCATCTCATCTCTTTATGAAATAGTTTGTCATAATTTCATCCATACATACAATTCAAAGTTGAAACGACATACATACACAGATTGTTAGCTAAATTCTACGGTTGCAAGTTTAATCAACCATCCGTTCCGAACAAAGGGGCAGATCGATAAAGGCCTAAACTCAGTAATAGACAATCATAGCACAAAATAGATTAAACTTAGGCGTGAAGATGGTTTTATTAACAACCCTTTGAAGTTCTGTATCGCTACCAAGTATGTATCTACTTATTTCTGTATACATTTTGGCCATCACTTCAAGAGATGAGGAAAGTTTGTTTTTGGTTTTGTAAATAATATAACGTTATTATTTATTTGTTATGTATTAGTATTAAATCTGCAAAGTTAAAAAATACACCTAATTTTACAAACATGCATTACAATAAAATGAAAAACTGACTTCTGAATTATGAACGATATGATAAAACTCTAATTAGATATACCTTTTGTTTTGAGACACATACATTATCATCATTAATTAGAAAAAAAACTCACGTTTCTGTTTTACTATCGAGTAAAGAGGTATTACGACTTATATTTTAGAAAAACAGATCTAATTCACATTTTTTATTTTTTATTAGTAGTACGTTTGATATTTGACATAAATTTTCATTTTAAAAGACATCTTCATCAGATTGGCCTTCATCTGTTGACAGATTAATATTCTATATCCCTTAAAGAAATGGGCGAGCGAAATTGTAACTGGTGTCAATACAAGAATATTGACAAGGTCGATTGTAACGGGTTCACAGCCTAGGCACCATTAATTACGATCTTTCAATTAGTAATGATTATAAAAACGTTGCACTACTTTTGTAAACATTTCATTTATCATAACGAGTATCGGGGAACTGTTAGTGCCATAAGTAATGCTATTGTTATTGTCTAATCATTTATCATCATCCTCAGCATTTTTCACCACACTGCTGAGTATAATTAGCCTCTCTCATGTTAATGTCATTTGCTTAGATCATTATGATGATAAACCTAAACTGAAAGTGTTATTTTGATACTATGTTTGTATATTTTTTCTTATTCCATTCCTGAAGTTATTTTTGGCTCACAATTGTAGAACCTGAATAACACCTGACATTTCCATCAGTACTTCAAACACAAGGTTCCGGAAATTCCTGCCTTTTATTCGCACTATTTACTGTAGAGTGTACAGTACGCATCGAGCTCCTTCCTAGTCAGTAGAATCGGGCGGATATCCTCTCACGCGTTATCTTCGACAAATAGCTACGAGTATCTGGAACAACCGACAGAATCTAAAATACCCGTCGGGTATCCAAAGATACCAGATAGCATATCCCGTTTGCAATGACTCTATCAGTATCGGGAAGTGCTACACGTTTGGCGGCAGATGTCCCGACATGGTTCTGTAAGTAGGCCACGGGTGTTATTAAACTGTCGGACTATTTACTCGAGGGTTAATACGGCACTTTATGGAGATTAAAATTAATAAAATAGGGTTACATCAGGGTAAGAAACCAAGCTTGCTATACTAACAATACACGTGAGAATTTGAGAGATGTCGTTAATATAATAGTTATGAAATATTATTTGCTTTCGAGGGTTTGCTACAATTTTTCAGTTTTACTGCATTTTTTGGAAAAAAAATGTCGTTCGTACCTAATGTGTCCAGTACTTTTTATTCAGTTTCGGCAACATCGATTACATAATTAGGCAACCCAGCCTAATTACTTACCTTGAACTATCAACCAAAAATCATAAAAACAGAATCATCATCATCATCAGCCATAAGACGTCCACTGCTGAACATAGGCCTCCCCCTTTAACCTCCACACTGAACAACAACCTACCATCTGCATCCACTGGATGCCCGCGACTCTCACAATGTCGTCGGTCCATCTAGTGGGAGGCCTACCTACGCTGCGTCTTCCGGTTCGTGGTCCCACTCAAGAACCTTTCTTCCCTATCGGTTAACGATAAAAACAGAGTAGCTTCTACGTTTCCAGGGTTTGGCTTATTATTTTCAAGTTTTTCGAATTAACATCAGGTGAGTTGGTGATCAAACGCAAGCCTATTCCTAAATAAATAAATAAAACTCTCCTCATGTGGCTTTTTCATCGGTTTTCTTGTGTAGATTTCTTGTACGGACTTCCTGAGAGATTCGAGTCGTCATTAAAAGGCAATTAAAGTCAGTGTCTCCCAGAGGTCGGTGTCGGTGCTCTCTGCAACACTCTTTTGCTCTCACTTTTGGGTACATCAAAGACATTATAACTGTTCTATAGAGGCACGTCATATCTATAGCACGAACCAGTGGACTACAAATTCAGTCTGAGAGTCATTACTGAGCGCATGAATATACAGTCTCCGATTAGGGCACTGTCAGCCTAGTCAAGTTCAATGCAGCATTGACGTATTTGACGTTAGCCCTCAAATTCGGCTCCTATATTGAGAGCAAGGTTCAATTAGCTGCCAAAAAGCTGGGTATCCTCTCAAAGGTGCAGCGGTACTTCACTTTGGAATAGTATCTGAAATGGCGTCAAGAATGAGTTTGGTCGTGCATGGAGTGCTGTTCGCACCTTTGAGATAAATCAGCTTAGTACCAGCTTGAGGCGTTGAAGTCTGCTGAGAAACGTGTCAAGAAGCTTATCTGCAACGAATCCCTACTTCAAAATAAACTTCTTAATCTGAGACATCAGCTCAAGTCGATAATCTATCGGTGGTTTAACGGATAAGTTTCGGAGAGTATGCATCGGATCTGCATGATTTCATACCCTCCTGACCATTTTTCTATCGGACAGTCAGTTCAGGCACACAAAGGCGATATCATTTTATGGTTGATATTTTGAAACCCAAATAATATGATTTGATTACACTTTTATTGTGTGAATTGGACTATGGAATGCGCTGCCTGAACATAGCACTTTATATAATAAAAGTCATCTAAGTACAAAAACATTATTTTTTGTATAAAACTCCAGCAAGAGTAAAGCAGCTTAGGTAATGTTTGTGGCAGAGAAAGTTCTTGTAAGATGCAATAAACACCTACTCATTTTCAGTTTATTTGTACAAAATATTTTTGTTAAATTATTATAAGTAGTTATATAAGATTTGAAGTTTTACAAAGAGAGTTATTTTGTTACTTCGCTCGTTTCATGCTCGATTAATGTAACTTTATAATGATTACCAAGGAAATAAAAAAATAAGACTTCTTTCCTTTCAAAACTGAAATAAATCTAACGGGAAAATATAAAACTGTGACAGCATTTTCAGCATTTTAGCACAAAATAAGAATGTCACAGATACATAACTCTCGACAGACGGCAATGATCTCAATACTTACGATTACTTTAAAATGATTACTTGTCTTACATAATTCAAATACGGAGACTTCCTTAGCTTCCGTACTTTCCGGACTTCCGTAGTAGCTAGCCCAAGTGTCACAGTTTTAGGGCACACAACAAAATACAAGCTAACACTTACTCTACAAAACAGACTGCCCATAAACCGTTGAAAGTCGAGACAATACAAATGCACAAGCGCACTATCAGTTGGCCGCGTACCCAGCATGTTGACGGCATTACCACGCTGAATGGCAATGCTTATACATTGAGCCAGAAACACACCAGCATTTTGGTCACGCGTCGCATTAACCAGGCGCTCTGAAAGCCTTTTGAAAATGAGGTGAGCTCCCGGTCCCCAAAGGCCCACTGTCTCGACCCTAAACGACTTAAATAATAAATATGTAATCACTGCCGAGGTTAGAATATTTGCGCCGCTTGTGCTGCTCTGCCGAATTGGCAGCTGCACCAGCCCTACCCTGTGTCTCAGGAAGATGTGACGGCGCCAAAGTATCGACACAAGTCACGTCCCATACAAGAGGCCGCCACAATAATGTGCTGTACTACAGTCACGTGGTATAAATCTCTCGTCACCACCAGATGTCCCCACTCAATCATATACAACCTGGATAGACTAATAACCTGGACTAACTGTGAATATTACCTGATGCTGATATCAGAAATTGTCTTATTTAATTAGTACCTACATGTGATGGGTTTACTCGTAACTTAGGAGTTGTCAATCTTTACCTTCCTATTGAGTAATTTTAGCTTTTTGTTTTATTATGACGACGCTGCGAACGTTGATAACGCCTTAATTAAATGAGGAAATATTGAAGCTTAGGATTTACGACTGAGGAATCGCCACTTTTGTTCAGAAAGCCGAGCTTTAAATGTCCTTAAAAAGGGCAAGTGTTCTACTGCGAGATTCGTAGAAACCAGATACCTGAAAGAAGATAGAAAATGCTTTGTAGTCACAATGTAACACTCGTTAGTGATAGTAGGTAGATACTTCCGACTGGTCACTTTGTTAACGGAAACTGAAACGTTCTGTCACTGGATCATTCGTATCAATATAACTAAAGAGCTTGGCTCTTAAAATTGTGTCATTTACGATTTATTGCCACGTTTTAAAAAAATGTATTGTAACATATTTTTCTAAGAAATAGAGCAAGAATTTTACTGAGTAAGAAAAAATAAATAGAAATAGGAAAAATTAATGATAGCTACTTTTTTACTTAAAAATAACTGTTTCTCAAAAGCGGTAACCGAGGGTTCTCAGTAGTCCCAGATATGTTTTTTTTTTTTGCAAAAAAATAACCGACATCTTTCTTTGCTTTACAAATTGAGTTGTTTTATAAAACAGCCGGCAGCCATCAGCGGCACAATATTCTCAAACAACTGACGGATCAGTTAACTTCCTCGTGAAGTTTTAACGAGAATTATTCTGAGAGCACGTGGCGGCAGGCGGTGGTGGCATGATGCTCAGCGCCGGATCCCGGCCAGGGGTCACCGGCTGGTGTGCTCTCTGTAGATAGTGCTTATCAGTGACAAAGGGAAGTGTAAGGTACTGACATTCCTATGCATAAACGCTTAATAAATGCAATCTATGATATAAAATAGTATGTCAACTTCTTACTAGAAGATAAGTGAACCGCGAGCGAGCGAAAATATTAAAAATAATAATTTAAAATCAGATTAGCAACTCATTCCAGAAAGGTCGATAATGGCGTTTCTGAATAGGACTAGGTTAGTAAGTTTTTAATAACGTGTGACATAAAAAGTGCTTTGTTAAGGTTGAAAGAGTTGGGACACTGACGTAGATATTATTTAATAACAATATCCTATTTGGTATGTCACGGAGAATGAAGCAATCGTTCACAGCATTCCGGGTACGGAGTCCGGTCAAGGATGTGTTGGCATCTGAAGTGTATGCCTTGATGCGACTGGGATGTCTGGATATTCAAGAAATACAAGAAAATAGGTAATGACACGAGCTCCAATTCCGTTGTACAGTTTTATAAACTAAACGAAATTCATCTGCTGTAAAATGGATGGTTTCATTTTTTTACACAATGAAATGAAATGTGTTTAATTTTGGTTTCGCAGTTTTGACCTAACCGATGATATTATGGTGTTCCAGGATAATATTATGTTGATTATACAATTAAAGATACTACTTACTCGTAGCAAAATATGCGCATTACAATATACTTCCCATATCCACTAAGATGAGGTTTTTTTTTCGTTAAAAGATAATAATATTATAACATAATAACATACATGTGGTTGAAATTTTAATACCAACTTTTACGGAAATATCTGACGGCATCCTCGTGTACAGTTTCATTAAGTTTGAATCTGTCTGTGGTCAGGTTAATCTTGTTGAAGCCTACAGTTTGCTCGAGGGACGATGTTTCCAGTAGAAATATGAATATTTTAACGTAGTTTTATTGTCCTTTCATTTGAAATTGTCCTCTTATTTGAATTCAAACTTGAGAAAATTCTTCTCTACAAATGCTTCTTCTGAACTTCGTAACGAAGTTTCGGTACAATTTAATTGTGTAGCTTTATAATGAGGAATGAAAGTATTTACACCCGTTGTATTTATTTGAATAGTATTTTAAAAAGTTTCAGCACTAATTGAATAATGAAAAAGAGATAAAATTTGTATTGAGTGTACTAGACACTCAAGTTGGCCAGAATTAGACTAGCCTGTTCTGTTAACAAGGAATACGAATCCAGCGGTACGAACCAGTTTCCCCGCATATAAGTATTCCCAAGTCGTCCAATAGTACCGTCATAGGGTCCCACGATCCAATTGGTGCCGAATTCAATTAAGTCGTACCAATTAACCGGTGCCGTTCTATGATATTGCTCTCTCAAACGAAGAAAATGGAAAGTAACTTTCTAAGTTCCCGTAGAACTCACAAATTAAAATATCCCAAGGTATAATTAAATTGTAAAAGGTTCCTGGACAAATTGCAGCATTCAGTACCGATTGCTGAAAGTATTCATTTCGTGAAGGTTTTGAACGGAATTAATGTGAGGTTGGGTGCCTTTAAAGCGGTTTTATTGGACGGTTTCAATAAATTGCCTATTAGATACGCACTTACTTTTGATTAATTCACCGAGCCGTGATTAGAGCGATTTGTTTTAATTAGTCTGCCGCAAATCTATTCACACTTTGTGAAACAAGTTTGAGTGCAGTTTCATAGCTTCTTCAGTTACACACAAACCTACATTCTAACACCATTTTGATGTATCTAAATACCTATGATATCTACATATTATATTATTATATTGATATTATATTGATTGGAATAGAAATGTGTTGATATACCTACATGTTGTAGTTGGTATGTATCGGAGCACTTGTTCACCAACTACAAACTACATTTTGAACTTCAATACCTATAACCTTTTAACGAAAACTGATTCCCGGGATGGATGAACTATCTACATAAGTACATATTTATTAAATATTTACGAAACCCGTAGGATTCGAGTCCTATTCACACTTGTTTGGTTTTTATTTGTAAAAATGTAATGCAATTCTTATGCGCCAAAATTATGTTCTACAGGCAGTAGGAATGCGTTAATTGTAAGCGTTTGGTATAACACGCTAATTTAATCTCTAAATGTTACACATGAGTATTAAATATTACATAAAATTTCGCACTTAACATCCAACGGTGAATCGTACTTTCTATCTACATACGAGTATGTATCGATCAAGAGTAATTCGACGAACTGTACGGGAATCATAAAAATAGAATCTTTTTTTTACCACATAATAAATACATTTTTAACTGTGTCTGAACTGCCTGGAATAAATAAGCCTCTGGCGAACTAAGTTGTACCTTAAAATATGAAATTAAATTATAATACAAAGTAAACAAAGCGTTGTTTGTTATTGTTGGTGGGCACGGTACGGTACCTACTTCGATCAGCCGATATAATACTCAGTTAAACGTTTCGAGAGCCGGACACGGCGCGGCGCCGCTGCCCTTCGCCACTAAATAAAGGAAATGAAAAAGAAAGATAAATTGTTCTTGAATTTTAAATATAAATAAAACGAGATTTACTGAACGCTTTTTACTAGCTTTGGGATACGAATTAAATTCCGTCTTTTTTGCTTGAGAAAAGTATTTGCTTACTTGTTTAGTATATATGGTGGTTGGGAACGAGCCTGTCAAACATAATGAATAACTTCAACAGCATCACTATCTATACTAGAAGCCTTACTTAAAACCATTACTCAAGTTAATCTAAGCTTAAAATTGCTTTGTCTCTTTTTCGCGTGTGACGTTTGCCGTCAGCGAGAAGTAGAGAGAGCAAGTTTAAGCATAGATCAATTTGAGTAATGTTTTTTTAAGTAAAGATATATGATTAGACAAAGAATAAAATACATTTCTGTCGCGCAATTTTGTCATCAAAATGTTTTCGACAGAAAGTCTGTCCATATCACTTTATAGTACAAAATGTACCTATATAATTATTATATCTACGCTGAAAATTATAAAAACAAACACAATTCGTTGCGTATATTATGAATATGGCCAATAAAACAATCGTTATAACAAATGTACGTGCTCAGGACTCTGTCCACGTATATTTACATAGATAAAGCTTTTAAATTCCAGAACAACGAGACTCATTGAAGCGGGATACTTCGTTTTTAATACATTTGTAATGTAAATGAAGCCCAGTTTATCGCACGAACAGTTTATTTTACAACCGTGTCACTGTGAGTTTTTAAATACTGACTAGTTTCTTTACACGATGAACCGAAGATGCTTTACTGTCACAAAGTACAAGTTGCAGTGTTTATGTTTCACCGTAGTAAAAAAATACTACATTTTCTTTTTATTTTAAAAGTTTCAGAACGATTGTGCGTGTCTAGGAATGAAATTTCAGATATAAGTGCAATAAAATTGATGACCCAGGATTATAAAAAGTAAAACCAAAGGTTAGAAGTGAAAAAGATCCATTAAAAGTGTTAAAGCAATGCACGTCAGGGTAATTCTACTTTTAGTTATGATATTCTGAATGAATATGTTCTATGTACGTACGTACGTTGTATGAACCGTTGTGAGCTTACAAAACGACTAGTATCATTCAAATTACACACGTTAGCAAACTTTTTGAAATATTCCTCGAGTGTAATGAATTTTAGGCCCACATTAACCCATATAAAACAAATTTAATTAATATGCATGGAATGTGTTTAACATGATATTATACATTTCCTTGCTCCAGCGACTTTGAAACCGTACCTAATTCTATTCTTTCTTGCGAGAGCCGAGATAATAGCACAAGTTCGGTGATAGAAAACAGTGAGAGACAAAATGTTGACATCATGAAGTAACTGTGCCCGTCTATCTGTATATATTATATAATGGTTAGGTAACGTCCAATAAAACATATGAACGACACTCAAACTTCACCATTTAATTTAGATGTATTAATACGTATTAATGAAGTAGGCTATGGTCGGGGTTTCTCTACGAGATCGAATCAGATATGAGGAGATCCGTAGACGAACTAAAATCACCGACATAGCCCACCGGATTAGCAAGTTGAAGTGGTGGTGAAGTGTTCTGGGTGCTATGTGCCCACGTAGGGTACATAGCACCCAGAACAGATGGCCGATGGGGTCGAAAGGTTCTCGAGTGGAGACCGCGGACCGGTAAGCGCAGCGTAGGACGTCCCACCCACAAGATGGACAGACGACCTAAAAGAGACCGCAGGAAACCGCTGGATGCGGGCCGCTTCCAAACGGTCCCTTTGGAAATCGATGGGGGAGGCCTATGTTCAGCAGTGGGCGTCCTATGGCTGAAATGATGATGATGATGAATGAAGTAGGAAATTTCAGTACTGACTAAGTTGTAGGTACAATTTGTCCATTCGAGTTACTTCTGGACGAATGCTCCTAATTTTTTAGAGCCATTAACCTGTGGGTATATTAATATTTGGTTTCTTTGAAACCACCACCAAAAAACTTTCCTGGCTTTCCGAATAGAAAAAAAAACAGCGCATTTACCCGATGCAAAAAAGTAGAAGATTGTCTAATCGTCGCGTATTTTTTATGTATATTTTACGAATAACTTTTTACAGAGTTTAATTAACTATTTTATTTGGTAAGGGTTGTGTAACTCGATTTTTTCTATTTAATTCCTCCACTAACATTTTATAACAATCAGTATTCCACCTCTATAAGGTTTGAAATCAGGGAACAAATCTTATTTAATGAACTTTAAGTTAAGTCGGTTGTTATGTTTTTGTAAAAATGTTTCTTTAAACTTGGTTAATACGTTTTTGAAGTTATTTTTACAGATGTTATACTTTATACTGTTAGAATAGTAAACTCAATGTTATATCAACCTTGTTCGAATGTCAGAAGGCCTTGTTTACCTAACAGGCGACCGTGTTCAATAAAGTGAACACTAAGCTAACGACGTCGTCTGCATGCGATCAAGTATATTGAGACATTTTTAACATCATTTTGGCTTGCTCAAAACCTGGCGAAGCCAAAATGCTGTAGGTATATGTAACGGCATTTTGGCTTCGCCAGGTTCTGAGGAAGCCAAAATGCTGTTAAAATTGTATAAGCGTTGTATAATCTGATTTTAATATTTGTGCTTGTCTTACGGGGGTGGCATACTCACTGCGTGACTAAACCCCGGCCAACATATAAAGATCAAATCAACAGTGGCAGGAAAATACAACATTACCTATCTTCTTTTGAGGCAGTTAGTAAAGTAAGGTTACATGAAAACTTGTCATTCAAATCAATTAGAATGCTGCGGAGTTCTTAGTTATCCCTTATCACGTGCTGACACTTGAACTATTGAACATTGAAGTTGTACTTAACATTTTTAACTTAGCTTTTTATTGTAACTTTACCGTTTCAGAACTGTAATGCAAGAAAAACATAAATATATAATGTAGGTATGTAAGGTAGGTATCTTAGCAAGTAAATTAGATATCACGTACAGTATTCATTTACATGCACTCTGCTCTCAGTCAAAGAAACCTTTCCACAGGCTAATTGGGTGCTTGTTAGTTAAATTTAAATAGAAATGCAGCGTACACAAAGCACTGAATAATATTTTTGGAATGCTAAATATTTAAATGCTTTGCTAAACTAATCTCCAACAGAGTTGGCTTTTAAATGATGTAGTTCACAAATTTCATAATATGAATGCCAAACAAGTTTGTTTTATTGGCTTTTTAGCTAAATACTGTATCAGTTTAAGAAGTGACAGTTTAATCGGTTCGTCGTCATTTTGCCATATACAAGTGATTTACTGCAAATGCATTCTGTGAAGTGAAACTTGTCATAAATAAACTTCTCTAGTGTTACCGATTTGGCCATTTCTTTTACCCTGAACAATCCCAAATTGTAACCATTTAGAAAGACAGACGCAAATAGGAGTTCCACACCTTTGCAGTTCTGTAAAAAAATGTGGTTTTGATACTCTTAGTGCGTATCTGGTTCTGTTATGGAAGAATGATGATGGCAGTACTATGTCGTGCATTCTTATCTTAGTGCACACTCGCCGTAGTGTATTCTGCAAAATAACGACAAGCCAGCAACTTCACGTCGCCGGCACCGACAATCTTGGTGTAATCTAGGCTACCTAGGCCCGTTGCACGACAGGCTCTGTAGCTTGGCTCACACCAACCAGTCGATATTTGGGCGCTGTCACATCTTCCTGAGACACACAGTGGTTATAAATTTGACCAGTTCGGGGTGGAGCGAGACATAATTATATCGAGAGCTCACTTCATTTTCAAAAATCTTACGGAACGCCTTGTTAATGCGACGCGTGACCAAAATGTTTCTTTTTGTACGCCTTTCTATGGAGTCCAAAGACAACCTGGTTTTTTGCAGACTCTATTCATAGATGGCAGCAGTACGCTTCAGGACTCTATATACGACCGAACCTATACTTGTTAAAAGCTGTTCTGATGTGAAATACCACCTGATGCCCAGTTTCAGTTCTTAGAAGCAACTTTGGCTCTGGACTTCGTGTACGATCCAAACTTCAAGTTGGATGAGAAAGAGCTTGGGGCTCTTTCTCATCGGGTTCAAGATGATCATTTTTGTAGATATCAAAACGTTCAAAAATTTGCATAATTGTAACTACTTGAATAAATTATTATGACTACGGAAAGCAGGAGTCAGAACAAAAAGACTTCTTTACAAAAAACAATCATGCCTGAGTTTAGGTAGCATTCACATTCACCAAGTTAGTTTTACCTCAGTCAGACAATGCCTTCAAGGAGAGTCCAAACCGTCTACCGTATCCGTACGTAACCGTCTCTCTGATGATATCTGTCTCTTTATAGCTCTTCCAGTGATATAAAGACTGCCACTGCTAGAACGGGCGTTGGAAATGTATCTTTCAGCAACAGTTCTACCGACTGCGTACCCAAAGGTACCGGGCTCAGGCAGGTCGTTAATGTACAGTAAGGACAGTGTTGCAGAGAGAACTGACCTCTGATGTACGCTGGTATTAATAGCCTGTAATCCGATGAGCAGCAGTCGACTACCACTCTAATCGATCGTTCCCTCAGAAAGTCCGTAAACCATGTACACAAGCCAACAGGAAGATCGTACACAAAAGTTTGTTCAAAAGACCATCATGCAAGACATGGTTAAAAGCCTTTGAAATGTCCAGATTCATTTCAATTGTTTCGCTCAGTATGTGAGCGTCATACGCAAGATCCCGGTGGATCGGTTCCAGTGAAAACCATATTGCCGATCACTGAGGAGTTCGTTGTCTTCAAGGTACGCCAAAATTTTACTGTTGATGACCTGTTACATAGTTTTAAAAAGTAAAGATGTAATGGATAGGGTCGATAGTTACCCGGATTGGATCTACACGGACTGCTCTTTTTTGAAACTGGGTGCACATTTTATATTCCATTCCAGTCCAGATCTTAGGTACTTTCTTCACCAGTAGCAAGAAGAGGCAAAACAGACGTGTCAGTATCGGAAGCCATGCTCTGAACTTGAAGCTTGCATTTTTTAGAAGTAACTATAATAAGGATGTTGTTTAAAATTTCAGAAATAAAACAAATCAAATATTATATTACAAAGTTTATTTCGTTGACGACAATATTTACAAAACCGTTATACGATAAACAAATATTTGGCAAATACCTAACAAAGGTCATATTTTATATGATTGAATGTTCCTGACATTGAATGTTCCTGACATTGAATCATATTGGGTGGCAAATATATTGACAGAAAATTACCAATATTGGTCATCAACATTGTTTTACATATCTAAAGTAGGTTTCTACAAACGTGGCTGGTAACTGATGGTTAAATTCAATTTGAACAGTGATTGCATGTATACAATTATTTTCACGTTGATAAAGATTAATAAACTAAGGGCCGATTTTTCAATCCTCAGTTAAAGAATCAGATAGGATTTTCCATTCATAGCATGATTTCGAATTTATCAACATTCAGTTAGAGGTTATCTGCGGAGTTAACCTTGAAAGTTTACTCGACAGATAAATTTATTGATTCGTTAACTATCTGACCGTTTAACTGCGGATTGAAAAATTGCCGATTTTTCAAAATTAGAAATGATTAGTATTCAAAAATTTCCAGTTGAATATCAAATTTGCTGAAAAAAAAAATTGTATTCGTTAATGGAACGTAGCTGATTTCGTCACTTTTATTTACAATTCATAGGGTGACAATGTGAATATAATTCTTACAAAGGTAATTTTATTAATATCTATTTTTGATTCAGTAAAATAAATCTTACGATTCTTTTCATCGCGAATAAGTCCGCGTTTGACCACCTGTTTAAATATAGTATGTACAGCAATAATTTCTATTTACGTTATTTTTAATTGAATAGGTTTGATTACTTGATCTGGTGACCGATTTTGATTTTTCTACTAATTTGCTCGAACAAATTATCGATTATTTATTTATAATTACATTCGAAATGACTTTTTCGATCGGTATGGAGTTATGTATTTGTTGGGTAATGTTTAAGCAACCCTGGCAGATATAATCGCGAGACAGCTAATATTTTATAAGTTAAAACGTAAACCAACCATAACAATAAGTTAAACACTATTGACTCCGTCTTAATTGTTAATAAATTTATTTGTAAGATTTCAAGTACCGAATTGAAGATTGAAAGAAGGATTTCGTAATACTAAAATGAAGATGAGACAGCACAGGATCGAAGCTGTTTTGTCCAACGTTGATTTTGCGCAGCCCTGCTGCATTGCAGCTGGATGTTCACCTGGATACAACATATTCATTAAGAATAACAATGTTTCAAAAATACCAATTAAATATCAAGATAACAGATTGAAC
This sequence comes from Agriopis leucophaearia, assembly GCA_949125355.1. Lineage (NCBI taxonomy): Eukaryota > Metazoa > Arthropoda > Insecta > Lepidoptera > Geometridae > Agriopis > Agriopis leucophaearia. Next base: position 18,948,252 of record OX421268.1, on the reverse strand, counting down.
AAAGAAGACATGATAGTGTATCAGACAAATTAGGAAATTAGTTTTTTTTTGTCAGTATAACTTATATGGCAAACTCCATTTCGTAATTTTTTATTCAATTATCTACACTTCTTCGTAAGACATAAAAGTATACTGACGTATCCTTTTTTATTTTTCATTAAAACTTATAAAATATAATTTTGTTTTAATGAAAAGTTGGTTATTAAAAAACGATTAGAGTAAGCCTTTAGATCAGTGTCATTAAAAATGCTATGACCTCGATTTTTTTTAATACAACTCTTTATAAATGATAATAACAAGAGTCGGTAAAATAAAACGAGGAAGTAGAATTATTAAATCCAGTAAAATGAATTCATAAAAGCCAATAAAACGAAATGAGTATGTTAGATCAACAAATTCTGACCGGCATCAGAATGAATTCTGACCGGCATCAGAATTAATTTCAATTTTACGATCAAAATGAAATTCCGAAATACACAGATCAATAAATCAGATTTTTTTCTGAGAATGTGTTGCCGCATTGCAATAAAACTTAATAGACATGTACTTGCTGTTTGTGGCAAATATTTCACGTATTGACTAGCATTCTTTCTGACTGCCCCGGTGGCTCAGTTGGTAGTGAACCTACTTTCTGTGCTTGGGGGCGTGGGTTCGATTCCCATATAGGACAAACATTTGTGTGATGAACATTTGTGTTTGTTCTATGTCTGGGTGTTAATATCTATTTAAGTATGTATTTAAAAATATATATGTACGTATATCAGTCTCTGGCAGCCATATTACAAGCTTTGCTTAGTTTGGGGTCAGATGACCATGTGTGCAAAAATGTCCCAGATATTTTATTCTTTTTGATTCCAATGTGAACCCGGTAGTTATTCGGTTGAATGTTTTAAAAAACTTTTAGAGGGTCTAAGTGTTCAATATGCATACAGTGATGGAGGTAGCCAAGCTGACAGACCCCGTGACATGTGGAATTGTATATACATTTCATATTTGCTCAGATATTGCAGAAAGAGCACAACGAACTCGGCTATCCAAGGCCGTTAATTTAAGGATTGAGGCTTGCTAGGGAAGGGATAAGTACACAATTCACCCCAGGCGGAACATTAGTGGTAGTCCTAACACTTTCTCATTTAATTAGAACTGTGTTTCTATAAAAATCTGTGAAATGGCTTTTAAAATATTTGTTGAGAATGACAGTCTTGTTAAGTTTTTTTTTAATTACCTGATAAAACATGGACTCTAGTAGCAGCCACTGGCGCGTTGTTCGGTCCACAAGTGTATACCCCTGCATCAGCACCCCTGGCTCTTTGAACCAGCAGGCGGCTGGTGCTCTTCAGACCTTTCTCCGTCACCAGCGATATCCCACCGCGGGCAGAGTCAAAGTTTATCACCTGATGGAAAAAAAATATTGCTAAAACATTGCAATACTGTTTTTAAGCTTAAATAACTTTGATACTACGAAAACAATATTTAATTTGTATCTTTTAAACATCAAAATACAATACTAATAGAGTCATCATTGTGCCAAAAATGACCGAACCAAAACTCAGTGCACGCTACTAATTTTTTGGTTAGCGGCAACCGCGATCCGACTACAACACCGCGCGATGCCAGTGCTACGATTCTTGCTCTAGCTAGCCGACGAGTGACGTTGAATACTATGCAAGTGACATAACGTCTAAATTGAAGTGAACGTGGCATTGTGAACTATATAATTGATGTCTAGGTATGTACAACGTTGCTCGGACGTTTTTTGAATGTTTTCATTTGGAAACTGTGACTATAGGAGTTGTATCTCGATGCTTCTAACACTAATATTTATTTATTTTGATTCCAGTTAATTTGTATCCGACTACCGCCACATAACCATGTAACTGTGTAAGTTTCCCAAATAAAATCAACTGATTAAATGTTGCGCACCGATTTTGGATTCCAAAATGATACCAAGAGCTGATCCAATAGCGCAGAACAACGCGCCATCGACTGACCAAATGAAACTTCCCTATTGACATAGTTAAATGAAACTTCCCTATTGACATAGTTAAATGAAACTTCCCTATTGACATAGTTAAATGAAACTTCCCTATTGACATAGTTAAATCGGAATTGTTCAACTGCCTGCTTGTTACTTAATCAGGTTGAACCGTAAAATCGATTGACTCACAATTGAGTCCTCAATCCCATTCCCCCGAGTTTAATCCCCTTAATACTACCACCCTCAGATTTGTCACCAAATTCCGTGATTACGTGAAACTGTCGCTACTTTGCTGTGACGATTTTTCTTTATGAAAAATTCCACGGAAAGTTGGGAACTTTTTAAATTAAATTCTCACTTGGAGTGTAAAATAAACAAGGGGAAATGTTTAGGTGCCGTTGTAATATTAAGTTGATGAAAACGCAAAAGCTTCAGCTGCTAAAGATATTGTTGAAAGTTTAAACCACGGCTGCTGGATCGTGGCACGTCTGCATCTCAAAATAGGGAGATTTTCAACAAAACAATACTATTCCATCTTATTTGCGTATGTTTTTGCGTGACTTTGGTCTGGGTCATGACCGCAACCTTTAGAAAATGAGATGAAGGATTGTTTGAATTTTAAGGCCGAAAAATACCTTTAGCTTTATTGATTTCTAAAGAACTTCAAATATCTAATCCTACTTTAATAAATTATAAAATAGATAAAATATTTTCGAGACGGTGAATGTACTTTAAAGAGTTTTTGTAATTGAAATGTGACGTTGCTCTCGCTGATTGATTGATTATGATTATGTTGGGATGCCAACCATTATTTTCTTTAAATTTTCTACATCCCAAAGGAAATCAAGCTACAATGAACAACAGTAATATCCTTCTTATCAGTAATCTTACTATTTATAACCGTTGTTACGATAGAATAAAAACAAATAAGTGATTCTAGTATGGAGGATTTAATTTTTATATTTTTTAATATATCTGCCACGGTAATACGTATATTCTGGTTATATTTTAACTTTCACTATATACGGTTAAATATAGATTTAATAAGTAAATGGACAGCGGCGACGGCGTGGTGAAGGCTTCGTGATTGACATCTTTTAGACACGGAGCCCTACAAATAAGTCTTACAAAAAATGCAACCCATTTTCTCATCAACCTAATAAAATTATTGTGTTTTTTAAATTAATAATTGCTTTTTGTGGTATATTGACCTGTTCTCCATGAGTCCAAGTGATGGCAGTGGGAGGCTCTGGCGTGTGCCGGACGGTACACGTCAAGTTGATGGTGGACCCGGCTTGGATAAATAGTTCCGGACCGCTAGATATTACCGTTTCAGGTTCTGGAGACAAATGGAAAAACGTCTTAGTACAATGGTATAAAATATACATAACACAAATCGGAATACGTTTTAATTTTTTCGGAACAGTAGATATACTGGAAGGTCTTAAATTTAGATCCTTTTGAGGAATCGAAATATCCTAATCAAGATAAATATGAGAATTAGGCAAGTTTCCTCATTGAACAAACAGCAGCCTCATAACTAGTATTTCACCGTCGAGGGAAGCTCCACGTATTGAATACCGAAGATTTATCTCGCTACAAGTTAACAAGAACGAAGGATGACAGGTGACTCCCCCGCAGGGCTGGGAGTCGTGTCTAGGTTTATTTGGAGCCAAAATTGAATCGTGACTAAATCGACAGGTACTTGTAACGAAATAGGCTAGTTTTATGTTCTTGACGTCATGAAAGTCTGAAACGTTTTTGTGGCTTCGGTAAATTGGTTTGCGTACGTTGGGATTTGGATGTGAGTGGGGACGTGTAGCCTCAGTGGAGGACAAATTGCTACATTACATTTGTGATATCATGAGCAAAAATATTCTTACTAGCCAAATAAAAACTGGCGGCAGGTACATCGTTTTGCGTTTTCGTTTTGTCAATCTAAATAAGAATTGCGGGATGATGCGGAAAATACACGCAAAGTTGAAAACTGTGTTTATAACATTAGAAGAAGAAGAAAAAAAGTAGGTACATGGTATCTTGCAAACCCCCGTTCGTTTCTAGGAGCGCGACTTGTGCTGCGTCTCGAAGCGCTGGTCCGACGTGTACTTACCGACGATGTTGAGTTGGACAGGGTGTCCTATAGGCGGCGTGGTGGAGATCTGGCACTCGTACTGTCCGGAGTCGCGGCGCTGCGGGCTGCGGATGCGCAGCGCCCACTCCTCGGAGCGCGGCTTGTGCTGCGCCTCGAAGCGCTGGTCCGACGTGTACTTACCGACGATGTTGAGTTGGACAGGGTGTCCTATAGGCGGCGTGGTGGAGATCTGGCACTCGTACTGTCCGGAGTCGCGGCGCTGCGGGCTGCGGATGCGCAGCGCCCACTCCTCGGAGCGCGGCTTGTGCTGCGCCTCGAAGCGCTGGTCCGACGTGTACTTACCGACGATGTTGAGTTGGACAGGGTGTCCTATAGGCGGCGTGGTGGAGATCTGGCACTCGTACTGTCCGGAGTCGCGGCGCTGCGGGCTGCGGATGCGCAGCGCCCACTCCTCGGAGCGCGGCTTGTGCTGCGCCTCGAAGCGCTGGTCCGACGTGTACTTACCGACGATGTTGAGTTGGACAGGGTGTCCTATAGGCGGCGTGGTGGAGATCTGGCACTCGTACTGTCCGGAGTCGCGGCGCTGCGGGCTGCGGATGCGCAGCGCCCACTCCTCGGAGCGCGGCTTGTGCTGCGCCTCGAAGCGCTGGTCCGACGTGTACTTACCGACGATGTTGAGTTGGACAGGGTGTCCTATAGGCGGCGTGGTGGAGATCTGGCACTCGTACTGTCCGGAGTCGCGGCGCTGCGGGCTGCGGATGCGCAGCGCCCACTCCTCGGAGCGCGGCTTGTGCTGCGCCTCGAAGCGCTGGTCCGACGTGTACTTACCGACGATGTTGAGTTGGACAGGGTGTCCTATAGGCGGCGTGGTGGAGATCTGGCACTCGTACTGTCCGGAGTCGCGGCGCTGCGGGCTGCGGATGCGCAGCGCCCACTCCTCGGAGCGCGGCTTGTGCTGCGCCTCGAAGCGCTGGTCCGACGTGTACGTGTACCGGCCCACCGTCAGCAGGTGGATGTCGCGGTGACGCACCCATGACACCTGTAAATGAATTATTTTGTATGTGATGTGTCATTTTGTGTATACATAATTATACATCGTTCACCAGCGCTTGCGGTTTTAGTAGAAATTTTAATTAAGATAATGGTTCATGTCGCACACGTGCGTGTGGGATTTGTGATGCGTCAAGTTCGTTATTTTAATAGCATTCCTGCTATTGAGACCCTATACAATGCATTTGTCTTGTCCCGAGCATGATGGAGTAACGCAGTAATCTAGAACCCTTACGAGGTTTAATTAATATGTTTTAAGGTGTAATTGTTTATTTATATCCATGGGTGGGTGAATTGGGTTCCCCTGAAACTGCCGAACTTTTGTGTGTTAAATCAATTTAAAAAAATGCCAACAATGGTGAACGAAAATATAGTGAGGAAACTGGTATTTCCAAGAACCTTAAAAGTTTCAAATGCACTGCTGGGACATCATGGTTGATTAGGGACCATCCTATTTCTCTCTTTGAGTGAAGGTCTATGTCCCAGCAGTAGGAATACAGTAGGCTAAGATTAATAGACTTCACGGAAAATATGAAATGAGTGCATATCAATTTACAAATCGAGACACTTAACGTCTCTCTGAATTCGAGAATACGCACCAGAAAACAGGACCAGTGAGTCGAGCTGGGTACACTCCGTAAAAAGAAACAATTAGTCGTATCTAGCGACATTTTGACGTGCATTTCAGTCCGAACTAACTATTTTGAAACTTCAGTCATTAACTATGTAAATGCAACGTCTTGGCATCGTAATGTCAGTACTATGTCCTGTAATGGCTGCACTAAGAGATTAGTTTGACGGCTGTCGGAGAGTGGAAAATAATACGATAGTAGCGCGTGCGGCACTTTACACGAAGCGATTTATTTATAATTCTGGAATAGTTTGCGATAACGTAGTTTAGATCGGTGTTATTAGCGGCGATATGAAAATCGGACTGGCATGCGCCTGCGGCTCCAGTGTACATACTCGTGTAAAGGATTGAGATAAAATGATACCATTATATCGCTTTGAGCTTATTTTCGTTCAACTTTACTGTTTTCATTTCATTGCGAGTTGAATATTCGTTACTGTTGATAGGTATTTGTTTGAACATGCAGCACACTGGGAAATTCGTGCACAACCAAATAAGTACAAAAATCACATTTATTAAGATCTGTATCTGATCATGACAATAACATTGTGACCAACAACTGCCTCGCCTTATATTATCATCTCCGAGTGGATTCTAAACTGTAAAGCTGTCCACTCGGACCACATGAACTTGTTCACTATATACCCATCCTGATGGCACACCCTGTTCTTCACCGCTTCTATATATTATCTTCTCCATGGTATGGTTGCCTGCAAGAGATCGCTTACTACCAGTTGCTTGCGTTACACTAGTTTTTTCTATTCACCCGACTGCCCTAGGAGGAAGGTAATGTTTTTGCATCGAACATTGAATTATAAACTTTTTTTTTTTTTTTCATACTACACATTTCTTTTGATGACTTCATTCACAACATGCCGAGTAACGGCAAAATACGTGAACTAAATATAAACCTATTTTTAGTGAATAAATTTAATGTAATTTCATGTTTTTCGAGCGTATGAATGCATTTTATGATTGTGTATTTTGTATGTTATTGTTATTGGGAGTTACTGTTCTACCTCCTATATACTTTTAAGGCTTGACAGATATTCATGTGTGTGTGGTCTGATTCGCCTTCATGCACGGAGTGTTATAGGCTATATTTTGATGTGTGTGTGGTCAGATTCGCCTTCATGCACGGAGTGTTATAGGCTATATTTTGATGTGTGTGTGGTCAGATTCTCCTTCATGCACGGAGTGTTATAGGCTATATTTTGATGTGTGTGTGGTCAGATTCTCCTTCATGCACGGAGTGTTATAGGCTATATTTTGATGTGTGTGTGGTCAGATTCTCCTTCATGCACGGAGTGTTATAGGCTATATTTTGATGTGTGTGTGGTCAGATTCTCCTTCATGCACGGAGTGTTATAGGCTATATTTTGATGTGTGTGTGGTCAGATTCTCCTTCATGCACGGAGTGTTATAGGCTATATTTTGATGTGTGTGTGGTCAGATTCTCCTTCATGCACGGAGTGTTATAGGCTATATTTTGATGTGTGTGTGGTCAGATTCTCCTTCATGCACGGAGTGCTATAGGCTATATTTTGATGTGTGTGTGGTCAGATTCTCCTTCATGCACGGAGTGTTATAGGCTATATTTTGATGTGTGTGTGGTCAGATTCTCCTTCATGCACGGAGTGTTATAGGCTATATTTTGATGTGTGTGTGGTCAGATTCTCCTTCATGCACGGAGTGTTATAGGCTATATTTTGATGTGTGTGTGGTCAGATTCTCCTTCATGCACGGAGTGTTATAGGCTATATTTTGATGTGTGTGTGGTCAGATTCTCCTTCATGCACGGAGTGTTATAGGCTATATTTTGATGTGTGTGTGGTCAGATTCTCCTTCATGCACGGAGTGTTATAGGCTATATTTTGCAGTCGTGTTATGTTTATAATCTACCTGTTAGTGCAATATGTATGTAATTTCTCAAAGAAATATGTGTATACTCAGTGATAATATTACGATAAGCGAATTTTTTTTATTGTAAAGAACACAGAAACTACCAAAACAACGTTAATTTTCGGATGGATGGATCCAAAACTATTTTATTTGTAACAAAGTTACAAGTGGCACTTCTAGTTTTTATTACAACATTGCTACTTCGAAAAATATTTAGTGTTGTTTACTAACAGCAGTTGGGTGAGTTCAGTGAGTGGTTACTGACGACCAAGGAAACATTCAAGATATTGCTGTAAAGTATCATGAGATACCATCGAAACTAATAAAAAAATCAAGATGTTTTGTATATCAGGTGCGTCTTTTTATATAGGGTTTCGTACCCGAAGGGTGCCAACGGGACTTTATTAAGCCTATATTATTTATTTATTTATTTATTTAACTAACACGGTACAACCAATTACATTAGATAAATTATTAAAATATTACAAAATCATATAACTCGTAATTACAATAACCAAAAATTCAATGCAAATATATTAACAAACAATACAAAATTAAAAACAATAATAAAATTAGTGACATGATGTCATGGATGATAAAATACAGATAAAATCAATTAATGTCACAAAAAGTCAAAATGCATATAAATTTTTAATTAAATGTCAAAAATTCAATAATAAAGCGTCAAAGTTACCAGAAGTCAAAATCACACTGACACAAATATTCCCATTCATCATCATCATCCATTTCCTTCTTACCCACTTTCACCTCACAGTATTCCAGACACTTCAACTGCATACTTTTCCATTCGTCCGCAAACAAGTCACAATCAGGTGCCCAAGCCAGGAGATTGTTGAACGCAGTCAGAGAGCGTGAAATAGGGGAGAACCCGTGCGCCACTGTGCGGGCTGGCGGCACCGCGAACAGCTGATGCCGTCGCCCCCCGCGTCGACTGTTGTCGTCGGGAACACGAAGCCGTAACAATTCCTCGAGTAGATTTGGAGCATCAATCTTTCCATGAAAGATTTTACACATAATTTTCATTTGGTTATGTGCCCGCCTTACTTCTAAAGAGTTATAACCTAAGCATCCTAGGAGAAAATTAGTCGGATACATGTACGGGTAGTACCCATACATGCGTTTATATAAAAAGCGAAGGAAGGCCTTTTGCACTTTTTCTAAAGGAAGGGCATAAGCTTTCGCATGGGGATGCCAAACTGCCGAGCTGGCCTCTAGCTTGCTCCGTACAAGAGCTTCAAAGATTAACTGTATGACGTGGGTACCCTGAAAATCTCTTGAATTTCTCAGCACGAACCCCAATCTCCTATAGGACTCCTTGGCAAGTGTAACAATATGGTCATTGAAGGTAAGTTTCTGATCGAAGGTAACACCTAGGTCTTTTATAGAAGTGGATTTGGTAATGACATGGGAACCCAACTGGTACTGGAATTCTATCAGGTGCCGCCTTCGAGTAAATGTCATGGCCTGGCATTTTGATGGATTAAACTCCATTTTATTTGCCACTGCCCATTCACAGACCGCGTCCACATCACATTGGAGTTCCAGGCAGTCTTCCACGGATTTTATTTCTTTAATCAGCTTTAAGTCATCCGCATAAAGGAGGCATTTAGAATGATTAACTACGGCGGGAAGATCGTTGATCATAAACGCAAAAAGAAGTGGGCCAAATATAGATCCTTGACTGACCCCAGATCGTGTATGATAAGGAGTGGAGTCATACACACCTAGCCTTACAAACTGTTTCCTGTCTCTGAGATAGTCGGCCATAAATCTCAGCAGCCCGGGAGCAAACCCCAGAGTGTTTAGTTTGACGAGTAAGTGGTCATTATCAACTCTGTCGAAAGCCTTACGAAAATCAAAGTATAGGACGTCAACTTGGCTACTGCGATCTAACCGGACTGAGATGAAGTCTGTCACTTCCAGGAGATTCGTATCGACCGACCGTTTCCTCCTGAAGCCATGTTGTTCATTGCAAAGATATTGCTCAACCTGCCTGTAGATCTCCCTATGGATAATTTTTTCGAAGGCCTTCGCCGGTGATGACATAATAGCAATGGGCCTGTACTCTGATACTGATAACTTGTCAGAACCTTTGGGAATGGGTGTCACTCTCGACAATTTCCACTGTTTGGGATAGATTCCTGTGGTCAAGGCCCTGTTGAAAATGTGGCAAAGTGGCTGAACTAAGAACTTCAAGCCTTGCTTTAAAAACCACGGCGGTACGCAATCGGGCCCATTTGAATTGCTCGGCTTGAGACCTCTAATCCCAGATGCCACATCATGAGGGGTCAGATCGAAGATGTTTATGCAACAACAAGATTCAGTTTTATCAGCATGGCTTACGTTTTCGGGGTCTAACTGAGGAACATTTGGTAAGAAAACGCTTTCAAAGAAATTTGCAAAAGCTTCCGAGGCCTCAATCCCACTGAAACTACGACCTTCATACGTGACGCTAGGTTCGAAGCCTCCCTTGGAGCGCAGACTCGAGATATGCTGCCAAAAAGCGCGAGGGTTCGCTGCAATATTACCTTCGATACTTTCCAAGTAGGAGTTGTGGGAAGACGATATACGAGATTTCAAGGATGCTCGCAGATCAGAGAACGCTTTATAGTCCACATCGCATTCGGTCTGTCGCCACGTACGGTGCAGTCTTATTTTGAGTTTGGTATCTTCAATAATGTCATACGTGAACCAGACCGGATATCGCCTGCTCGACGACTTTAGACGGCGCTTTTTGGGAACACAAATGTCAAAAATATTGTAAATAATGTCATAAAATTTATTAGTGCATGACTGCACGTCGTCGGATTTAAGTAATTCGTGCCAAGAGGTCTCAGAAAGCAATTCAAATAGTAGCATAGTATTACACTTTTTAAAATTCCAGTCCCTACTCGGATCAATATTGCTAGGTTCGACGCGATCAGAGTAGCGAACCGCACGTGTAATGACTCCGATATCAAGGGGGGGATGATAAAGATCAGGCTTGACGAAACCTTCAACATGTCGAACGCGAATTTCATACGTGGCATTATTCTCCTTAGCTAGGACAATATCCAGTATTCCTCCATACTCATTCGCTACACCATTCATCTCATTCAAACTGCAATATGATTTAAAATAACAATAATAATGACAAACATTGACAGATGCGCTATTTAAATTTAGATCGCCTAAAATTATGACAGTTCCTTTAAGATTGTTGATAAAAGTTTCCACTTTGCAGAACCAACGCATGTAATGTTCGTCTTTGGCCTTGGGGTAAATGTAAATAACGCCAACGTAGTAGACTCGACCGTTCCAGATAAATTTCGCCCAAAGATCTTCACCAGAATCAGTCTCCAGTGCTGTCTGTCGGTGCAACACAATAGGTGCGCGTGCAGCTAGGAGCACACCTCCACCTATCGTTTCCCTGTCGCGGCGTAGGATACTCCATTCTTCACATACGAGCTCCGCGGCTTCCACAGATCTGTCAACAAAAGTTTCTGTTGCTACCACCAAGTTGTGCTCTGATAGTATCAAGCTTTCCCTCCACGGTTTCAGCTTAGTTTTTAACCCTCTGACATTTTGATAGAAAACGTTGAGGCAGGCGGTTCTATTACTGGCGGCTTCCTGTTCTACGGCTCGATTGTTTATGGACAGAGGCTGTCCGGTCACCGTACCTGTCTGAGCCTCGAAAGGGCTGAGGAGTTGGTGTCAGTCCAGACATTGTAGTTAAGGTCACTGGTCCGCGAGGCGTTTGGAAATTAGGAGCAGGATGCCTTAGGTTGACCCAGGTCTTTATTCTGGCATTTATCGGCCAGACTTCAGCAGACAGACATGTTTCATAATAGGCCTCAGGTATACCTAGTTTAAACGATTTGTAAGTTCCTTTCGCCGTAAGCTCCTCCACCGTACATACTCCTGAAGGACATAGCTGGCCAAGGTATTCACGTACTTCATCAGCTCCTGACTCCATGTTCCATAAGTGAATATGCTTTCTTGCCTCAACTGCTTTTAGAGTGGTAACAGTGGGATCAGCAGTGCCACGTACCGAAGTTAGGTGACGACTCCTTCTTCTTACCTCAGTCCACTGCTGGGCGTCTTTGTCCTGGAGATCAGCACCGACAGATTTGTCGGTAGGGGCAGACTGACTCTGTCCCTCATTAGTCACTTTACACATATTGTCCTGGCCTGGTTGTTGGGGGCTTAAAAGTACACCAGTTGCGGGCTTGTGTCTCTTCTGCTGCTGCTTTTTCTTTATAAGGACTACCCGTGGACTAGTCACAGTTGATTGCAGGTTTTGAAACAAGATAGGTTGATGAGGCTGCGTTATCGGTGCTGATTGCAATGGCTTTGCCAAAGCTGGCTGCTGCACCGGCGGTGTTGCGGGCTGCTGATCTTGAGTCACGACGGACAGAGAGGCTTGGGCCAGTGTAGGATGTATAGCTTGTGGTTCAAACGTCGTCAGCTTTGCATTCAATGCTTTCACCTCAGAGACATAATAATCAAGCTTGGCTTCTTGCTGGCTAAGTACAGTTTCATGATAGAATAGTTTGGTACTGTAACTTTCGAGCCTCGTCTCATAGGCAGCTATGGTGGACATCGCACGGCAGAGACGATCGCTCAGCTTTGCAATATCATGGCGCAGGTCCTGCACCTCGGTGGTCGGGTCCAGCTCAATCGTATTTGGTAACCCCTCCTGAGTGTTTGCACTTGTTTTCTTCCTGTGCGTCACATTCGGGTCGCGACTTCTCTTCGATGCTCCGACCGGGGTCAGGCTATTGTCGCCGCCTTTTTTGGATGAACAGGAACACTCAGGACAAATCCAGACTTCACGAGAATCCTCTCCAAGTTTTTTCCCGCCGGTGCATAAGAGATGATATATTTTACGGCATTCATTTATAGAACATCGGAAATAATCATCTTCAATCAAAACAGTGCTACAACACGCAGCGCAATTCATTGCAACTATTGTCGACTGCGAGTTGCGTAGAAAAATGGAAACAAAATGTGCGTAGGTAGGTAAACAAATGGCAATGCAGTGGCGAACAGGCGCTATAGCGGGCGGCCTGGCGGCAACGGCCGGCGCGACGACGGCTGACCGACGCTCGCTGCGCGATGACTCACGCGCTCAGCCGGTACGCGAGGAGCGCGGTTAGCGAAGACGGAACCGTTGACAAATATTTTAAAATGTTTTCACTGATATCTTCGCGGTCTATGGGCCGATTTTTATCACGTAACAACCACTACACACTTGTTGATGTATACTACACTTATATGTAAAAAATACTAGGGGATAATAGCTTTGGACTGCTTTTATCTTGAAATAATTGCGGACAAAAAATAATTACATCCTACCGCTAAGACTGCGATGGACGATGCGATCCTATATATACGCTGTCTATCTTACTGTTTATCAGTCCAACCATTTAACGGCTGTATCTTTAGAACAGTACAGCTCGCGCGATAAGAGTTTGGCTTTGACCGTTATTGCGCAGAAATCAGAAATTGGGTATCAACGGGCAATTAGCGGGGTGCGGGTGGGTGTGTAGGCGCACGCGGTGCTCTGATTGGTGCGTGTTAGGCGCACGCGGTGCTCTGATTGGTGCGTGACAGTACCCATGCGCAGTAATCCCCTCCACCAGAAGGTCAAAGCCAAACACTTATCGCGCGAGCTGTAAAAGATAGTTGAAATTATCACAGAATAAGGTAATATTACGGCGGACTAACTAAGAAATGATATGAAGTTGAATATGGAAGTATGAATTGTAGATTGCTTTGGTTCTGTCAGGTGTGCAGGTTGTGTTTTGTATGGTTATAATAGTTTTGATGTAAAATATACTGATGTATAATTTTTATATTTCACAAACAATTAGTTTCAAATTGAATTTTGAAATATAATCTAGTTGAAAATGGAATAATTTAATTCAAAAAAGACTCCCTGTAATGGATCTGAGTAATTCTATACAAGATTTTACCAATAGAAAGTAAAGTGCGCACTTTGAGGTAAAACGATCTCTCGACATCACTAATAATAAAATCTTTAGTACCTATAACACTTATATTTTTACCTCAATCTTTACACGGATGATTTATGGAGTAAGAATAAAAAGTAAAGTTTTTTTAATAAAATTGGAAAGGCTTTGGCCGCGAAGTATTTTAAAAGAATCAGTCTGCAGATCCTTTACGGTGTAAATAAAGTATTCACTGGTTTGCAGATCGTGCAAAATTTATTGTCCAAAGTTGTTAATAAAAAATGCTAGAAGTTGGTCAACTTCGAAGCTGACTTACTTCAATTTATTGTTTTCCATAGCTAATGTCCTAGTCCAGTAAGTATTGATGAGTTATGAATATTTCTACCAGCCCTGACAATACAAGGCACTGGTTTACGGTTCTAGCACTGGTTTATTTATTTCTTTATCATTATAAAATTAAGTTATTTAATTTATAGTTGGTTATTTACTACTTATTTAAATACTTTCCTACGTAGAGTGGTCAGAGGGGTGAGTGATGTACTTCCGTCACGTCATGCATTGCACTCGCTAGAGTCAGCTATTACTATGCATATACCATAAATGTATCGCTACAATTGTTTGTTAGTTTATTACTGACTAGTGCTGTTACCCGCGACTTCGTACGCGTAGATTTTTATGTAAACATTCAACTCTTTTTCTTCCCTTAATCTGGCCCTTGCGCAAAATAACAAACTCTATAAACCTTCATACCTTCAATCTGGTCATAGCTGAGCATATTCGTGAAAACTGCATTTAAATCAGTTCAGTGGTTTAGGAGATGTGCATGGACAAACAAACAAATTAATGGACAAAAATTCTATAAATTATCTTAAAATATTTAGGTGCTTATTTGAAGACGTCATGTGGGTTTGTTTGATATATCGCAATTACAGTATTTTTATCTCTAAGTTTTTAATATATGTATAGATATAGATTTAAAAATCCTAAAAAGAATTTCAGTTTTCATTTGCAACATTTGCAAAGAGATTTAGTATCAAGTCCCAGTACACAAATCTCATAATATATCTAGCTTATAGGCTTCTTAAATCATTCGTAATGCTCTCTTTGTATTCAGATTCCAGTCAGATCTAGAGAACAGTATTCCAATACGTTAGTCGGAGTTCAACGACACATATTTCATAGCAAATGTATCGTTAGGGAGAACTTGGGATACAACCACAGAATACAGATTCATGATTTTGAAAATAATGATTTGAATACGTCCTTAATTACTTAAACTGGGATTGTTTTGTTTCCAGTTACTTCTCAGATTTGATCGTTTCTAACTGTAACAAACGATGCACACACTCGTACTATGTATCTGTCGAGATAAACTGCCGACTGCTCTCCTACCCATCAAAGCTCCATCATCAGAGAATACGCACGTGAGTGCCAGCCATCTGACATTGTCGCGGCTTGAAATTACAACTTTATCAACACTACGAATACAGGAACAGATTTACATCGTCATAAGAAAGTGTTAAAAGTTTTCCACTACTACCGACAACAATACTCCAAATACCCAGTTTTTATTATAATTATGAAAATCAATTAAGACTTAATAGATACCCTTTTCAACAGCACACATCTCTATGATAACAAATTCAGAAATACAACAGCTTAGATAACTAATCTCGGGTTTATCTTCACGCAGGTAGTTCGCAGTGTATCGGCGGAGACAAACATAGTTCATCATTCGATAAATTAGTACTCATTTATATAATAGATACTTCTTTTAGTTTGATTGATTGATGAAATTTTCAAATATCATCATTCAAATCTAGGACTTTTCACTTTAATCAAACAGCGGACAAAGATTTTCCAAAATACCGATAGAGTAATATCTAACAATAGATAGTGTTATTCCTAACAGAGTTTATAACGCAAGGCGACTAGTGGAACAAATGGAGCCATTCCGATGCAGCATGCCAGTTTTATGGTTTGTTCGTAACACATTATCCTTTTAGTTTTGGCTTTGGGAAGATTTCAGTGTCTGAACGGAATGTGGAATGGTGACAATTACTTAATGTGTCAGTGAGGCCAGCAGTCCTCCGGCAGACGGCTTATACAGCATCTTTGTGGCTATCCGGCACCAGTACATATAAAATGTCAATCATCATCAGCAGCCTGTACTAGTTGCCTGCTAGACATACGCATCTCTCAAGCGACGTCACTAATATTTAAAATAACATACGACTATACAATGTTCAAGTCGTAGTCTAGTCTAGTTTGGATTATCAATTCTCATCATCATCAGCCAGAAGACGTCCACTGCTGAACATAGGCCTCCCCCTTTAACCTCCACACTGAACGACATCCTGCCATCTGCATCCACTGGATGCCCGCGACTCTCACAATGTCGTCGGTCCATCTAGTGGGATGCCTACCTACGCTGCGTGTTTCGGTTCACGGTCTCCACTCAAGAACCTTTTTTCAAGAATCAATTCACATGTATGTTCAAATATATATTAGTTTTGTAATTATATTGGTTCACGACTTCAATCTTCGGTAACTAAAATTAAGATTTTAAGTACAAATTAAAGTTTTTTATAGCTTCATATGCTGTATAATTATAAAACACGCATAACTTGTACCTACAGCTTGCAATACGTTATCATGGAACCGTTTTGTGATGCTTTGTTCGCATGCTGCCGTTCAAAAACCAATATGAACACGTATCAGTAACATTATTAACGTTTCCGATAATGCCAAACGATAACGGCACAATTTTGTATTTTCCCTCGTTTCCGCAGGTTTCAACTTCTAAAGTATAATGGAGTTCGACCGAAAAAGAAGGAGGAAGTTTGAATTTTAGTTGTTTGCATAATAACGTGAATGTGAAATGATTCCCGCACTCCACGAGAATATCAAGTGCTCGTTCACATAGTATTCACTGCACACACTCCACACTTACTACATTATCAAACGTTTAAAACACTCCAAACTGATACAATACATCTCTATCTCTTCTCTGCATAGTATAAAATAAATAAATATCTGGGACATTATTGCACACATGATCATCTGACCCCAAACTAAGCAAAGCTTGTAATATGGCTGCCAGATACTGATATACATACATTTATATTATTTAATACATACTTAAATAGATTATGTAAATAAAGTCGCTTTCCGCGTTTGTTTGTGTGTATATCTGATAACTCCTAAACCATGCAACGGATTTTAATGCAGTCTTTACCATCAATTTAGATAATTTTTCATGGAAGGTTTATATATATAATAAAAGTTACACCCATGCGAAGCCGGGGCGGTTCACTAGTGTAATATATTTTAAAGTCATTTTAGGAAATCGAACGATGCATCATACTGTTATATCAGTATCATACGTACAGGCAGATATAGTACGTACAAAATATGTTTTTTCGATTTTATTTTGTGAAGTGTGATCGTACTGATCGTATAATATGTGACCGTCTTCTTCAGGGATGTTACTAAATGTAAATATAAGTAATTTATTGCAAACATAAACAGTTAACAATACAAAGTGACCCTGTTTTATGCGTTAGTTGAAAACATGTTGCAAGAGGCAGCGTCTTCCAACGGTGTGGTATGTTTTACTATTATTATTATTTTAAAAATATTTAAATTATACATTATTATGTTTTGTTAATAGGTGTGTGCTGTGTGTCATGTCTGCGATACACAACTCATCGTTAGAGTGTTCCCAGAGATGATGTATGTGTGTGCATGCTCAGTTAGTGTGGGAACCTATTATGTCCCCTGTTCGTTTAATATAATTTTTATTCAGTCATCTAATGTAGAAGTTGAACCTTGTGATCAGTGATATTCTTATCTGGCCACCAAATAAACATTATATTCTTCTGAGATTGTTGTATAATTAATATGGTCGAGGTTGTCATCGCATTACATACAGTTACCTCTCAATAACGACATCAAAGACAGTTAATAATATGGACACACACAAACAGACAACTGACATCCAAAACTAGAAGATATATTAGTCGTGAATGTTGTAGGTACTTGTGTAGTTGGGATGGTACCCCGAGAGGTATCCAGCGAACAAGACAGAAACATCCGAGTTGTATTCACGTATGATGAAGGTATACGAGTAGTTACCGTCCTGTTCTGTAGGTTCTTGACCCGGCACAGCAGTCGGACCGGGTGTCCGACTAGCCCGGTGATGTTCCGCGGCGTGCTCGGGTCGAAGTAGGGCGCGTCCGGCGACCCCTGCCACTCCTGCAGGAACTCCGCGCGGAACCGACGGGACGACATCTCCATGGTCGTCTCCTCCTGAGGACTCTCGGTGTCGGAGTCAGCTGGAACAACATACATTACATAACTATCTGCTGGATGTCTATAAAGGTTAAGGAAACGTAGGTATAGCCAACAAAATGTCAATAAAGTTTTTATATGTCAAAAAAGTTTTATTTGAGACTTGATTATTGTCAATATAGATATTTATTATTTACTAACAATAGTAATCAGGGGAAAAACCACCGTGAAGTCATGCGGGAGAAGCCGCTAATAGAAGCTAGGTGATGTAATTCTGATAGACTGTACGAAGTTCATAAAAATATACTAAGACTAAATTTCCAAAAAATACTAATCAATGTATCTTTTAAAACTGGTGATATCTTGTTAGTACGTTATCAGAAACACAGACCATTACCTGTGGCCTTAGTACGAGCACTTGCGAAAAGTTATCATTACGTAAATGATAGTAAAATGTTTGAAAAAATGAACAGCGCCTCTATCGGACGTAAAAGGAAACTGATTTTTTCATACATTTGCTACGTAACGATACCTTTTTTGCTAGTTCTCGTACTAACCCCACTGATCCTGATGTTCAGAGTTTCAGTAAACAGTCAGTAACTACTACCTAATTCATATGTGTTTAAGGTAGATCCGCGGCTCGAGCATTGAATAAACGACACGAAAACATATCCTCGAAGCAGCCTGTGTCCGCAGCTGTCGCACCGCGAGCCGTCTGCACTGTTCCCACGAGGAAGAAGAGCAGACGAGGAGTTGGGTAAGCTCTGTCTCATAAATTACTTATGTTCTCTTCCGCCCTTTCGGTTTTTTATCCAAGTGACGTGCGAGTGAAAATGTTTCGTTTCCTTAAATACTTGCTGTGAATTTCCGTGTGAGGATGAAGATTTCCTTAAATATTTAGCACAAAACGTGTTACGTAGTTTTATGGAACACAATCTATGTAAAAGAGAATACGTATTACACACATACATTGTTTATTCATGTTGGTTGATTTCGACGACGTTTCACTTTTGTAGTTATTTTATGTTTGGCGTCATTCTTTTATTCTAAGTGTTGTAAAAAAGATAGTTTTGGAACTTGTTTTTTTTTTTCTACTAATAAATAACATAACAAGAAAGCTGATTGGTTTTGTTTTATGAAATTTTCAGTACCTGCCTGGACAGTGTCCTCTCCCGGCACCAGCTCCGACCGAGGGTCGCTCCATGCTGCTCCTACTTCAACTTTAGATTGCATTTCGAAACAGAAAGTCATTGTGACCGACTACAGCGACATATTATAAATGGATAGCGGTTACGAACTTTAAATGAGTTTTGTGTAGTCACAAAATAGCAACTTTCAGTACCCTCATTAACGAAAATCTATTTATAACATAGTTTAGAGACATTTGGGAATTCGCTTCCGCTCGCTCGAAACGTTATTCAATTTCCTTCGCATAAAATATGCGGGTCTAATGATGATAGAAGGTGTTACAAGCTCTGCTCAGCCAGTGTGGTGTTCATTGGGTCTCTATTCTGTTCGTAACAATGTGGATTCCATTGAACATTTAGTACGGCTTGTGATCCTGAATTGATCGATTGGGATTATGATCGAACGGCTCCATGCCTTTTGTCTTGCGCCTTCATCAATAATTCGCTCATTGCAGATTATAATAATGTCTCATATAGGTATTGAAATTGGTTTTGTAGAACTGCTTTTTTACAGGGAACGTGTCTTTAATTAACTAAACAAATTACAAGCTAACACGTACTAATATTACTAAAACAGACTGCCCATAGACCGTTGAAGGTCAAATAACAATAGGTACAAATGCACAAACCTAATATCAGTTGGCAACATACCCAGCATGCTGGCAGCATTACCACACTGAACGGCAATGCTTATGCGTTGAGCCAGAAACATGCCAGCGTTTTGGTCATGCGTCGCATTAACCAGGCGTACTGAAAGATTTTTGAAAATGAGGTGAGCCCCTATCCCTTTTCCAAAGGGCCCAATATCTTGACCCCAAACGCTTCAAATATGTAACCAGTGCCGAGGTTAGCATATTTGCGCCGCTTGTGCTGCTCTGCCGAATTGGCAGCTGCACCAGCCCTACCCTGTGTCTCAGGAAGATGTGACGACGCCAAAGTATCGACACAAGTCGCGTCCCATACAAGGGGCCGCCCCAACTTCCAGGGAACAAGTGTCATACCGTCAGGCCTCCTTCTATCGTCACGCGTAAGACTGTTTGGTTCGATCACAGCTGCGAAATGCAGTTATTGTGTGGCGACGTATAAAAGGCTTAGATTGAGAATTTTAAGATAAAATATTTCTATAATATATTTTTTTACGTCATGTTTGTAAGATGTGCAGGATTTCAGTATAATATTATGTCAACAAAGTTTTTAACGAAATTCGTTCAAAATAATAATATACACGTATTTAAATAATAATTGTAGAGTAGCAAGTGTTTTAGAAGTCGTAATACCGTGAATCAATCTTGGGAGCGCACAATAACATTCTTCGTGTTCGTAAGCCCCTTTACCGTGGAAGTCCTCGAAGTAGAAGCGAGTCATGCTAGCACATTTCTTTCATCCTATAACTTCCAGTTTTGTATTCGGAGCCAGCCAACCGTGTTCACGTAAATACATCGCGATTCTATAACGCTGGGTACCTACGTGCACTCACTCTGTACCTACTCGTACTCTTGACGGTATGACAAGTTGGTCTGTTTGTACTACTCCTAGGTAAACTAAATATTATCAAGGATTGCTGTTCGTCTGAATGCGACACTAAAAGAACTCGGCCAGTAAACAACACTTTATCAAGTAGCTACAGATGAAGCAGACACTGTGTGAGTATTGAGCTAACAGTATTTTCAAGCAAACTATTTTGCTAACTACTACTTAGGTGAAAAATAAGAACCATAAAATATTGATGTAAATGTATTTCCCTTACCTGTGTACATCCTTACTGTTATTACGTAGCTAGTATTACCATTATATAGTGTCGTATTATGATTAACGAGCAAGCATCATTCACTGGCTTCCGCTGGTGTTGCAAGGTCACCGGCCAATTTACTGCCGGGACTTTAGGGGACTACACCGCAGATTAAACAAACAGAGAAGGACAACTCCATAAAAACAGTTCAACGTTCCGCGATCACGGAGAAACACGACAGTCATGAGAAATTCTACTACTTATGTCAAATTCAGGCCACATGTTGTCAAAGCGATCAGACATAAGACGTCCACTGCTGAACATAGGCCCTTTAACCTCCACACTGAACGACATCCTGCCATCTGCATCCACTGGATGCCCGCGACTCTCACGATATCGTCGGTCCATCTTGTGGGAGGCCTACCTACGCTGCGTCTTCCGGTTCGTGGTCTCCACTCAAGAACCATTCTTCCCCATCGGTTATCAGTTATTCTTCGAGCGATGTGGCCTGCCCATTGCCACTTCAACTTGCAAATTTTAATAGCTATGTTGATGACTCTGGTTCTTTGTCGAATATCCACCAAAAATACTTATAAGAAATTAATCCATTATCACGGTTTGTAACTAGTGCGATTTTGCAACAATATCTATTATATTATAACAAAATCAATAATAATATAAAGAGTGAGGTGCCAGGTGAGGCTGTGTGGTACAAGTATCTTGTTGATACGTAGATTCACTGTATCCGTCCACAATACTTGGTTTACTTAATATTTTTGGTATGACTGTGACTAGGGCTGCCTTGATTATCTTTTTATAGGACATCTGTCCTAAAAGTTTGGGCAGATATTGCGGGATGGAAATATATCATATAGAAGCCAGAGGTACAAGTAGGGCCGTTTGTGGCTTGTTGGCTATTGATCTTTAGCACGAGTTTTCACACTGTGTATACCTGTATTCACAATATATAAGAGAATTATAGATTGTAATAAATATAAGTAGGGGATAGCATTGATTGCATAACGTATTATTTATTGTCAAGTGCCTTTATTAATTTTACTTCATTGCTTCATCCTGCGAGATAAAGTAACATTGTAGTAATACGTCCATGGTGTCGCTTTTCTACCACTTATTTGAAAGCTGAAACAGTCTTTTTTTTAATGTAGGTAGTTACGTATGTTTACGCGGTCTCATCCCTTGCCTTGACAATCATTCGCGTGTTAGTGCCTCGCCGATCACCACGTTTTAGTGCCTCGCCGATCACCACGTTTTAGTGCCTCGCCGATCACCACGTTTTAGTGCCTCGCCGATCACCACGTTATATTCAATTTTTTCGCAAAAAATTGCCAAACGATGCCAAAACGGAGTCACAAAAACAATAGTGATTATTTGAGAAGAAAGTTAAGAAGAATCGAAAAGAAATTTGCCAAATGTGACGACCGGAGACACTATAAAGTTTCTTCCCATACTAGCAGCAGCAGCGAGTCGACAAATGACTCGCCTGTACCTCAGGACGTTGACCCGGATCATGAAGGTACTTATTAAGGGATTGTAACCTATAACTAAAAACCAATTTAAAGATATTGTGAATAGTTGCTAGGACTATTTCCGTATCAAACTTGTGACATGACGTCACTTTCCAAATAGTGTTGTGTTCATCTTATGGGGATGATACCTTCACATAATTTGGAACTCGAAAAAATTGGTAGATAGGTACCTACTTTTATTAGTGACTGTGTACATTCAAAAGGGATGTTTCCTTTCACCTTGTATCAGCTTAGATAGTAACTAAAATATTGTGGATAGTTTTGAAGGACTATCGCCATACTGTTATCAATATTACTAGCTTTCCGGCTGTGACTTCGTTCACGAAGGCTATAATTTGTCAAATATACAACCTGTATACAACTACATAACTTGTATTGTTGTCGTATCCACATCATACATATCTATGTTTGTGCAATTCTGTTGTGGCCATCTAACAGGGATGTGACCCTTCGCTATGGATACACAGGTACCTACATGTGTTTTTATACCCAGCCGAAAGGGAAGTACAATTTAAAGCCGATTTAGTGTCAACGATTGTTGAGGAGAGTACTTCAATGGCAGAAGCCAGTGTCTCAGACATACAGCAGACAGAACCGTCCGCTGAAATGGGACTTGCAGAGCTTTCGGAATTGGATGAGGTACCTAAATTTGTTGGGAAAAACACCTTCAGGAGATTTAAAAAAAAAGCGTTAGAGAATAATCAGAGACAGATCGCAGCAAGTATAACCTGCATCAGTGAAGGTCTCACTCGATTGTTAATTAAAATTATTAATCGAGGCTGATTGAGTGCGATACAAAACATAATGAGTCGATGACACATAGGAGCTTTATATGTTCTACAATAAAGAAGGACATTAAATATCAACTATTTAAAACTGAAATAGACGGTTTCTTATTCGGTGAAAAGTTGGCCGACACTCTCAGGGCTGCAAAAGCAATAACAAAATCGGGTGCTGAAATAAAAATTACACCGGAAAGAAAGACTTCCCCAGCGCAGAAGCCGAGGCAGGCTTCTATCCAGGCTTTAAACCAGAAGCCTCCGCTCTCGATAGCCAGCAGGCGGGAGCAGCGAGGACATTCGAGCCCACTCAAACGACATCATCGACACCACGGCCACTGCTACCGCATCATCATCAGCAGCGACAGCCGCCGCGCTCACAGTATCAGCCGGCCCCGCGCCACTAGACCAGGTACGTTCCGCTGGACGTTGGACCAATCTTTATGACAAGTGGCAATTAATACCTAATGACCCAGTCATATTATATAAGGATAAAAGATCCCATTTTCTAAACTGGTTTCCCAATTACATAAACCGAGTTCACCGGCGGTGTTGTCATTATCAGAATCTGTTCAATACAAAGTGGCCATAACTGATCATTTAAATAGCGGAGCTATATCACAATGTGAACCGTGTGAAGGACAGTTTGTTTCCAGTTATTTTCTTATTAAAAAACCAAACGGAGCAAACAGATTTATATTAAATCTAAAGTCCTTAAACAAACACATCTCAACTGAACATTTTTAAAATAGAAGATTTGAGAACAACGTTGAAGTTAGTATCAAATAACAGTTTTATTTGTGGCCACTCTTATTTTTTAGCATCTATACATCCGAGCTACAGAATGTACCTAAGATTTAAATATGACGAGATATTGAATCAATTTAATGTATTACCGTTTGGTCTGAATACAGCCCCTTTCGTCTTTACTAAGTTATTAAATCCAGTGATGTGTTTACGATCTTTAGGCTATTTGTCATCTATATTTTTAGATGATATAATAAATGTACAGTTTTAAAAGACTGTCAATGTTGTCTAAAAGATGTTTCACATACAAAAACTATTTTAGACTCCTTAGGATTTATAATAAATACCAAAAAAAAAAAAAAAACTGCAAGACCCCGGGTACCGTGTGCGAGTATCTCGGTTTCCTTATAGATACAAAAAAAAAAACACGTTAGCCTGAGGGAAGAAAAGCGGTTGGACTTCTCACCGCAGCTTGCCCGCGGTCCAGTATGGTTGGATGTATACCAAACATGGAAAGATGCAAATACTTTGCTTTGTGAAATACAAATAACTATGATAGCTACATGTCATTAAGTATGATTTTACATGGTGGTAAAAACATATTGATATTGAAATGTCAGTTAACCCCTAACAGGACGACCTATCCATAAATATAAACTTATGCATCTATATTAAATATGATATTATTCATAAATGAATACTGAAAAATGCTAAAATATTAAATTTTAAAGATGGAAGTTTTCTGAGTTAAAGTTAGAGACGATATAACCATTTAAATTTAAACTGATATTGTAACGGAGAAATGAAATTTAATGTAGTTTTGTAACTTGACATAGCAAAGTATTCCTTGTGTTCCTATAGCGAAATAAATTGAACTTGAAATTACTTTTATAAAAACATTTATGCCTTTCTAAGGCAATGTAGGAACCTGAACAATTGAAAGTATCCCTAAGAGTCGATATGTCAACACGTCTCCGCATACATCTACTTCAGTTTACGAGCTCGACGCCTTACATACGAGTACGTAAACAGCTGGAGATATGAATCTTTTAAAAATAACGTTACAAAACAATTTGCATCATTATTTAGTACAAATTAGCAACACCCTATGATTTCACCTGCGTATATACAGATTATCGCAGGAACCGTATTTTTTTCCGGGATGAAAGTATTATATTATGTCACTCTTCGGTCCTCTAACTATCTACATGAACACTTCAATGTTCGTTGATTTGTTGCTGCGTAAATAAACATACTTTAGCATTTATAATATTAGTATAAGTAAATCGAGTTATAAACACAGATCTAGGATGTTTTTTTAGGTCTGTGGTTATAAAGTATGTACTAGAACGTTTTACTTCGGTCATAAATTCCAAGTCATAGTCGTAAGAATAGAAAATGGATGTACGATGTAACTAGACGAACATTTTGTGTACCTGATGGTTAGCGTCACACCGATTCATAACATGGTACTGTAGTGTGGATCCATTGCAATGAACGCGAGTGACAGTCGAACACGTGCTCTACGTACGAAGGAAATCAACATTCCGGTTCGAAGACAATGATCACTATGACTGACTATGACATCTCAATCGCTTTTTAGCTTAATAAACATTCTTTATATTATTCGAAGACAGAAATAAATCAATAGATTTTTTTTTTCAATAAAATATGTTTGTTTTTCATTTAACAAAGAAGCTAAAAAATACAATACGTTTCTGCTGAGTAAATGTTCACACTTGAGTGGAACAAAGGTTGCATTGATTTTTTTGTGTGTAAGTATGGGTCAGCAAACAAGTGGGTCGGTATTGGAGGGCGCACCGGACATGTTGGGATGAACGGTTCGGAGAGATGAGGGCACTCGGCGGTTGTACACCGCTTTATGACAATGAGGAGTTTAGGAGCTTTTTATAAGTATACTTAGCGGACTTGAGTTAATATCCAAGAGAATTTTTCTCGGACATAGCGAAGCTATTCACAAATGTACTTCAACAGTAGGTAATAAACGAGTTGATGTTTAAGATAATTATTAATATAAAAAACTGACTTTATAATAATGTCAGAACTGGACCAATTTTGCGCCCTCTATCGCGCGCGTATCGGTTGTAGAGAGCGCAAGCCTGATTTAGTACTGAGGCGTTCCGACAGATGTCTATGATATTTTTTGTGTGGAAATGACTTTTAATTGTTACATTGTAAAAAAAAAAAACATAGTAGATCTGAAACAAATTAAAATGAAACTAATCGGAAAGCATTAACTTTCAAATAAAAAAGAATCATCGAAATCGGTTCACCCAGTCGAAAGTTCTGAGGTAAGAAACATTTTTTTTAAACAGTCGAATTGATAACCTCCTTCTTTTTGGAAGTCGGTTAAAAGGGCAATTAACTCACCAACAACGAAGAGGAAACCATTCAGCAGAGTCAGCCACAGCGCGGACCGCGCACCCATCACGTCCCCCCGGGGCCAGCCGGGTCACTGCAGAGGAGACAAACCATCAAACATCTACCCGCAAATAATTGCATTTACGAAGTTGTTCCTATCTCGGAGTTGGCTGACAGCTTGTCGTAGCTAAAATGTGCTCTGTCTGCTTTTCACAAGTCACACTCGTCGTGGGACAGAAGCTGACTTACTTTAATTTAGCTAATATTATTATGTACAAGGATGTTTGCGAATATAGGAGAAATCTTAGTCTATTTCGTGTGTATATATATCATTTACTTTATAGAAATAAAGTAAATGATTTATCGAAGATAAAACGATGTGTAGCCTGGATTGAGAACTGGCTCATGGGGCTACTGCGGTGTCCATTATTTATATAGAAGCTGTATTTACTTACAGATAGATTGCGTTACATGTAGGTTTTGCAGCTAACTAGATATAAACCAATTATAGTATGGAGTATATTCACAAAAAAATATGTAATCTTAACAAAAACACAAATTTCAAGATAATGGCCATGTTCACTACGTTATGAGTTTTTTTTTTATCAAACCCAAGCGTTTTAAGTTTTACGTATATTACTTGTATTTTGTATACTAGCTACAATAATACTTAACATCTTTTTGGTTTGATAAAAAAAAAAAAAAAAAACTAAATAATTAAGTCTTGGGATATTCTAATTTTTAACAGAATTCAAAATAAGAGGACGGTTCTATGTTTCACTGTTTTTTTTATGTTACCCGATTCCTCCACCAACTGTTGACCGATAAAAAAAATGTTCGGTAGAAATATTCTAATATAGCTTTTCAATTATTTGTAAAACTTACTTCTTTTTCTATGGTTTTTAATTCATATGGCAACTAATCCATTCTTTAAAAGTTCAACGAAACTAAATACTAGCGAGCATGAGAATACCTGTGTGTCTGTCTGGTGTACAACTTGTCTTCTCCGTTTCAGAAAGGTCATGGGTAATTTCCTCAGCGATACAATACTACTTATTCAGTGGTTACATATAAAAGTATCTGGTCATTAAGTAACTTTTCACGTAACGATAGGGATCCCGAAAATGGACGATACGCGTCCATAAACCCGATAATAGACGTTTAAAATATTTCGGGATCATTTAATGACAAAAGTTGTGGTTATAGCCCGTTACGGGTGGTTACGGCTATCAAACGTGAATATAATATATCTTCTAGTGTCGGTACCCAAGTATTGAAGTATTATTAGCTAACATTGAATTTATAGTTTGGATTTGATCAATTTAAAAATATAAAAATAAATCTGTTCAAAACTGGTAAACTTGGGAGTAGGCCTTTGTCAAACACATTTAAATCTGTAAGCTGAATATAAATTTCCTGAGAAAGAACTAAGAAGGAGAAGACGATAAGAGATTAATTTGAAATCATCAGATAATCAACACTTTTAATGTCGTGTCGAGCACAATAACTCTATAAAAGTAACTCTGCGTATTTGTCCCGTATTGTTCATGACAAGACATTGAAGTGGAAATATAGCAGAGATTCGTATCATCATAATAATGATTCTTTCATCTTAATGAGATGTTTAAAGAAACGTTAGCAGAACGAAGAACAGGGATGCTTCGTCTGGGACACAATTTAGATAAGACAGAGATGCCTAAAAGCCAGGACTGGACTCGTGGCTTATGGAGGATTTATTCAGAGAGAGATATTAGTATAAGAAATAGTTTTGGAGATAAACTTCTGAAACAATGTACTAACCAAAGATAACCTATAAGATACCAAGTAAAAAACTGTTTTAATGATGAATTTTTAGTGTAATTCCGCTTCTACGTCGCTTCAAGTACAATAAGGAATTTGTGATAAATATTTGTTGATAATGTTAATTTTATTGAGTTTAATTTTGCCTAACCTGATATAAAATATTAATTACATAAATTGAAAATTAACGTAACCTGAAACAAAAATTAATTAATTCTGAATTATTTTTAATTAAAAAATTATTAAAGTAATCTGAAACAAAAATTAATTAATTCTGTCACATGAAATATGATAATATTAAATCTGAAAACAAAAATGTATTAATTCTGAAACATAAAATATATATTAATTGGAATTACATGTATTTTAATTGAATTTAAAAAAGTAATAAATTATACCCGTTTCCTTAGTGCACTTTGTCGACACGTGTTTCGCCTCTTCACGAGGCATCCTCAGGACGTGTTGACTCGTCGAGCGCTTGGCCGAGACAACACGCCTTGTTTCAGGTTACGTTAATTTTCAATTTATGTAATTAATATTTTATATCAGGTTAGGCAAAATTAAACTCAATAAAATTAACATTATCAACAAATATTTATCACAAATTCCTTATTGTACTTGAAGCGACGTAGAAGCGGAATTACACTAAAAATTCATCATTAAAACAGTTTTGAAAATGGACTTCCGCAAAGTAACGCCTGATTCAATCAACTATTTAAGATACCAAGTAGTTGAATTCTAAACGTATGAGCATTAAGAAAGTGAAGTAGGTCGTCACTAAACCCCTTTTAAACGAATTTACAGTTTTACCTATCATATTCATTACCGTCCGACACATTGTAGTAAGTTTTACGACGGCGCGGTGCGGCGGTACATCTGCTCGTAAATACTTACATGTACTCGTGTATATACTTACGTACGTACGCATGTATGAACCTACGTACGCGTGATAAAAACACATGCTTTTATGGTGGTTGTAAACAAAATTGCCATGTAATGTCCAGGGTAAGGTTATTGGGGAAGTTAAAATGACACGTAAAGTTTCCTAAACTCTTTTTATTAAAACTTTATGTGGCGAGCTTGGTTGCAGGGCAGGGATGTAGCTCTCTGTTCCAGGATCGTTAAACAAGATCAACACCATACAGCTCTACCTCTGAAGGATCCTTATTTCAATTTTGTAATGAATTTTACTCGCTCTATTTAATGTACATAAAGCGAGAAAAAAGTAAATTAAGACGGAAACTAAGTTTTTTTTTAATAACAGACATACGGACCGAGTTAGTTACTTTCATATTAGGTAATAATAATTAGTATAACGTAATATGTCGAGAGACATCAATATGTATAAAACTGGATCAAAATTTAGTTTTAGTTTATCTCAAAATAGTAATGACTTCAGTTTATGGGTGACTAAAATACAAATCCGCAAATAAAAATAAAAAAAACTGTCTCAGAACTATAAATAGCTTAGACAAACGCAATCTCTCATTTTATTTATACGATGTATCGATGAGAAAGGTAAAAGGCAATTGCAATTGCCTAAAAACGCGTCGAGACTTTGATGCGTACATGTCACCATATAATAATGTCACCAATCAATGTCAAAAACATCCGAAGACATAACTCAATGGAACAGATAGATGAACCAAAGCCATGAGCCAAAGCTTTTCCTTGTCATAAAAGGACAAAAAAGAAATGATATTGTATCGTGTACGAATCAGTTCTCGTTGGCTCGCTTTTGTCTTTGTTTTTATGAATTTCTTTAAGCTTTGTCAAAGACGAGTGAGTGTCGGAAGCGAATTTTCTGTTTCCCAACATTTTCCAGTATGAACCCGAGTCGTATGTTAGTGGTTCATTAGCGTGATACAAGAAGTATGCACCAACTCTATGTACCATTACAAGTTGCTTTGTACAACGTAATATGAACTACAATGTTCTGCAGAGGCTACAAAATATAAGGACAACAATTACGTTTCATATACGTGTGGTCTGGTGAAGAAATGTTGAATTTTCTTATTGTATTTTTAGAAACCACAACCTTGTTCAACCTTGTTGTTATAAGTTCTTAGTCTCAGAAAGTCAAAGTGTTCTAACTCTCCATGAATTCACAAACACAAGTAAATATCTTTGAAACTAAATTATAAAATAACAAACAAGTATGTTTACAACTTCATAGGTTTTAAATATCTTTGTAAATCTCTTATCAACCTTGTCATGGATCACTCGACAGAGTAGGTAAGTAATAGCAGAAATGATCCTAATCTATAAACCGCACCTAAATTCTGAATTAATGTCATCATAAAAGAAAAAGTTGCGCAACTCTAGCCATCGAGATAACATCCATATGATTTATGATGTGTCTTCTATTGTTCAGTGTTTGTTTTGCCAAATGAAATATCATCTGTGAGGCCTAGATCTGATCTTTTTATTGCTAGGAAATTGAAAGCGAACTTCCAGAGGCACTATCAATAACACATAAGCACCTACGAACGTGTCCTCATTTGTAGTAATGAAATATGTTGACTGGTATAAAGTATAATCTACAACTAATTAGCAAGTTTCATGCGACGGACAAAGACTAATTGCAGCATTTTTTGGGTTTCGTACCTAAAGGGTGTCAACGGAACCCTATTATTAAGCTTACGCTCTCTGTCTGTCTGTTCTACCTTTCAACGACTGTATCTTTTGAACCGTAATATTTAGCTAGAAATTTTCTCTGAATATGTAATTTTACGGCGGATTTACTAAGAAATATTAGTAAAATCAAAAACTTAAAATTAAAGGGCCGTCATACAACAAGTATATTTTTAACGTATTTTCGTTTGTTTGTTCTGTTCTTTTTAAGGGTTTTTGTTTAGTCAATTATATTTATTCAAACATTTTTCATATTATTATTTTTAGTTGATTGAATCAGGCGTTACTTTGCGGAAGTCCATTTTCAAAACTGTTTTAATGATGAATTTCTAGTGTAATTCCGCTTCTACGTCGCTTCAAGTACAATAAGGAATTTGTGATAAATATTTGTTGATAATGTTAATTTTATTGAGTTTAATTTTGCCTAACCTGATATAAAATATTAATTACATAAATTGAAAATTAACGTAACCTGAAACAAAAATTAATTAATTCTGAATTATTTTTAATTATAAAATTATTAAAGTAATCTGAAACAAAAATTAATTAATTCTGACACATGTTTGTCAAAAATACAATTTTTCTAGAAGAATTGTATGTATTTTTTTCTAAAATCACGGAACATCTTCTAAGACTGTTTGTAACGAGCCATAACGATTAAGTTGGTTACTATGATCGTATTAAAGGTTCCACCCTGTAAGATCAGTAGTGTAAAATCAGTAGTATTTTTTCAAAGCGTAAAAAGTTTGAGAACTAACAGGCAAACCGGGCAACTGTAAGAACTTTACAAGTAGGTTTCGTAGGTATGTATAAAAAAGAGTGACCCTTAAAAGAAGCAAAAGAGTTTGTTTGTTAGTGATACACGAAACAGTAATATAGATATATATTGCTGTTAACATCTACGTAGATAGAATGAGAAAGCGTCTAAATTCTGATTTGAATTTTATGAATTAATTTCCACTTCAGATACTACTGACCAGACAAAATGAATCACGGTTAACTAAAAGCCAAGAATTTAATAATTAAAGCATTAATACCTAAATTCAAATCTAATTTGGGAAATTTAAGACGATTATTAGAATGTTGGAGATTATTTCATTTCTCATTAAAATTACCTGAAGTAAGATTTACCGGCTGAAGATAAAAGCGGCGATGTTTCCTGGAACTGGTAACTGGTATTTTTTTGTTTTAAATATAAGTAAAAACAGTTTTTTAACGAATCCATAGTTTATTTCCGCTTCAACATTGATCTAAGTATAATAAGGAATTTGGGATAAAATATTTTACTCTGTAGAAATTTATTAATGATGCTAATTTAGCCTAACCTAAAAAATATGTATAAAAGAGTTAATTAACCTGTAACTTAATAATCTTTGTTAATGACACAAGATTAACCTAACCTCAAGTAAAAATTTATTAATTTTTGAACAAAAGATTCGTTATACCTGATATTAATTTGTATTAAAGTTTTTCTTATAATAATTGATACTTTTACTAATTAATGTGCAATGACTATAAATAAAAATCTACCATTATATTTTATTAAATTTAATATACTATCTATAGTGTCAATATATATTCTGGAAATAAGTTAATTTGTCAAAAGATTCCCAGATTATTTTAAAAAGGTATGTGTCAAATAAACCAGGCCGAAAATATAAATTAATTTAAATTAAAAAAAAAAAAAAAAAAAAACCTTTTCTTAGAGAAAAAAAAACTATTTTGTAGATGAACTTCCGCAAATTAACTATTGTCTGATTCAATTAACTATTTAAATATAAGTTTAAAAATACTTGGGTGTCTATTGCCTAGAAATAACTATGTATAAGTAAATAAATAACAATCTACATTCGTATTGTTCCTCACCGTGTAAGGCTACCACAGCACACATAGTCACGGACTACTTGCACCCAGATCCAGAGCAGAATTCATCTTTCTAACATCTGCCCAAAGAGAATACGGGAGTTGGAGAGTCAAGAAAAACGTGGAGATTTATAGGGTGTTGTCGAGTCAAATATCATGAGAGAGAACAATGTCAAAAAGGCTTAGTTTAGAGTTTTCAATGACCGCTTATATAATATATGACCGTATAGGCTGGCCTAGATATAGCTGTAAAGATGCCTTAGAGTCAGATTTGTGCAAGCTACAAGTGGCAGACTGGCAAGAGACATCGCGAGACGGGGGTGATGCATGGTGTTCTCTGGTGTCGGAGGCCGAGAACTACTTGGGTTCGCTGCGCCAGCAGAGTAAGTAAGTAAGTATTGCCTAGCCGGTAATCAAATCAAGGTGATTTTAGGACTTAACCGGAAGGAAGGGAGCGTAGTTATCGCGTTGCACGTTACTTTGATGGCATGCGGTACTCGTAATTTATTATTTATATATTTATAAGCAAACGTTTTATCTTTTCTCCAACATAAGCTACAAAAGCCTTATCGTTTTTCTGCCGAAAAGAAGTGAATAAAGCTCACATTTCACATCCTAACCGATGTGACCTAGAATCGAGATTGGAAAACAAATCAATCTGCGACGGCTCTCGGAGATGGTTAACGGATTTGACGCGCATCTGTATTCTAGATTTGTGTTCTGATTCCGGCCTATTGTCGAATACATTGTAAACATGTTCCCTGTATTATTATATATTTACACAGTAAGGTGATCGAAAAGGAAGGTTTTTACAGAAGTTAATGTTAATAACCTATCAGTACATTAGTTGTTGCCAAGTACAGTGTGGGAGTGAACTTAAGACAGGATTTTTTTATTGTTTCGTTTGTAAAATTTATATCACGGTAGAATAGACTACAAATGTATTGTTAAGATTGCTTGTTTATTTATGGATAACGCTATAAAACTATTGACATGTTTCTATTTTTTATTCAAATTTTTTTTTTGGAACTTATATAGCTTTTGTACATGGCAGTCCCATTGCATATACTAATCTAGAGAACTCAAAAGTTAATACATAAAACAAGGACAATAAACACAGAGACAAAGGTCACTTGAGGTGACTCACATATCCAAATAGATAGATCCCTGACTGTGTCCGAATTGTGTTCAGACATTAGCTGTTAAATTACTTTTCAGCTCAGTTATAAATAGATTTCTAACGGCGTACATATTGTAATATCATCGGATATTAGTAAAAAAAACATGAATAAGTTTACCAAGTCGATTCGAAAATAGGAAATTAATATCTAAGTTACTGGCGATATAAAAAGTACACATAATTACTTAGTTTGACAAATTTTAAGTACCTTTTTTTTATTTTTATTTTATTGTAAAATAGGCTTGCGCTTGGCCGCTGACTCGCCTGATGTTAAGCGATTCACAGATTTGCTCAAAAACGAAGATCGGAAAGAACTGACTATAGATATATTCGAGAGTAAAACCCGTGAAAGAAGATAAAAAATGTACTAAATAGAAGCATCTAATGTTATGATTAGTTAAAACTGTAAATAAAAGGAATAGGTAATGTAAAAGTTAGGTGTCTGTATCTCGTTGTATATGGCGTCAGTCACAAATCACGTCGTTTCACCGCAAACGAGTCTATTGTCAGTCATTTGCGCAGCGGGCCTTCTAGCGGGCCTTCCAGCGGGCCTTCCACCGGGCCCCGGTCTGGCTGTGGTCTGGGTTAACAACAAACGTCCGCTGCCGAGAGTACCTTTTATTCAATTTGGTGTGTGTAATGATCAGTGGGAGCCGCGCCGGCGCCGCCGCCGCGCCGGGTGATGTATGGGCTACATTACTACGATGCTATTATACTCCGGAGGATCGCTTCTTCTCTAATTGTTTATATCTATTTACTTATCTAACTCTGTCGGTATAATGTTTTTTAATTTTTAATGTTAGAACCTAAGAACTCCTTCATTTGGCTCCCGTCACACAGTCTCTGACTAGTTCGGGAGCCTCTGGGATCAATATTATAACTTACCATAAATTGTTCCCAAATAAATGATTTGTATTTGTATAAATTTGTATTTATGAACCGATTTGAAAAAACTTTTTTTAACTTGATATATTTTCAGATTGGTCCCATAAATCTGTTCAGTAGTTTGGCTTTTAAATCAAAATAACTGGAAAAAATGTTACTTTTATGACATTATTATGGCATCCGGGAACAAAAATTGCATATATTTTAAATTTTAGGAAGTCAGTTTTTTAAATTGATAATTATTTTTATTACGGAAACTGACGTGGTTTTCATGCATTTTATTTATATAACACAGGAATCCGGCCTAATCTTACGTGAGTAATTCCCGTGTAATATAAATAAAATGATAATGAATTGTTTTAACAATTCGTAACATTCAATAATATCGTAACCTACCTACAAACTACTACAAACATAAGTTACTGTGTAATATAATGGTGAAGGAACATAATCATATTTGTAAATTGTTTCACGACGAGATTTATTATTTTTGCTTCAACTTTGCATCAAGTACAATAAGGAATTTAAGATTAATTATTTTGCTCGACTGAATTTTATTAGTTATGCTAATGCTAACTTAACCTGAAACAAAAATATATAATTAACCTGTAACTTAATAATCTTTGTTTATAATTCAATTTTAACCTTACCTGAAACAAAAATGAATTAATTCCGAAACGTATATCTGTAAAATAAAATAAATACCTGTACCTGTAACTAATTTCTAAAAATGATATTAATTATTAAAAATAATATTAAAACAAATCAGTAATTAATGTAAAATTACTATAAATATAAATTAATTTAGATGTAGGTAATTGAAAAAAAAAGTGGCGCATTCTAGAACAGCTGTTTCCTGATAAAAATTAACGAATGAATTAAATAAGATAATATATTAAAGTCTTTATTTGTACTATACAAATAAAATGGTAAAAAAATACTGTCTTACAACAATATAATGCCTACGACAGAACAAATAAATAATTAAAGTTTTAATCAAAAATACACTTAGCTATTGAAGAGTTCCACTATTCACCTCCTGGCTCCATCATCAGGTCAGCTCGATGGTACCAAACTATTGTATTGTCATCCGAATTAAACATAATACTTGCGAAGTTCCAAATCGATACTACAATTAGAAGTAGCAGGTTAAAATGAAAGATAAAAGAGTTGTTTACTTATTTACAAATATAAAAAATATTACCCACTACTGAACAATACCAACAAAAATTGTACTTACCTACTACTGAACAATACCAACAAAAATGGTAACCCGTACCACTGTATATTGTGTAGGCGGAATAAAATTGCTCCACGCCAATAGCCTTTGTACAAGGAAACGGTGTGATATGCGGCCAA
This sequence comes from Agriopis leucophaearia, assembly GCA_949125355.1. Taxonomy (NCBI): domain Eukaryota; kingdom Metazoa; phylum Arthropoda; class Insecta; order Lepidoptera; family Geometridae; genus Agriopis; species Agriopis leucophaearia. Next base: position 18,912,239 of record OX421268.1, on the reverse strand, counting down.
ATGGGAAAAATCGCGATGTTGCCCAGAAAAATACAGAAAATGTCACTTTGTGGCATTAGGTGCCACTATATCTGTGCTATTGACAATTTTCTCGCCGGACTCTATTTTACTCCTCGTTCGTCTCGTTCGAGCCAGTTTTTTGGGTAGTAGGTTCATGGCCAGTTTAGACTTTCTTTGGCATTTTAGTCAGAAAATTTAGATCTAAAATCAAAACAATCTAAATTCTGCCAAACAATCTAAATTTTCAATCTAGTTGCATAGACAGATATAAATACAATCGTGTATATTAAATACATAAAAAATAAATAGTTTATCATATCACAGACATCTTAATGTTATTAAATTTGTGAATCCCAGTAGGTACCTGTTTCATAATATATAAAGCCTACAGAATCGTATCCAGTATCCATGTTACTGATATCTGTTACTGGCGCTGTGTTAGTGAGAGACGTTTGTACTAATTCAATTGAAGTGCGTGAGTTCCAGTACATATTTATGTCTGTATCTGAATCGTCTTGACTAACTTTATTGTATCCAATAAACGAAGAACGCAGCATTATCTCAGCCAATATACAATTTAATTGCGTCAAGATTGAGCTGATCAAATTAAACAATAACCAAAATAACAATAAACAGAAACGACCAACCTTCTGAGAATTGTTTACTCCCACTTTCTGTTTGGTTTAGAAATTGGGGCTAAAGAGATTTTGTTTGCCCCCGGCATTTACCTGAAACTTTCACCGTTAACTTCGTTTGTCTATGACTGTGAAAGCATCCTATAATACCTGAAAAGAAAATTACAAGCGTCCTAAATAAATATCGTAAAGAAAACGTTAGCTTGAATGTAATGTGGGGCAAATATATTTGCATACCGGATTCGTACTGTCCTGTTCAATGTATGCTATTTTTATACCGGCTTTGTGGTATGAGAAAAACTTACCTCTGACTCTTAGGTCACTATTCGCATAGTATATTATCTTAGATAATGATTAGAAACAAAACAGAAAACATAATGAGAACACCACGGAACAAAATAATTATTTAGGCAGTCAAATTAAATATTACCCTCCATATGTGGCAGTCGGGTAGAAACTACGAAGTTATTGTGAAAATATTTGTTTGTGTACTCACAACTTTGAGTAATTCCCAACTAAAATACACCAATATTTCATGTATCGTAATGTGATCAACATACATTTAAATTTTGAATGGCTTCACTAGGAAAACGCTGTTGGACTCATTTTAGTATAGCACTCGCAATAATAAGTAAATATTATACACAAAATTGGTTTAATGCAACAAAATTGACATTGTTTTCAAAATAGATTTTATATGCAAATGGTGAAATATTTTGTTCGTGCATTTATTTCTTTGACAATAACCAAAAATTGTATTTTCACAATTTAATGTGCTCGGACATGTATATTTTTATATTATCGTAGTATTACCGTGAATATCCACGATAATATGTTTCATTAAAAAGGTAATATAGTTAGGAATGCAGTTTTGTCGATGTGCCTAAAAATTTCAACGTTGTTCATATAAATGCGCAGAGCATTCCGTCTTCATATCCTGAAATGCTGGCCTCTCTAGACAATAACAACATTCACGCTATACTGGTCTCCGAAACTTGGCTTCGCCCTTGTCTTCCAACAACGTCGTATTCTTTACCGGGTTTTATACTCATAAGAAATGATCGCACGCCTCGCGGTGGTGGTGGTGTGGCTATTTACTTAAAAGCTAATATTCCTTTTTCCATCTTAAGTCAATCGCCACAGCCGCCTCCAGAGAATGCTGGCGAGCATCTTTTTATCGAAGTAGTTCTTTCACATACTAAAGTCGTTCTCGGAGTCTATTATAGTCCATCTAGAGATGTTAAATACTTTACCTCTTTTGAAAATCTCTTACATGACATTATCCCTTCTTATAATCACTCCATTATTATGGGTGATTTCAATACATGTCTTCTTAAGAGTGATTATCGCAGTTCCTCGCTCGAATCCATATTAAAATCTTGCAACTTGCAAATTCTCCCTCTTAATGCTACTCATCACTTTCCTAACTGTACCCCATCTCTTCTTGACTTGTTGATCGTGTCTTCCCCAAATAATGTTGCTAAGCACGGCCAATACCCTGCCGATAATTTTTCCTACCATGATTTGATTTTTCTATCTTACAAAATTCGCCCGCCAAAATTGAAACCTCAAATAATTCTGCAGCGCAATTTCGGTGGCATGGATCGTGAGGCCCTTCTTGAAGACGCAAGAAAGATTGATTGGTGTCCTGTTGTTAGTGCTGAGTCAGTGGACGAGCAAGTCACCTTATTCAACTCGCTCATTACGAATTTATACGATGCACATGCTCCATTACGTGCTATTAAAATAAAACATCTTCCTGCACCATGGCTCACGGATGAAATAAAATCTTTGATGAATAAGAAGGCTGTAGCCAAAACTAGGTATAAGTTGCGACCCACCGATATCAATCAAGTTAAATATATTCAGGCCCGAAATCGCTGCAATATGGTGTGTAGGGATGCAATGCGTCGCCATGTTCATGCTTCTGTAGATGATGAAAATCCAGCTAAAGTCTGGAAGTTCCTCAGGTCAATGGGAATTGGCAAATCACGTCAGAATTCTATTCCTAATAATATTGATATTAATGCTCTTAATCAACACTTTTCTTCTGCCTCGACTATGCCGGATGCGGATAAAATTTCTACTATCAATAATCTTTCTGCCATTCCAACTCCCGATTTTTCACCTTTTGCATTTAATCGATTCACCGAATGTGATGTTAAGAAGAGTCTAATGTCAATCTCCTCCAACGCGGTGGGCGGTGACAGTATAAGTCGGAACATGCTTATGCCTATCCTTGATGTCATCCTTCCTATTCTTTGTATTTTATTTAATAACTCCATCTCAAGTGGGGTGTTCCCTGCAATCTGGAAAGATGCGCAGATTATTCCATTGCCTAAGAAATCCAACCCTAAATCATTTTCTGAATACCGTCCAATTTCTATCCTTCCTTTTCTATCCAAAGTCCTCGAGCGTCTTGTTCACAGACAACTCAATGAATTCCTCAATAGGCAAGACCTCCTTAATCCACTCCAATCCGGTTTCCGTCCTGGGCATAGCACTGTGTCTGCGCTTGTAAAGATCACCGACGATATACGCTTGGGTATGGATGACGGCAAGCTTACTGTTCTAGCCCTGCTAGATTTCAGTAATGCATTCAATGCCGTTAACTTTGACATTTTGTTGGCGATCCTACGCTCTATTAACATATCTCCATTGGTAATCGATTGGTTTCACAGTTACTTGTTCGGGCGCCGGCAGCGTATACGCCTCGAAGATATGTTTTCTTCTTGGTGCAATACAATAGCTGGTGTACCTCAAGGCGGCGTTTTATCTCCTCTACTCTTTGCTATTTTCATTAATTCTATTTCCCAGCGCCTTTCGTCTTCCTACCACCTATATGCAGACGATCTCCAAATTTATTCGCAAGCCCGACTTAACGATCTGGACATAGCCATAGCTACCATTAATGCTGATCTGCGCCGTATTATAGAGTGGAGCAATTCCTATGGTTTAAAAGTCAATCCCACTAAATCGCAGGTCATAATCATAGGCAGCACTTACATGATCTCTAGAATAAGTTGGGCTACAATTCCTAAGGTAGTCTTTGCCGGCACCGTAATACCGTTTAGCGAATCTCTGAAAAACCTTGGCGTGATGTTTGATCGTACATTAAGTTGGGACAGTCAAATAAAGTCAATCAGCTCCAAATTATTTGCGTCTGGTGGTTCGCTAAGACGGCTTCGTAATTTTCTACCAACTGCCACCAAAGTTGCGCTTGCACAGTCTCTCCTTCTTCCTATCCTAGATTACGCTGACGCCTGCTTTCTTGATCTTACCGAGGACCAGCTAAATAAACTTGAGCGCCTCCAAAATTACTGTATTAGATTCATATTTGGTCTACGCAAATATGATCACGTTTCCCAATTTCGTGCAAAGCTCAAGTGGCTACCTATTCGACTTCGCCGGAATGCTCACTTACTATCTCTTCTTTATAATATCCTTTTCAATCCCACCACCCCGAACTACTTGAAAGAACGCTTTACATTCTGGCACTCTTATCATACTCGACCTCTTAGATCAAAGGATACCCTTTCCCTTAAGTCCCCCTCAGTGCGCTCAGAAACTTTTTATGGCAAATCGTTTGCATTTCAGGCAGTTCAATTGTGGAACGCTTTGCCCGTGCCTATCAGACACGCGCCATCGCTCAATGTTTTCAAAGAACGTGTTAAGCAATTTTATCAGTCTCTGTTGCCACCTTGTTGACGTTGTTATTATTTATTCAACTAATCATAATTATATACTTTTATATATTAGTATATTATAGTTATTTTAGGTTATTTAAGTATTAGAATGTGTTATTTTTAGAATGTAAGTAACATATTTTTCACTATTTCACGCCCCGCCTTCTACCTTCTGTATGAATCCTCTCCATCCTAAGGTTGCCTGGAAGAGATCGCTCTTAGCGATAAGGCCGCCGATTGTTACACTAGTTTGTTTTGTTTAAAGCTGTTTTATCGTGTTATATGTTTACTGTGGTGTGAACAATAAAGAGTTTATCTATCTATCTATCTATCTATCTATCTAATATACAAACCTTGGGGACTGACCCGCATTACAAAGTGCTTTGGCTGTGTACTTATGAATTAAGTATTCATTTTCGTAAGATATTGGAAAGTGTAACTTACAATTCGAACAGACTCAGATGTTCAAATGCACAGGTGGACAGATATCTCACTCTACGGAACCCTAAAATAGACGTGAATGATGTCTGTTTCATCTGGAGCTTTGCGTAATTAAATGTATTTTTCCTGAAAAGGAAATTAGCAATATTATCCTCGTTACATCAAAGGTCGACAAAAATGAGATCGTTGAACTGTTCAAGATGAAAGTAATAAAAAGTTAAACATTGAATATATTTACTTAATTAAATACATTAAGTATTATTTATGAAGCTAATAAAATAAACAGAACTAAGAAGACAGTAGGTATATATAATTTATTCTGTATCCACAGAGTGTTATTTTAGTATCCATCTCGTGGAGTTTATTGGAAGTTTGAATATCCAGTGTTTTATTCATACGTTGTTAGTCCCGTTCAACCCGTGCAGTTTGTTTTACTGTTATTTTATGTCCGAATATAGAATTGTAAGGTTTCAGTAAAGATATACAAAATGACGTGTTTGTTTTATCATAATATTTGATAAATTAGGTGCACAGATTGTGTTTGAAGTAAATGATAATTTAGATACGTATCGATAGGTACTCGTAGATGCATGGTGATTGGGTAGAATTGGTAGAGTTCGGGGAGTCCCGGCGGCACGTGTTGCGGTAGACGTGTTGCAACACTGCGAGGGACTCCTCAGTGTACATCGAATGTGACTAACTAGCTTATGTCCTCGGTTTTGCTCAAGTCGACATTTATAAAGCTACACACTACCATCTTACTGCAAACTTTTAACGGGATGTATGGGTACATACCGTTTGGTAAGAATCCCATTTGGTAAACTTCGTCATATACCTACAAAAAAGTTGCGTTTGGTAAACATTCTCTTTCCATACAACCAGTTTCGTTTGGTAAACTTTTAAAGAATTCCATGTATTATATCCCATTTAGTAAACTTTCTGTAGAAGTTAGTACAGTCAGGTTAAAAAAATAACACAACAATGTAAAAAAACGTACCGTTTTTTAAAATATAAACAGTAAAATAACAGTAGCTTTATCCCACGGTTTCACACGCTCGGAGATCCTGTCAGGAACTATCAGTTTTCCGGGATAGCAAGTATCGTATGCCACACTCCGGCTCACCAACTGTCACTATGTAAAAAAACATTTCATTTCAATGCTCTGTTGAAGGACAAACAAACCAACAAATACTACTATAACTACTACTATTTATAATATTTGTATGGATAATTGATATTTAATTAATTGATAGATAAAACCACGCCGCACCTGTCTCCACTTCTGACTAATTCATACAAAACTATAATTCTGTATACATCCATCACACAATACATGCATACAATAGTTATGTCAAATAGCCGTACATCTGTCAGTCCTCCAGTGTGTGTGTGTGTGTGTGTGTGTGGTGTGCGAGCCGCCTGGCACCGCGGCCGCTCGTTAGTTGGCGTGTTGATTGGTCCCTTATCCCACCGCGACTGGGCTTATACACGCTGTTGTCGAATACCCCTTGAGAATTGTCTGACATTCCGTCTATGTGGTAGTTCGGACGTGTGGTTTTGGAAGCCTAGCTCGAGAACTTGGTTAGAATCTATTTAGTGAAATTTTAATTGGTTTTCTTTGTAGCTAGGTAAATACTTGTGAGCCGTGGGAACTTGGCTAAATATAATACGCGATGCTAGTGTGTAGGTATGGTCCTATGTGCAAAATGTGCAGTGATAATTTGTCTATGGTAGTTGCAGGGAAGAATATTATATTTGTCTATGGTGGTTGCAAGGAAGAATAACATACTATATTTGTCTATGGTAGTTGCAAGGAAGAATATTATGAATGTCTATGGTAGTTGCCACGCGCACGTGCCTGTACGTATTTTATAGCTTCTATGATCCAATTCAAGTTTCTTAACTTTGATTTAAAATTATCTTTTTTAATTTGGCTGATTTCGCAAAGAAATAAACACGATTTCAATGAAGGCCATTAGTGTGTTAACTACTAAAGTACATAAAGACAACATCACGCCCAGGCGGTCACCCATCCAAGTACCTACCGACCGCGCCCGAAGTTAACTTCAGTGATCGTACGAGAACCAGTGGTGAACAGAAATTAGTCACCGACTCGCACTTCATCATCATCATCAGCCATAAGAGGTCCACTGCTGAACATAGGCCTCTCCCTCACTCACACTTGGCCAGTAGTTATTATTTGTTGTTGTACTTTAGTGTGTTTTTAAATTATAAAACCTAACATCCTGTGACCACGGACACTATGAAATGTTCTAAACGTCAGGAATTAAAATAATGATAATACACACATTAAAATACATTGAAAGTGCTTTAAATAACAATATGCAAATGACCAAAACCCAGCGAAATACAGTTGCAAATATGTAGGTAACAAATAATTAGTTAATAATTGTGAATATAAAAAACCTACTTCATCAGAACTGGACCAAATTGAAATGGAACCAAATGGCAAGCATCAGCACTCAAATAAAAAAAATAATTATCAAAATCGGTTCACCCAGTAAAAAGTTCTGCGGTCACAAATATTTTTTAAAAAACCAGGCGAATTAAATATAACCTCGTTTTTTGAAGTCGGTTAAAAAGAGTTCAACTACCTCTTGTCCAGTTGACGTTGAAAGTAAACAACTACAGATATTACTACTATGAATAGTTACGGAAACATAACAACAAACATACATTATTTACACAAACTTTTGCATGTTGAAGTGGAAATGCAGACTATTATATCATGATTTGTTACGTTTTAATTTTAATGTAAACTATACCTACTTAGTACCGTACCTACCTACCTACCGTACTACTACCTACCTACCGTACTACTACCTACCTACCGTACTACTACCTACCTACCGTACTACTACCTACCTACCGTACTACTACCTACCTACCGTACTACTACCTACCTACCGTACTACTACCTACCTACCGTACTACTTTAAGGTTTCAGAATATTTCATTATAATCTCGGTCTAAGTAATTATTTGCTCTGACAGCTGCAAAAAATTGTAAAAACGGAATGAAAACCAATCTGATTCTGATCGATTTCGCTAGATTTTTAAGACTGTAGTAGGTACCCGACATACTGTAGTGAAATGTTTTTATTCTACTTTTAAAATGTTATTGCAACTGTCTGACAAAATAGACAAATGGAAATAGGCGCGTCGATATTTTTAGAGTGGCAAGAAACGGAAGTGACAGTGACATATGACAGCAGACCGCTAACAGTTGACGTTTCGACACTATTAGAATTTCCGGTGAATATTTTTTATAGATAAGATTATTTTAGTTAAGTGCCTCTTAGCTTAGTTTTGATGGACTAGTGATGGAAGTGGCGCCATCACTGGTGTAACGACGGTAACGGACACTGGTGACGTGGCTCGCTGATCGATCGTCAGCAACCAATCAGCACTAGCGAGTTTGACATACAGTCCGGCAGAGGCACTAGCGAGAGCGCTCAGACACGCGAGGCTCGGGGGAGCTCACTTTACTTTTGGTTTGAGGGTGGCAGCATTCGTTACTAAGCGTAAATAATGAATCCTATAACTTTAGTCAGACCTGGCACACTCCACATTTTAGGTATGAAGCTACAAGTAGTCGTCTTGTCGGACTTGCCGTGCCCGCTGCCACGCGATAGACAGAGATAACGCGACAAAAATTACGCGATAGACAGAGAGGCAACTTGTAGGTTAATATAGCGGTAGGTAGTAAGCGCTCGCACGTCCTGAATTGGACTTTATTGTGTGGTAGTAAGAGACGCTACTTATTTAAATGCTCTTGCGGAGTGAATTTTCTATACTGGTATTATAATATGTATTCTGTGCTGTAGTGAACATCCGTGACAATTTATAACAGTGATTAATCATAGTGTAATGGAATAAAAAATGAACAAGTCTCATTCTCCTCGCCCGCTATACTCACACCGTAGAACAATGATATCTGATGCAGATCGCCTGCCGCCTCCAACGATACGACAAGTATATCTGGGAAGACGCACCACAATATTGGAAAGCATGTCAACTGTCACATCGTACTTGATGTTCCAATGTTCGAGGTAGTGTCCTCTCGGGGGCTGTCCTCTCAGATCAATTGGAATGTGTTCTGTCATAGGAAATACTAGTATGAAAACAATATACTGGTAGAAATGCGGCAAATAACAAGGACCGGTTGTTTGACAAGTTGAAATCAGAACAGACACATAAAACATGTGGATGTACTTTGTACATTGTAATATTTAAGGAAAACCTTTTGAGGACTCGCGCTACACAACATTGTCCCAATAAAACTTGAAAATTAAAGATATCTTTTTGGTCTGCTTTGTAATATTACTAACCTATAACACGACATACTGTACATTGGAAATGAAATAATTAAAAAAAAAAACTCCTCAGTTGAGTAAATGCAGGACATTAATAAAAAGCGGATGAATGTAAGCATCGTGTAGTCTATTTTTATCATCATCATGGATCTTTATTACTATCTCATATATCTTCTCGAACTGCCAGAGTGAGCGCGAAAAATCGACACCGCTTCATGGTTGATATTCCGAAAACACGTACGAAGCGCTTTGATTCCACTTTTATTGTGCGAACTGCTAGTCTGTGGAATGCGCTGTCGGAATGGGTGTTCCCCGATGGTTACAATCTGGGTGTCTTCAAATCTCGAGTGAATCGGTTTCTTCTGGGCAAGCGTGCTCCATCGTAGACCGCATCGCGCTTAACATCAGCCAAGTTGGCGGTCAAACACAAGCCTATTGCTGAATAAAAAATAAATTACTACTTTTGGCCACCTTCTAGCCTGATGGTAAGCGACGGTGTGGAAGATGGAACACGTTAATCTAGAAGAAATCTATTCACTCTACTGTTGGGTATAAGTATTTTTATCATCAATGTGGATCTTCTTTATTTTACTTTTGGGAATAAGTATTTTGGAAAAACACATTTAACAAGCTTTTATTTAGTTTTATCTGTCCCGGTGTCTGTCTGTCTGTAATCAAATTTGCAAGTTGAATTTGACCCACTTCCCGTTGTTTGATGATTTGATGATGGTGACGGACGGTGGACAACGGCACTCCTCGATGGATAATAGTAGAGTGGCAAGTTTGGACACATTTTAATCAGGACACCGTTCCGATCACAAATTTCATAAAAACTTTCAATTAAAAATGTGGTAAATCTTTAATTTCACGCAAACTTACCCTGACTGACAGACAAACAACCTCAACCTACTTTAATAACCGTATGAAATATTTGCTTGATTGATGTGTCTTTCAGTTCGAAGTTCCCTTTATATTTTACGAGGAAACACAAATACTCGTAGCTTCTCGACTCAGAGAGTATATTATAAATGCAAAATTTGTTAGTGACAAACATACGCCCGTATGTTTGTTTGCTATCTTCATAATTATATATATATACCACAGTATACTGTGGGTCCCCTGGATTGATATTATGGGTAGATTACTTTTATCCCGGATATATTAACGGTAGATTAAGGGAGTGGATCAAAACCGCGGGGTTTAGCTAGTAAGATACTTTATATTAGCTGCGGCTAGACAACTTTACGTTCGAATTATTTCTAAAATAATAATATTCTTATGAATGTTGTATGAACTCTTTTGGCGTGAGATTTTTTTATATGTGTTTGTGAATCATTATTCTGTGAGACATCTTCGCCTCTCAGACAGAAGTTGAAGTGTTTTACGTTCAAGCAGCCAAATCCATTAACTCCATTTTTACTAAGTGTAAACATTTAGAAAAGCGTCGCTTCTGAGAAAAGCCTTTTTGATAATATTTCAGTATTTTTAGCTGCTAGCGCGAATATGATCTAGTAACTTTATACGATGATTTTAAAAATATTTTATGTTTAGGTAGGTATTATGTTTGAACAAAAAATACCTACCTAATATAATTACTCTCATTACTAGGTAATACTTAATAATTTTTATTTTTTAGGTAGTAATGGTGGATTTTCAAATGGTTGCCTGCACCAAGCTGCTGCAAAATAAAGTTTCATAGGGTCCAGAATCAGGCTATGCAAAGTTAAAATCTGTTAAGAAATTATCTACCGCTAATGTAATAAAAACCATTTAACAGTTTTTACTAAATTTTGTCACACATATGTGATCGATCGAGCGAATTCGTTCTAAACTTTCGTGGATATAAATGAGCGATAATGTGATAGTTTAGTAATTGTGCCGAACTGTAACCAAACCCCTCCAGTTCGAGTCGCGTGTACGTACTCGTACGTTACGTATAGGAACAAGTTGTTACAGCAACCAAACTTTAACATTGATATTCGACTATGGTTGTAGTTTTGTCGGCAGTCGATACCAAACTGAGATTTATGGGATTCAATGTGCACGAAGCGATTTGCGAATAGGTATTCATCATTCGGACGGCTGGAGTGGAAATCTTTGCCGGCTTCGGTTCACTCGATAGCTATGTATTTTATGTACTTATTTTTAGTTTCTGGTTCTTGGTAGTGCGCACTCGTAATACCTACTAAGTACGTTCATAGTATTTCTGGATGGTCAGACTAAGGGCCTATGTTTTTTTTCTTCTAAAAAGGTTCATCATCATCATCAGCCAGAAGACGTCCACTGCTGAACATAGGCCTTTTAACCTCCACACTGAACGACATCCTGCCATCTGCATCCACTGGATGCCCGCGACTCTCACAATGTCGTCGGTCCATCTAGTAGGAGGCCTACCTACGCTGCGTCTTCCAATTCGTGGTCTCCACTCAAGAATCTTCCCCATCGGTTATCAGTTCTTCGAGCGATGTGGCCTGCCCATTGCCACTTCAACTTGTACATTTTAATAGCAATGTCGGTGACTCTGGTTCTTTGGCGAATATCCACGTTCCGGATTTTATCGCGCAAAGAAACTCCGAGCATAGCTCTCTCCATTGCCCGTTGTGTGACTGAGTTTTTCTGATGATGATGATGATGATTTATGAGATGATGATGATGATGTTGTTATAGGTTACATTCGTAGATAAGTAGCAAAATAGTAGTTAGTACTGTCCTAATCAAATCTTAGTCAACGTGGCTTTGAAAAATATCAACATGTAGGTACGCATTATGTAGATTTTGGACTCAAGTCAGTCAAAACGCTCTCGGTTAATATTGCGACAGGTAAGGCGTGGAATAACCCAATGAAACAGCGATAGGCAAAACTCGAAGTGATACCCAATGAGACATCAAAGTCAGACCCCAGCAGGTGAAACGCGAAATTAAATACAATAAGATAGCGAAGTGAGACCCAATAAGACTGCGAAAGGTAAGGCGCGAAGTAAGACCTAATGAGACCGCAAAGTATTAGGTAACCGGAATCAAAATACTGAATACGTAGAAGGTATGTTATAATAATAGTTATCACGCAGATAGTGGGTGGTTGTCTGGATTTAATACGCTTAACTAAAACTGTACATGAACAGTGGTCATGTAGGTTCTAGTTCCACCCGTAGTAAGTACTTCAATATTAGTAAGAGCACGGCGAAAAAAAAACTAAACAAATCGTTTCTAAACTCGCGGAACGTAGATAAAATAATTTTGTTTGAAACAAAGCGGAAACTCTTATCAGGTAATCTTAGAACATAACTACATATAGTTATTACAATTAAGTTACATAACATAGATATAACAGAGAAGTATTTCAGTACGGCGTTAGTCAAGGCATTTATTTATAGTAGTACAAATATTTTGTTAATTAGTTCGTGTGTAACATAACACCATATTAATTATAGCTTAATTAAATCAAAGTTGCGTTCCAACTGCTGTTATTACGTTTAGCAAGTATAATTTCATTTAGTTAATGGAAGAAACGACAGTTCCCTCCAAATCTATATAATTAGGACGAAACGGATGTAAAAATCCTAAAAGGTTTTGTTGCTGGGTGTTGGTAACTGAGGCGGGGTTTTAAACTTTTTTGTGGCAAAAACCCCTTTTCTGTGTTTTAATTGAAGGACCGAGAGCGAATTCAAGAACCTTCGCTGAAGATTATGTTTATATAACTTAATAACTTTTTTGATTGAGAAATGTTGTATATACTACTTAGACACTAGTGATATAAAATGTTGATAGTGATTCACCCATAGTGAGTCATCATCATAATAGTGAGTCACATTAACTTACATTTTTAATGTAATTATAATTATTTAATATTAGTTATATGGCCAGGACTATGTAGGTGTAGTGCTCTGTTCGACCTGCAGCCTCACCTAGTAAATGTCATTTTCAAAATGTCTGCCTTACAGCTCACTTACGTTATGGAACAATAGATTTGTGCAATATGTTACCGAGTGGTATATAAGCTTTGCGTTGTTTGTCAGTCATCATCAGCCAGAAGACGATCACTGCTGAACATAGGCCTCCCCCTTTAACCTCCGCACTGACAGAGTCTGCCATCTGCATCCACTGGATGCCCGCGACTCTCACAATGTCGTCGGTCCATCTAGTGGGAGGCCTACCTACGCTGCGTCCTTTGTTTCGTGGTCCCCACTCAAGAACCTTTCTTCCCTATCGGTTATCGGTTCTTCGAGCCATATGACCACTTCAACTTGGAAATTTTAATAGCTACGAGTATGTCAGTGACTATGGTTCTTTAGCGAATATCCACGTTTCGGATTCTATCGCTCAAAGAAACGCCGAGCATAGCTCTTTCCATAATTGCCCGTTGCATGACTGAGTTTTTCGAAAAGGCTAACAGTTAAAGATCACGTCTCAGTACCATATGTCATCACTGGTAACACACACTGGTCAAAAACCCTTGTCTTTAGGCACTGTTGTATCTTGAACTTGCGTTGTTTGTCAGTAAATGAAATAATTAATTGCAGATTTGTAATTATGTAGATAATTAAATAATAATAATAATAAATATCTGGGACATTATTGCACACATGGTCATCTGACCCCACACTAAGCAAAGCTTGTAATATGGCAGCCAGAGACTGATATACATACACATATATTTTTAAATACATACTTAAATATATATTAACACCCAGACAGAGAACAAACACAAATGTTCATCACACAAATGTTTGTCCTAGATGGGAATCGAACCCACGACCCCAAGCGCAGAAAGTAGGTTCACTACCAACTGAGCCACCGGGGCAGTCCTTAATCCTTATTCATTTCAAATTAAGCAAATGCTTACCATATTTTGTTGATGATGATTAATTTTATTGATTAGGTATCCATATTTTTTTCTTATCTAATGAGTGATAAAGTCATTAAATTAATTCTAGAATGGAGCCAATGACCTATAAAAGTGTAAAACCTTCAGGTTTGCTAACTTCCATACCTACTTATATTGGAAAGTTTTGTTTACATCGCAACCGACAAAGACCCGAGTAAACAAACTATGGATATGAAAGGGCTTTACATCAAAATTTTATTTGCACTTCCGAGGATGAGATGACCCGTTTAACTAATGTAATCTATATGAATACTAACCAGCTTAAAATAACAAAAGCCTTTAAATAGTCATATTCATAGTCATTTTATCCATAAAACCAATTTACATGTCAAATTAATAATACTTAATCAATAATAAATCATTCTACAAAACTTTTATTCTAAAAAATACTACTACGTAGGTAAAATTTGCATACAAATTTATAGAATTCATCGTAACTGTAGAATGCTTGTAGAATATTTACCATTATTCATCCGACATCAATTTATCGCGCATATTTTGCGCAGTCTCCGGCGCAAGTTTCAGATGGCGCTCAAGAAGTTTCACCCGAGATGGACATCACAAGTATAGAGTAGACCAAAAGTCACGGAAAAGTTTGGTTATGTAAATCAATCGAGTTGTTGTGCGAGTGAGGGGGGGTCGGGGGGGGCGGGGAGCGGCACTCTGCGAGGAGCAGCGAGCGGGCACGAGCAGGCGACGCAGCGCGGGGTAGCGTCAGAGCGGCGCGGCGCGGACTGCGGTCTGCGGCCCGCGCCCGCCGCGCGCCGCTGCCGCCCTCGCGCCTGCGCCCCGCCTGCCCCCGGCTGGCGCTACTGTCTACACTCCACTGTAACCGCTCACCCATCACACCTAATTTTTCTCATCGCCCGTTCCGAGTAAATTGCGAAACCGCCGACCGCCCGATGAAGGTACGGGAAACGCACCGAGGGGATTCGCCGGCGATGTAATCACCTAAGAACAACAAGGCGGGATAACGAGCCAACCTTTTTCTTATAACAGCTTCTAGTGATTCACACTCAACTTGATCATTATAATCGACTCGGGAGATTAGCATTTGTTAGATCAGATTTAGTTATGACTCAGGTGACCTCAAAATATTTAGGTCTGGTAGTGATGATTTTGTTGTGTCTTTAATATCTCGTGTTTAAACGATCTAATATTAGTATCTGGCGGTGGTAATATATTCTGTAGCAAGTTTATTACTTGTATGTATATATATTTTGTACATTGTATATATATATATTCTGTATTCGGAATTATCTGACAAGTAGTCTACGGTAGGTAAGTACTCAAACTTTTGGTAGGTATGTGGGTATAGCAATTATTATATTATGTACCTAGATAATTTAGCAAGTCTTGGAATTGACTGAATCTAGAACTTTGAAGTGAAGGAATAATAAATATTTAATGAGAATTTAAAGTGTAACGTCGAGTAGGGTGGGATTGTTCCAATCAGTACACAATTACCGATAAATGTTTAAAATCAGTAATATTTTATGCTTCTTCACTTCACCGTGACAAAAAATACTTGTCTAGAGTTGATTTAGCTTAATTGCAAAACCTTATTGAACACAGCCTGCATACATACAAAATTAAATCACAATAAATTACTTTCCTTAGTCTCTTTCTCACGTCTCGTAAAAAAGCCAAGTAATTTCAATAGTCAATAATTGACTGCGCATGTATTTGTTATTTGTTCCTTGAAGGGCGTTTCCCTCATACTCCAGGAAAGAACAAGAGCTGTAACTGGTTACTTCACCAGTTTTATTGTACTCAGAAGACCTCGGATTTATATGCTACAAAATAAAAAGCGAAATACACAAACAAGCCACGTTTTCAATTAATTTCCTTTTAGCGCAACTTTTATCGGTTGCTGGTATTTAGAACCCGCGGCCCCTTTTATCCAGATTAAAAATTCTACAACACATGTGGGGCTGACGATGGGCCAAGCTTTTTATTAAGGTTAGTTCGATGATATTTTGAAAGCAAGGTACATAGATACGTCAGTCAGCACCGAATCAGCATTCATTTGTCGTGTTTATTTTAAATAACCAATGTTGTTTTTCAAAATATGAGCTATAGGTAGAGCCACTGAAGTGAGAATTTTTTCGTACCCTTCTCTTTTCTGTGGGTAGAGCCAATGACGGCGAGGAGCCCTATAATATATTTTTTTCTTTTTTTCCCCCACATGTGGCAAACAAGCAGTCGGGCTGCCTGATCGAAAGCAGTCACCGTCGCCTATGGATACTTCTAACACCAGAGGCATCACAAAATACGTTGCCGACCTTTTAAGACTCTACTACAACCACGACCACTTCGACAAAGATAAAATGTTTAGTGTTGTTGAAATTTACTACCCATTAAGAAGAATAAATATAATGAGCAGACGGAGAACTTCCTCAGGCAAACTATCAATTCGTTTTATTACTTCAAAAAAAAAAAACCCCGTGAGTAGTGTAACGTATCTGCAGTAAAAATCATTTGAGTACCATTTATCTAACCGTCGCAGGCAAACGCCGTTTTCAGGATTTAGGTTACAACTCACAAGCTTCCATTAGAATCCGCGTCTGCCTTCACATCATGTAGTTCTAACGTTATGCTTCACTGTAGTGTCCAATTATCGGTGTGGTTTCACTCGAAAAACGTGGTAATGTTTTTTCATAGAACTACTACTGGTCTTATTTGAATAAAATTTATTGCTTACGGAAATATGAAATAAATATATACATAATTATAAAATTGTTATAATATAATTGTTACATTTTGTGTGACTTAAATAGTCAAAATATTATTTAGCTATTGTTGTATCTTGATTTAGCATCAAAGTCCAATGTTCCCAAAAAACACTGTTCTGCAGTAACCACAGAATAGTTTTTTCTGAGGCATTCACAAAAAGGACTTTATTAAAAGGCTGAGAAAAAGACTTTATTTAAATAATATTATCTAACAAATAAAAATAGTCGTTAATTGAGTAAAATCTTCTGTCAATGAACCAGTTCTTTAATTTAATTTTCTATAAGGTCGGGGAAAAAGTTTCTTCGTATTTTATAAACAAATTCAAGACATATTTTTTTCAAGTTTAATTACATTTAATTATAATATATATGTACCATTTTGTTCGATAACTTGTTGCCATCTTTTAGGTAGTGACATGACCCCGTTGCTGTAGAAATTTTGGGAATTCTGATCAATAAAATGCAACAAGTAGTTTTGACAGTCCTCTCTTGATGGTAATCTAACACTACCCAAAGAATTCTGAAGAGATCGAAACAGGTGGAAATCTGAGGGTGCAAGGTCAGGGCTATGTGGTGGATGCATTAACACTTCCTAACCAAGCTCTCTAAATTTTTGCTGAGTGGCCAAAGATGTGTGCGGTCTGGCGTTATCATGATGAAAGACCACACTCTTTATGTTGATCAATTCCGGCCGTTTTTTCTCAATTTCTTGTTTGAGTCTCATCTGCTGTTGGCAGTAGAGATCCGAATCGATGGTTTTGCCCGGCGGTAAATGCTCATAATGAACGATGCCCTTCCAATCCCATCATACACACAGCATCACCTTATTACGTGTTAATCTGGGTTTCGCTACAGTCTGTGGTGCTTCACTGCCCTTTGACCATGATCGTTTGCGCACATTCTTGTCGTAGGTGATCCATTTTGCATCACCAGTGATCAATCTTTTCAAAAACGGTTCGGTTTCTTTACGTTTCAATAGAGAATCGCAAATGAGTACACGATTCATTTGGTTTCTTTCAGTGAGCTGGTGTGGCACCCAAATATCGAGTTTTTTTGTATACCCAGTTATTTTCAAATGGGTCAAAACTGTTTTGTGGTCAATCCCCAGGTCTTCAGCTACGTCGTAACTACTAATATGCCGATCTTGGTCCACTTTTTCAGAAATGGCATCGAATTTATCCGTAACAGGGCGACCAGAGCGAGCTGCATCTTTGACATCAAAATTCCCGGACTGAAAACGCTTGAACCAACATTGTGCTACTCTTGATGACACTGCATTAGGTCCATAAACGTCACAAATTTTATTCGCGGCTTGTGTCGCATTTTTCAGTTTTTTGTAATAAAATTTCACAATATATCGAATTTCTTCGTTAGATTCACTCATTTTATCGAACAAAAAAACAATTGAAAAATGGCGGGAAATTGCTTTTTACTTTTTATATTCCTTTTTTAAAATGTCATATTTTTAATGGTATCAAAACCAGCCAGATACAAACAGTACAACCCATGAGATTTTTACTACAACTTTATACATACAAAATACGAAAAGACTTTTTCCCCGACCTATTAGTAAATACTACTACTAGTAGTACGAGTACTGCCAGTCAATAAACATATTGACTGGCAGTACTCGCGAGATCAGTTCCTTCTAGGCAAGCGTGCTCCATCGTAGACCGCATCATCGCTTAACATCAGGCGAGCTAGCGGTCAAACGCAAGCCTGAATTGAATTTCAAGATGAATTTAAATTTTCTTCTTCTATGTTCAAACTGGCTGTATTTGCACTAAACAAACAATCAAAAACGTTTATTTAGTGTTAGTTTTAGCTAGTATTTTGTTTAGATAATAATAAATAATAAAAATAAAATATTTTATCTCTAATTTGTGCTGAACGAATAATCACGAAAATGAATAAGTGATCATTTTGTAGACAACTAATTATTAGCAACTGTTTTTAAGTCAATTCCTATAAAGTATAAAAACTAAACTTTAGTAAAACCGTAAAATTATTGATTCAAGCCTAGTAAGTATTAACTTTTAAATGGGGGCGTAACTATTTAAAACTTGACTTTCAAAGTTTCAGGTAATATATAATCGTTGTTATACAAAGCTGAGGGTTTCAGTAGAGTTTACAGAGTTTCTTGCAATGTGCTTCTTCCATCACACAGTTTTTGGAAACTGAATAAGTGAATTTATTTTAATATCAATGTAACGAAAAGCTCAATATCAGAATACGTATAATATACAACGTGCCATAGAAATTCAATAACAGGCTTGCGCTTGACCACCAACTGATCACTTGACCACCATCGACTGATGTCACCAACATGCACTGACTCAGCTGGTGGATAAGAAGATGGGCCCTAACCATCCTCTCTCTCTGAGAGAAGTCCTGAGTCCCAGCAGTTGGAACATGATAGGCTGTTTTTTTTTCCTTTTTTTATATTTTGCGTTATTTTGATAGTATGTTGTATATAAATTATATGGATTGTAATTTAAACTTGTAATATTCTAACTTTTTCAAATAAATAATAACAAACAAACATTAAAATATAACAGTTAGCACACACACATATACATTACAACAAGTTTAGTGTTGCAGTATTACATCTACATGACAAATAAATAATTTGATTTGATTTCTTGTTTGGCTAAAGTAGCTAAGCTAGCACACACACATATGTGCAGCTTTAAACACCTTGAAGGTTTATAAGATAACTTCTATGTTTTAAAATTCGACCAACGAAACTATGTTTTGAATGACACATCAAACTGACCTACTGTTTATCTAGCCATATTTTACGTTGCTTAGTGTTGAGTGTGCATATGGCTTGTATAACGAAATTTTTTACTAACTATTTGAAAATATTTAAATACTTGATGCTGGCAAATGCACAAAACTTGCGAAACTAAAATCTTATCAACAGGAAAAAAACGGCAACAGTAATTGTTGCGCACCTGAAGACTAGCTCACAGGTTGCTCAGCATCGCTGAGTTATTGATACCGGCTCGGTGGTACGCTAGTGCCGGTAAGCACGCTCCTAATACTTATAATTTCTCTGCCTATCATTCAATTTATCGATAGTTCGACAAAAGCATTTCATATCGGAGGCTCGCACGCGTCGGCATCCCTCCAACCTCCCGGAGGCTACGTGAAGAGCTCGCACTTCTTAAATATCTTACTTATAATGTATCCCGCGGTTTCATTCCCAGAGCAACACAACAACTACAACAAATACTGACAAAACAAGTACTTATCATAGTTTTTTCACCTCCAACATAAGTGCTGATAATCTCCAAACGGCTGAACAGGTCTTCTTGTATCCTAGCTAACAAAACTCAATCAAATAACATTTAAAACAAAACAAATAACTAAATTACAATCGGTTCAGCCGTTTGGGAGCTACGATGACAGACAGACACACACGTTTAGCTTATAACACCCCTATTTTTGCGTCGGAGGTTAAACAATACTTGGTCAGTCTTATTAAATGTAAAATAGGCGCTTGTTTGGGCAAGCCGAAGTGGCAGCCATATATTATGTCGCAGAACCGATGTCCGTTAGAGTAGACGTGGTCAAGAGTGGAGAACATGAATCTGCAAACGTAGTGTAGGTCACCCAGACTCGATGGACTGTCGATATAGACAAGTTACCTGGTATTGGCTGCAAGGGAAAACCTGTAGATTTGGTTGTGTCATGTTGGAGAGGCCTATATGTCCAGCAGTCGTTTGTGAACTAGGACCTGCCGATGATGATTGTTTCGTTTTTGCTCGTGACACTTCTCAAGTGCAAACAATTGTCAGAGCACTTTACAACATTGTAAGTAGTTGTGTTTGTAAATAAGAGGTAAAGTATTATCTACCCTGTGATGTTTTTTTTTCAATCTGTTCTCATGTTCCGATATTGACTACAGACAGATTTCCAAGCTATGGTTTCTATATAAGTACTATTCATCGTCTGGGAGTATTAAAATGCTAGCTATGCGACCTCCTTTTTATCACACTTTATTTTTTTACGGCTCGCGATATCTTTGTAGAGAAGGAGTAGGTTGGGAATTGGTTATTTATGGTCCGAGTTGGTTTGCAATGCGCATATTTGAATGTGTTGAGTAGTGGAAGTATTTACAGTTCTGTTTTTAGTTTTTTCTGCGATTCTGTCGTAATATTCTAATCAAAGGGCTGTTATCTTTTTTCTTATTTTAATACGCTTTTATTGAAAACACTTGTAACACACTATGTGTGTAAACAAATCTTGGAAATTTCGATTAATTATCGTATCGATTGGAAACGTTGCAAGTATATATCCAGATTCAATATAATAATCGTGTTACCATTGAACTGGTACCAAATTACTATGCTGGTGTCAATGGTTACTAGGACACCCCTCATTATTAAGTTTGTTTTAACGAGCCCAAAAAAAATAACACCGTGATGAGGTCCGGTGATGGAACCGGGAGGTTGGTAGAAAGAAGAACTCTTCAATAGATGTTCTTCATCATCATCAGCCAGAAGACGTCCACTGCTGAACATAGGCCTCCCCCTTTAACCTCCACACTGAACGACATCCTGCCATCTGCATCCACTGAATGCCCGCGACTCTCACGATGTCGTCGGTCCATCTAGTGGGAGGCCTACCTACGCTGCGTCTTCCGGTTCGCGGTCTCCACTCAAGAACCTTTCTTCCCCATCAGTTAACAGTTCTTCGAGCGATGTGGCCTGCCCATTGCCACTTCAACTTGCAGATTTTAATAGCTATGTCGGTGACTCTGGTTCTTTGGCGAATATATACGTTTCGGATTTTATCGCGTAAAGAAACTCCGAGCATAGCTCTCTCCATTGCCCGTTGTGTGACTCTTGAGTTTTTCCAAAAGGTTTACAGTTAAGGACCACGTCTCAATACCATATGTCATCACTGGCAACATACACTGGTCAAATACCTACATAGTATGTAGATGTTCTTGCCGTTGTTTTATTATTACTTTATATATATCTACGTATTACCCGGTGGATTAATCTAGAAAAAAATCGTAGAGCCTCGAGTTGAAAAGAAAGTCTGTCATTCCAGGGCTCTGTCTGACTTCAGTTCCGCACTGACACATACACATATACGTTCGATCCCTCATGCTTAGTTATGACAGGGCTCATAACGTGACAAAGAAACTGTTGTAAAATTCCAAAGTATTTGTATAAGACGATGATTATATCGGAAGGATGGATGGAGAGGACAAACGAGGGTCTTATTTATGAAGGTCCGGATCCAATAAAGAACCTAAATCTGTAAGAACATTGTCATACAAAATTTTAACAAGTTTATCTTATAAGAGTGGTGTTTCCTTTTTATGTGTATATATTGTGCTATATAGTTAATGTCGCAAGTTTTCTTGTTTTACTGCTACAAATATTATATAATTAACTATAATAATTATGTTGTAAGCTTAGATCCATTGACTTGTACTTAAGTAGCTTTAAATTTATGTTAGTTTCAAGTATTAAGTATTGTAAAAGGTACTTACGAGTACAAAATTTGGAATAAACAAAAAAATTACGTGTTTCACAGAAAACCCACATCCATTGTATATAATTGAAGACGCTCCCGCGGCTCCCGGTGGCAGTGGAGGTCTGGAACAGAGAACTCACTACAATATTCAAAAGTTCCTAACTTCGGCTTATTACACATTTTAACGAGGTCATATTCCCTAATTAATGCAATCCCTAAGTTAAGGTGTGCCAACCGTAAATTCAAAAAGTTTCACGACCCAATTACGAGAAAATAAAAAATTATAAAGAATTTGTTCGTCGAAAAGTTGGAGCCTCTCGGATCGCGGCTTTCTTCTAGTCGCGGCTTATACGATAAATGTTATTTGGTTAACTAATTGCTTAACATTTTCTGTGAAACTTCAGTTAGGAATTTCGTTTTTTTATGGATCAAATCGACAAGCTAAATCTTTTGAGTTTGTTCAAAAATAAATGTTGATTTTTTAATGATTATTATTTTTCTTTTATGAAACTGACAGGTAAGGATAAAACAAATGAGATTTATGATTCTATATTTCTAACAAAAATATAATGCTAAGAAACACGTATAATCATTTATCATATTTTGTTCTTGTCAAATTTTCGCCAGTCTAATAGAACTAGAACCGATTAAGTTAACCGTTGAATAAGGTTGTGTCCGAGCTTGACTCGTGCGCAACTTCACTTCAACTCACTAGTTCGTTACATTGAGCTGTATTTATAGAATTGTGGTTTATATTATTTTTATTACACGGTTGCCTGGAAGAGATCGCTTTAAGCTATAAGGCCGCCTGTTAAAAGCCTAGATAATTACTTTAGTTTATAATGTTATCCTTGTTTTGTGGTTTTTAATAAAGAGTTATTGTATTGTATTATTTATTTATTAAGCGATGTGTATGGTGCAACACAAAATTATGAATTGTATTGTTATGTATTAAGAAAAAAAAAAAACATCGTAACCTCGTAATCAAGTAGCTCCATAAAATTTATTTTGTCGCGGTTTTTTCTCCATTTTTGTGATGATACCACCTGGCTGAATTTCATGACAAACAGTCTAGCCTTTTAATCGTAAAAAGGTTACAAACAGACAGACAAACTTGCTTTGACTAGATATTGGTATGAAATGATATATCTTCGTTTTTACGTTCTGCAGAAAGCTTTGAAAGTTTTAAAAATATTTCATCTAACAGCATATAAATCCCTTTTTCACCAATACTGACATTGTTCTAACCCAGACAAATTGTTTCCTACAACCTACCGCGTTGTTGTAGACAGTTTGTCTGCGAATTGTTTATGAACCAGGTACACAGGTAGACATCTCAAGCTGTCTCATCTATCGGTGTTCGATACCATAAAATTAATCTTGTTTGATATGCATAGTTCCTGCCTCGGGGCCAACTGAGCGTTATTATTGTGGACGGAGCTAGGAATGAAGACGAACAAAGAATGTTCTCTGACACATTAGAGCAGGTACTGGAGCGTTGTTATGGGATAAACTTTGCTACTGATCTTCACTGGTTTTAGGATTATTTTCTGTTTATATCACAATAATATTGTAAATACGAAAGTTTGCGTTATATGGATGCCTTACTCGTATCTTTGTACAATTGTATTAAAATACAGACACGAGTCTTTCTTTACCCAGCAGTAGAACTTTACCTAGTATTATTTAGGTTAAAAACTAGTTTACAAACGTAGACACTTTCAACTAGGGATACCTATATTCTTATTTTTTTGTGAATACTACACATTGAAAAAATAAATTTAAAAAAAACAAGCTCAACGCAGAACTGTTAGATCTCTGGAGACCGTAAGCGACTACGGCGTACATAGGGAACGTTTTGATAACACAGTAAACTGTTTGAAACGTGAGAAATTAAAATACACGCGTTAAAATCCGTAAAAAGCGTTTACTTTTAACGTGTATTATGTTTGCTAGGTACATAATAACTACACCCATTACTATATATCTTCCTGTGAACAATGCCCTAACAAGGACCTTATCAGAGCCATATAAGCCCGACACCTTGTGCCTTATAATATGGTAATTGGCCTTCTTACTATCGACTGAAGATACCTCCGTTATCGTTCGATCGAAGCCAAATTTGTATTGTATTTGTTCGAATTCAAATCTGCAGGGTGTGGGTTCAATACCCAGCAAAAAGCTTAGTCTGCCGGTGAAGTAAATATCGTGAGGAAAATATAGCATGGTGACCGGACATTATAGAATGCCTTCATACTACTTTGTCAGGTCAATATTTAATGCCTCTTATGTTTTATTATAGTTTAATTGACAAGTATTCAGGCTGTTACAACTGGATGGGAATTTCTCAGGGAATCGAACTTTCAGATTGAAGTTTTTTTTTTAAATATTTTGTCAAAGATATTCCTAGGCATTGAGGCAGAATGAACTTGTAGAAAATAGGCCTCCAGTATAAGCAGCTGTATCGTATGTACCTGATCTTATATCAATCTTTATCTTACGTGAATGATTACAAAGGTTTATGATTTACTAGCTGAATTCCTCGGTGTTACCCGCGATTTTCTTATATTTTCGCATTTTCTGAGGGAAAAGTACCCATATCTGTCCTTATAATGTACACTATCATCCTGTTAAATATTTTCTAAGAATTGGCTTAGCCGTTTAGTCGTGACAAGCGAACAAACAGACAGAAATAGTTACTTTCGCTTTTATAATATAAGTTAGATGGTGCAGGCAGCCGGAGTGAAACGGTTTAATCCAGTCATATTCGCGAGTTTCGTAGCGATTATAGCTCAGTGGTTGGTGTGTGAGGATTCTGAACCGCAGGGTTTGGGTTCACATCCCAACAATGAACTAGAGCTGCCGGTGAAGAAAAACATCCCGAGAAAAACGTAGCATGGTGGTGATGGTCAGCACTCTCTAATGTACCTAATGAAATGAAATGAAATGGAACGGAATGTCATGAAATAGTTTATTATCCAGAGTTGCGTCCATAACGTATTAAAATACTAATAATATTAATTAATTAATAGACATAATTTAAATATTGAAAATTAAAATTGATTATAAAATTACCATTAAATTTAAAATTTTAAAATAACCCTCGATAAAAGAACTGATAGCTTTCAAACGACTGAACAGTTTCTTGAGTCATAGCTAACAACACTTTCGATCAAGTCACCTTTCAAACGAACGAAAAAACTACATCAAAATCGGTTAAGCCGTTTCGGAGCTACGTTGCCACAGACAGACACAGATACACACGTTTAACTTATAACACCCCTCTTTTTGAGTCAGTGGTTGATAAACTGAGTCTATAAATAATTATAGGTATTTGATAATATGTCTGGTTGTCCTGTCTGGTTATAGCTACAACCCTCAAGTTCTAACGAAGAGTTTCAGCGATCATCGGGTGAGCTGTGGTCAAACGCCTAGACTGTAAAACTCATTAAAAGCATATCCATATGAGCAGCGAAAGAGGTGAGTATGTGTGCAGCTGTGCACAGATCTCAAGTCAGAGGTCAGGATCGGAGGTCAGGTGAGTGCGAGGTTGACTGCTAAATTTGACCTCTTGTTTTCCTGGGATGGGAAACAGCTGACAGCAAAAGTGTATTTCCATAGTAAAAACGTATTTCTATAGACAAGTTTAGAGCGACGACACTACAGTAAAATAATATTCTCGCTGACAAAAATGTCTCGCAGGAAAAGCAACGCCTTCCATTGTCAAATTAGGTAAGTAGCCGTTGAAATAACGACGAGGAAGCTCCGCGTTGAATATTAAACATGTTTCACTTATAATGCCAGCCGAGAAAATGAAATACGTAATGGAGAAGTTTCATTCCGAAGTTAGCACAAACTTTTTTCTCTGTACATAATTAAAGCAGTAACTTCCAGAATAACACTTGAGTCCGTGCGTAAAGGAGCAATTTTACGGGAAAGTGCTACGAATTCTCATGTAACAGCACTACGGTAGTTCGTAGCCGAGGGCTACGTTGCTACGAGCGATAGAGACGTCGTAGCGCGGTATATATTGTGCGTTTAACAAGTTTTTTAAGGTTCCATGGTCCTACAAGTAATTCTTATAAGTTCTTTCTGCCCGTCCATCCGTCTCCGTCTGTCTGTCTGTCCGTCCATTTCTCCGTCCGTCCTAATTTTTAGAACCTTCTTCTTCTATAGTTATTAAGGCAAATGCATAAACTTTGTGTGTAAGAAGGCAAAATTTATTACAAACTCTTATACCACCGATGCTGTCGGAGATGTCAGTAGCTTGATTTTGTAAACCAGCGTCATTGCAGGTTTGAATCCTGACCATAGCTTAGTATTTGAGTTATCCACTATACGAGTAACAATCGACAAATAACACAACTTCACCTACAATTAATCCGACAATAGTTTTAGTAAGCAGAAAGTCAAACTAATTACACAGTCATGGGACGCAGACTTTTTGAATTAAAATTAAAACAAAGCTATACAAACACACCTAGTACGTTGATCCAGACAAATTATGGCATAACAGCTAACGATAACACATTCTTTTCAAATTGAAGCACAATGGAATTCTTTTCAAAAATTTGTGAGAATACATTTCATTTTCCAAATGCAACATTTGACTCGAGGCCAAGGAAAACAGGCGTCAGGCGACATAGCCCGCCTCATTGTCTATCTGACATTTTTTTGCTGCTCGCTTGCAGCACTCGCTGGCGGAACACCGCCTCGAACTCCGCGCGTACCCACAGCAGTACCAGTCAGATCATAACTCACCTTCGGTCTGGTGTTGGAAACATAATATTATATCAACGGCATTGGTTTCAATAGACACAAATCCAAACGAGGCAATAAGTTGGCAATAGGCATCACTTGTAAAGTAAATGAACTTCTTCAACGGGTGCATTGATAGTCAAAAATGGAGATCTCGAGGCGATATTTTATTTTTATTTTTTTAAACACAGTACGTTACATTTCAAGTTAGTAAGTTTTCTTAAAACCTATGTTAGATTTATCCAGACAAAACAAAAAAATACATTTACTAGATAATTATTAATAAGTAATACAGACATAGTGCAGCGACAAAATTAGTAAGTGATCGATCAAAAATAATCGTATTTTCGAGCAAAAATAGTCATTTTAACCTGGAGCTCCCGCAGTCACAACGTTAAACGGTTCAAATATGTAACTACTACCGAGGTTAGCATATTTACATCGATTGTGGTGCTTCCCCGAATCGGTCATCGCCAACAGCACTACTCTGTACCTCAAGATAATGGAAACTTCATCAAAGTATCGACACAAGTGTTGCCCCACACAAGAGGCCGTCCCAGCTTCCAGGGCACAAGTGTAACACCGCCAGATCTTTCATCATTATCACGCACGAGAACAAAATGTTTTGAAGCTACTTCATGAACGTGACAAATTTGATCCCGTGTGTTTCTATTGTACCCTACGTGACAATAGAGCGGCGCGGCGTGGTCCCGCGTGACACCTGACGGGTGTCGCGTGACGAAGAAGATTATTGGTACTGTAAATCAACCAGATTGGACGTGTTCGTTTACTGATACAGGTATCTATGAAACGAGATTTTCATGTTATTTGGAGGTGAGTAGACATTTTTCGGACGTTGGCAGGGAGCTTTCTCTCAGGCAGTAGATATATTATGTCACCAGCCACTCTTGTTACGATATATATGGAAGTAACAGAGACAAAACATGGTCCGTGGCTATAGAATACATAACTTTGTTCATAAATCTACTATGTTAAAATATTTTTGTTCTCTGCTGGGAAATACAGGTATCTCTGGGATTCACCATTTTCAACGCTCCACAGCTAGATAAACCAATTCTTTTGATTTATAAAATAGTCTTATAATAAATCAACAGTTATAAAATATTCAACACACTTATAAATATGTCCAGAAACGTACAATATAAATATTTAATAATATTATGAGAAGATCAAAAACATCATAATAATATTATTTGAGACATTATTGTCGAACATGTAATAGAATATTGCCGTGGTGGTCGACATTTAAAATGATTTCCTAAATACTAAAAGTTCACGCCACCGCTACAAAGAAAATCTAAACAGAAACAAAATAATATTTATGTAGAATCTAATAACAATATTTCACTTGTTTAATAAAAATATCAAAAGGTGTTTACAGGGTACCTTTTCCCTCCAGACCTCTTATGAAATGATATTCTTCATGAAAATTATTCGGAGTTTAGGCAATAACC
This sequence comes from Agriopis leucophaearia, assembly GCA_949125355.1. Taxonomy (NCBI): domain Eukaryota; kingdom Metazoa; phylum Arthropoda; class Insecta; order Lepidoptera; family Geometridae; genus Agriopis; species Agriopis leucophaearia. Next base: position 18,883,792 of record OX421268.1, on the reverse strand, counting down.
ATTATTTGGTTGCCCTGAAAGCGTTTACAGTTTTTTTGAGCTATTCGCTGTCACAAATGTGTTTTTGTTGAAAATGAACCTTTGTGTTTTCAGAAAAAAAATAACATTTGAGATTCCGTGTTTGATCTCATGATTGTTTCTTGACAGTTCTGTAGATAAAACACAGTTTCCGGTCTTATTGAAACTGAGGTTCGGATAAAGATATGTTTTTATTTATTACTAACTCATTATTATGTATCTATTCACGTATTCATTTATTTTCTTAATTTTTAAGTTATTTACATTAAATGTAATTATAAAAACATAAATAATATTAAAACAAAAGTCATTAATTAGGGAGCCGCTGGTCACTAACGGCCTAACGAGTATTTTTTATATTTTCATATTAAGACTATTAATTTGTCATAATATAAAAGCAAAAAAAACCTCGTAAGTGTTTTCTATCTGTTTGTTATTTTTATTTCTGGTGTACACAATAAAGAGTTTCTATCTATCTATCTAATATATGTATTTTGTCCGTTGTTTTTACGTATTAGACATAAAATTTCACCTTTTCGAGTATATTAACAGAAATGTCTAGGGCAATCTAGACTTGTACGAGCTAGTATAACAACAGAAGCCTAGTAAGCTAGGCTTCTGCAGGGTGCAGGGTTTTGTTGATTTTCAATACTGAATCTTGTTGCAATACCAAAGTTTACATGACATGGTTATTGAAATAATAACCTAGTGTATTAAAGTACTCAGTCCAGAGGCATCAACGACTATTCTTCTTAGCGTGAGGTTAACATGTTATAAAACGGCAAGTGCCTTTATTAACTAAATAAAATACAAGCTAAACTAACACTACAAAAACAGTTAGACTGCCCATAGACCGTTGAAGGTCTAAAGACAATCCACATGATCAAGCCCACTGTCAGTTGGCAGCGTACTGAGCATGCTGGCGGTTGTACTTGTAATTGTACATGTACAGGATAATAAACACATTAGTATAGTATATCTGGATGAAGGTAGGTGGTTCCCTGCATGTAATGAGAAGCAGCTAGCTGTCACTCGACGCCGACCGAACGCTCTACATCACGCGCTACTTGGTCTCTGCAGCGGACAACGTACTAATCACAAGCACACGCTCTCTCAAACCTCCTACAGTAGGTACAGCTACACACGCGGTGCGACTATTAACTCTGCTGACTAATTTATAACTTATTAGTCATTAGTTTAAAATCGTACGCGGACGATGACAACGCGATATTATTCGTTTTTATCGATATTTTGTTACCATTTGTCGTCGCAACGTATTCGTCATTCGTCACCAATACATGACTCAGATTTCGTCAGCCGTATGATCGGCGAATTACAAGCATAGACTTACGTTTGACCGCCACTTCGCATGATTTTAAGCGATGATATGGTCTGCAAGGGATTTACTATACGTCAACAATCATCAAAGCCATGCTAACTTGCTTATAAACACCAGTTGACAATTAATTGTGTCACCTATAGTACTAGCTGCCGTATAAAAAAAAAACAAAGCTGAGAGAGTCTCTTTCGGAGTCAAAGGAGTCAAAAGCAGACGGAGATGGGGTATTCGAGCTTTGGGTTCAAAGATACCTAAATATACATAAGCTCCACTTGACCGCTTCACTCATTTCAACTTCTCTCATTCCGCTCTACCATTCAACCGAGCCCGGCTTTAACTGACCGTGTGGTCCTGTGTTGTGGCGAGGCAATGGATTACCTTCACTTGATGAATGAACTTCACCCGATCACAGACTAGACAGGAACTAATGGACACCACTCACAAACTATACACAAGTGACACATAAGTAAGTTCTGTTTCAAACTGTGTCCTATCACTGAAAACACTTTAGTAACGACAGAGGTTGTCTAAATGAGCGTATTTTTGTACCCTTGGTTTAGATATTTCTTAAAGTTGTCTATCTGCTTATGTATAGTTTGTGCGGTAGTAACATTAGTGATATTAATCCTGCACTAATGAACCGAGCGTTCTGCCATGATTGATGGAGCAGGTACACATGTCAAGTGCGCGTCTCATGTCTAAATATTAAGATAAATCGGGCGACGTGGTCTGCTGGTGGGGGAGCTGGGAGCGGGTTCAATGTTGTTACGGGGATAGTTCTCGGTTGATGTTTGTCATTTTGCTAAATCACTTTATTTAATGTTATATCTACTGGTAGCTGAGTCATGTTGTATCCGCACTCCGAAAAAAGTTGTGCATTTATTTTTAGATAAAAAGGAGCCTAAAATTTACTAAATTTACTAGTTGGTGTTATGATAAGTTGCCGGAAAACTGTTATACAAACCAGGCAAATTATACCAATTATACAAACTCACGTCTAACTGAAATAGCTGTAACCAGTGCATTCTCTTTGAGGCGGGTAAAGTTTAGTTAGCAGCGAGATACACCCGGGTGAGCTCTCGGTAACTACTTCTAGACAAACACTGGGTAGTGTAGCGCGGCAAATACTGACTAAACCTCTAGTTCTAGCCTAGTCCTAGTTATGTAGATAGAGCAAATAATGCATAATATATCTTCTTCTTAACTAATATATAAAAAACGATGTATGAATGTTCCCTATGGACTCCAAAACGGATGAACCGATTTTGACGGGACTTTCACTGTTGAATAGCTGATGTTATAACGTTGAACACAAGTGAAACTGCGAGGCGCAGCTAGTTATATATTTATGTATGTAAACATGTTTATCTCATGGAATATTATTTGTACTGCATGACCAGTACAAGGTTACACGGGACGGTGATATTTAAGCCGAAAGGTGTACACAGTAGTCATATTTATGAATATCGCAAAATCTCAGAACCCTGAAATCGCGAAGCAATGTGAGCTCTTTCATACATTTTATTGAGTGGGAATGTATTTTTCTTATAAATTAGCTCACTTTTTCAAGTTTTCAGGGTTAATATCTTAGTAAAGTTGTTACATAATGTGGTTCACAAGGACCTCCTTCTGTTTTAGTACCACCACATTGTATGTTTTTAATAGAAAATAAAACCTAATGCAAATGACACTTATTGAGACAAATCTGACGACATCACTCAATTCAAACATAAAAAACAATATCGTTTTAGTGTGGTAGTTGGGTAAATATTGTTGTATAAGCTGGAGTTATTGATATAAGAGGTTTATGTGTACATTTACATAAACATAGATTCACAATCACAGGTTTTATTGCTTATTTTTGTTAGGCCTTATACAATATTGAAAAAACTGTATGAGTTTATCTATACATAAATGTATATTATGTACCTATATACACAAGGTTACATTATTGACAGTAGTATTCTATTAATAGTTCGAAGGTTTATTGGAGGAGAGAATACAGAGAGAGAGAGAGTAGCTGCTCTCTACAGTTATCATAATTACCTTCCACAGTTATCATTATTACCTTCCACTGTTATCATTATTACCTTCCACAGTTATCATAATTATTATCACAATCTTAAAGTTACAGGTAACTTCAAGCTCGTTATCTAATAACGTTCCGTACAACAACAGAAATACAAAATGCGTTTCAACAACAACAACTCGACTGAAGGCTACAAACTCATAATAGCTGGTCTTTCCCGCTCGATTAAAGTCCTCGTTGACCTACGATTAAGGTCTATATTACTATGCGATTAGAGCCAACTTTATCGTCCAATTTAGGCCCAGTGTCGAGTGTCAAGTTGACAGCTTGTCGCTCGCTCGGTCACGTGCGATTACTTGATACTTTATAGACCCGGACATAGGGCGAGCACTTTCAGTCAATGCATTAGCATAAAAATGGCAATAAAATATTCCACCTACCAATGGCACGCCAGCATTAATGTTACCTTAGCGAACCAATCAGTGTTCAATATCCTACTCTCGTGCACCTTATAATAATGTTTTAAATCAAATAAAAAAAATTAAGCGTTGTCTGTTGATTGATTGATTGATTGTTACGAGATGAGTTTGTTGCTCGCTTGATGGTAGGTATATGTCATGCTTGCGCATGGTTGTGTTCAGTGCTATGAATTTAGCACATCAAAACAGTTCAAGACCCTGCGCGGCGGTGTAGCAGTATCAAATCGTTGGTAGCGTGTGAGTCGCGTCGTCTGTCGTCCGCCGTGATAGTGTTGGACAATAATATATCGTAATCCTCAAATCACGGTGACGGCGTGCGGCGGGGGGCGGCGGCGGTGGGCGCCATTCGCGGCAGCAGCCCGTCATCTGTTACTGGTGACATTATCATTGTCCGACGCTGGCCTCATATTCGGACGTCATTTGTCAGCCCCTATACTCGAGCTGAACTATCCACATCTACTGGGATACATACGGATTCACAGTCTACTTGTTAGGCAACTGTTAGGCAACAATAGCCTAAAGCCTACGTCACATTGAACATATATTCTGATGCCGATCTTCCGCGGCGGTACGACAATACATTTTATTTGATTTATTTGTCATCATCAGGCACACTGCGCGGATAAGTTGTCCATAATTATAATAATATGAAATAAATGTATTGGTGTTCCGCCGCGGGAGATCGGCGATGGAATCCTCATTCAGTGTAATGTAGACCTCAATAAGTATGGATATTATTGTATATTATCAATATCACTTGTTAGTGTAGTTGTTTTCGTAGTGTTTAGTGTCCGAAGTGTGTGCAACTAGCGCTACGAACCTCAACCTCTAACGTTCGGATGAAATGTTGACTCTGAAATGAGCTGCATGGTTAATAATTAATAACCTCGCAGTGAACTGGAACTGATGACAAGCCGGAACTACCAAATTCACGCACAAAATTACGAAAACAAACCATCAAATGCTTATAGAGCTTCTATGTAGAACCAAAATTCAAAATCGTAACTTATTTCCGTTGGTGTAACGCACACAATTGCCTGCTGCACAGTGAATGCTAATCTCCAAACTTGACAACTATTCTTACCTTTATTATTAATTTTTATCCGACTTAAACAAAACAGGGTGTTCTCAATTCGTTTGTTTTTTTATTTATTGAAAGTATATACTTTACAGAATATTTCCAAAGAAATTTCATAAAATTAAGATTAGTGGTTTGGTCTTTAAATCAAATAACTGAAAAATTTTGTTACTTCGATGATAATTATGTTCATTCGTTACGCTGATTTTGTGAAGTTGTTTTTTATTAATGACTAGTTTTTTTGGCCCGCGACTTCGTACGCGTAAATTTTGATATAAATCTTCAATCTTTTTTTCTTCTCTTAATCCGGCCGTATTTAAATCCATCCGCATTTTCTTTCAGGGGTTTAGAAGATGTGCGTGAACAAACAAACAAAAATTCTGCTTATTTTAAGTCGCCATGTCTGAACTATTGATAAAAGCATAAAAGTAAAAACACCGTCAACAGTTTTCAAATCAAAAAGATAATGTGACCACAGTGCAGAGCATGTTTTGAAGTTTTCTTTTTGTCTAAACCATAAAAAGTATATCATGTCATGTCGGGATGATACATCTCTGAAATTTGACCGTCCAGCTTCGCTCGTTTGAATTTTTCTATGACCATGCAATTTCTGAACTATGAATACGACCACAAGTATATGACTTATGCCACGGAACCCTGAATTATGCTTGTCTTGACACGCTCTTGGCTAGTTATTTCTTATTTCGCGTGCATTTGTATGTATACCTTGATTAAAAAGCCATGAAATGGAACTATTCTATTTATCTGTTAAAATATCACAGTAAAATAACATTCTTTCTTTATTCTTATTGCAAAATATACACTTTCTTCTTCTAGAAGCTAAGTTTATATACCCTGCATAAGGGTGCAGCAATGACTTATGAAGTGGCTGGTCACAAAACCAGACCACAGACATAGATATATACATTTAAGTATAGTCAAACTTAACCTAAGGTGAAGTAATTTAAAAAAATAAAAATAAAACATACTTAGTGTGATAGGTTACTTAATTATATATGAGATCAAAAAAATATGACGCTACTTTCTTAACTATTTATAGATCGATATTTATTTTCTAATTATAATTTTCTAAATGTTATCGTCGAAAAAATCTTTTATCTAGTAATAACATTTTTGGGTTAGAAACTTACGAAGTTGGTTCTGGAAAAGTGTTATTATTTCTTTCTTTCTTTATTGCGTCCGGAATTTTGTTGTATAGGTTTATTATCATGTACAAAGGGCCTTTTTGAATTATTTCTATTCGCGGGACTGAATTAAAATAGGATGCAGTATATTTTGTGTTTTTAATGCTAACATAGAATAAAATGCCGTAGGAGTATTACATTCTCTTGGTGCATTAGATTAAATCACCAAAGAGGTTGTAAGGCCTATGTTTTTATAACATCCTTGATCTACACGTTCATTCATCTAAGAAGGTTCCTTAATTTAAATAAAAAGTTTTAATCTGGCTGATTATCAGAATGACAGTTGACAGTTTCAAATTTTTAATGGCTATGTCAATAACATTCTCTTTACTTTGGACCTCTTTGCTTGAGGCTATGTGACGATCCTCATATTACGTTTCGGGTAACGAAGAAAATAATCATTGATTTTTTAATTTCTTTCATGTAATAAAAAAGAATTATAATAAATGATATAACATTGCCTATGCCGTGAAAACCGCATTTAAATCCGTCCAGTGGTTTAGGAGATGTGCCCGGACAAACCAACAAACAAACAAACAGACTAAATCTCTAAAAACTGTCCTATCGTGTTCAGCAGCTTATTTTAAGACGCCCTGTGTTTTTTTTTGTTATCTCGCAATTACAGATTTTTTTTATCTCTACGTTTTTATTATATGTATAGATAGATAGATATAGATATGTATAGATAGATATGTATAGATAATTACTGCGTGAATAGATCCCCTCCACCTGTGTGTACATCAGAATGTTAAGAGGAGTCTATAGCAAACACTGTTTTCGCGTTGTAGGTATTTCGCAAACGTATTGCTATCTCAACGTTCCCCCGCAGCCGCGTCACAGATTCTATAGCAGTGTGTCACCGTAAGCTTCGGCGTGTGCGTGCTTGCGCGCACACATCTAAACTCACTACCCGTAGTAAAGCCACCTATACGGGCCTCTGGCCTGGCTAACGGCCTAGCCACGGCAAATCGCGATCTAGGAAAATAAATGGTCCCTGAAATTGATGTGTTTCTTTCATTTTAAAATAGTACAAGTTTTGATAGTCATGTGATTAATTTTCAACCGACTTCCAAAAATGAGGAGGTTATCAATTCGACTGTATTTTTTTAACCAACTTCCAAAAATGAGGAGGTCATCAGTTCGACTGTATTTTTTTAACCGACTTCCAAAAAGGAGGAGTTTATCAATTCGACTCTTTTTATTAAATTTATTTTTATTTTTATGTTTCTTACCTCAGAACTTTTTACTGGGTAAACCGATTTTGATCATTCTTTTTTTATTTGAATGCTGGTGCTTCCCGTGTGGTCCCATTTCAATTTGGTCCAGTTCTGTAATTTTTATGAAGTCGGTTTTTATATTGATAATTATTCTTTAAAAAGCTATCAGACTTCTCTGTAGGTACCTATTAGGGTTCAGAATCAGTAAATCACGGAACCCAAAATACCAGGATTTTCCGGTATTTTTAAACGTAATTTAAGACCAGGCATTAAAACTGATTCCCGGCTTTTTCGGTACTCTCGGGATTCGGTATCGACGACATAAAATCTCGTTTTTATAGCAAATATTTTACTGTCGGACTGTCTGTTTCTATCTTTGTATCGAACATGCACTGTAATTTAGAATTATCGACATTTTCTACAAGAAAAATAAAACCCCTGTGGAAGAAGAAGCTGAAAATCTGCAGTTTTTGCGATTAGCGATGAAGACGATTTAGACTGTATACCTTTAGCTAGATTTATATTTGATTTAATTATAGGCTTGCATTTGATCGCCAACTCGCCTGATGTTAGGCGATGATGCGGTCTACGATGGAGCACGCTTGCCAAGAAGAAACAGATGCACTCGTGGTTTGGAGACACTCAGATTGTATTGTGACTATTGGGGAACACCCATTCAGGAAGCGTATTCCACAGACTAGCAGTTTGCACAATAAAAGTGGAATCAAAATAATTAGGAATATCAACGCTTTCGACTTTTGTGCCCACTCTGGCAGTCTGATAGAAACATGGGCAGGAGGGAAATAGACTAGCAACTTTGCGCCGATGTTCAAAACTAAGAAGCTTCGTTTAAACTAGGGATTCGTTGCTAATGAGCATTTTGGCACGTTTCTCAATAGACTCAAACACATCAAGCTTAGATGACTATCCAAAAAGGAAATTCAGTACTTACTTGACGTGCAGTAGGAAGAGCGTTGCAGAGACCAAACCACCGGCCCTTTGAGAACACCGGCATTCATTGCCAATCGATTGGACGAGCAGCCATCAATAATAACTCGAATTGATTTATCCGTAAATAAGTCTGATATCCACGCAACAAAACCGGTGGACAACACAAATGAGGAAAATTGCTTATAAGGTCGTCATGATAAACCCTGTCGAAAACCTTAGAGATGTCGAGGAAAACGGCGAACGCTTCTCCGTTTTTATCGATGGTCTAACTCCAGATGTGTGTGGCTTACGCTACAAGATCTCCAGTCGACCGGTTTCGGTGAAATCCGTATTGCCGGTCACTGAGATCATTTTGTACATTTGCAAGCTTTGGCACTGGTTGTAAATTTTCAAGCTTCCACCCTTACGAAGGAAAACATTTGATGAGACTATGACGATGAAAATAACGATGCAGATTATTACTCTCTGATCCAGCCCGCTACTCAGTAGCGGTTTCTTCACCTTTCGTAATTCTGACCATTCTGGTGAAATCTGTATCTATCTACATCCCACTCGATATCAACTCTAAAGGTACTAGGCAGGTGTGACAATACAAATCAGTGGGTTCGGATGAAATGCAATCTTCCTTAGTGTCTTATCATTGGCAGTCAGTATGCCTTTCTTCTGAAGATCCTTCGACCTGCACAGATGGGACGAATGCTTAGTGTCAGTCCATGGAGTACTACATTTTTTTATCCAATGTACTACTGAAGTAAAGCTCGCTGATAGTTAAGGCCTCAATGTAGCCATGTTAAAGCGCGCACGCATAAGATATATTACCTAGCTTAAGTAATGTCTCAGATCCGTCCGATGCTGTAGAAAAGCTATTCCTACACACTGCATACTGCATATTTGTAACTGCATATCAACTGTCCCCTCAAACTCGACACTTGGGTATGCAGACGACAGCACAGAGCTACATATCCAATGCATGAACTGGTTGACCACAAATTCAGTCTCTCTGAGAAGCCATGGTTGAACGCATGAACTTGTCCCGTCAGGCAGTTTCCGATTGGGGCGATACCAATCAGGCCAAGTTCAATGCAGCTAAGACCCACGCGTGTATGTTCTCCACAAATAGGACATCATTCCACCTGACTTCTTTTTTTCCGGGATGTAGATATTCCAAAAACTAACCGGCTCGTGCTTTTGGAAGATTCCCTGACAACAACTCACAACTTTGGCTTCTATATTGAGAATAAGGCTCCTTGGCTGCCAAAAAGCTGGGTATTCTTCCAAAGATGCGACAGTACCTCACGTCCAAACATTTGGTATTTCTGTACCAAGCACAAGTTCAGACGTGCATGGAGTACCTACTGCTCGGACCTTTGGGATGAATTAGCCAAGTAAGTATCAGCTTAGAACTCTGGAGTCCATTGAGAATAGTGACAACAAGCTCATCAGCAACATCGGAATGAATTGTTATGCATGTATCATTTGACAGCAGCAGAAAGAACTTTGAAGTAAAATTCAGAATAATAATTTGGCAATTATTCATCTGAATTTTTTCGTCACCAAAATAGACACACTGCTTAAACGCACTATAAACCATACTACCGATATTGACATTCGATCACCAAAACTCTTAGTGGGTGAATATTATTCCGTGGCAGAAAGAAGTACAGTACACTGAACTATCAAGAACCATCAGTAAAACTCTTTGACTTATTTAAATCGTTCATATATTCATTACTACTTCTTGTTTCACTTATAATTGCACCATTAGTTAACAAAATTAAGGTAGTACCGAAAGTACCGAGAAATCCCGGGTCTGATGACGTCAAGTACCGAAAATCCCGGTTCTTAAATTCAGTACCAGTTCCAGAAACCCTAGTACCTACATTATATTTGGCTAATGTTCTAGATGACTGTAACTATAATTCCCTAAAAAGTTTACCACTAAGCTTAGATAAAAAAGTCAGCTACCAAACAACCAAAACACATCCAGATCAGATCAAAACACAGGCTTTATTGCAAAAATTACGCGTCCTAAATAAAAATAGGAGATCAACGTAATACCACAAATAGCATCTAGTAAGTTAGGTACCACTAATAGGTATATTCTTTACATTACCTACCACCTCCCTGCCCATTAAATGCCTTTATTATATAGTACTAGGTATAATAATTATATGTACGTAGTACACAATACTTACGTAGGTATGTTGAATGTATTTGATTGAACATTAATAATAATTCGAAATGCCCATTTTACTTCAATAACGTAAGTAAATAAGAAAAAGTAATTTTGATTACTTTCCCATCTCTAGTGTAGATATAACCGTTAGCATCCCTATTGCTTGTCTGTGTGAAGTAAAGTAAGTAAAGAAGTAAAGTCTTACCTTCCCCCCGACCCCCTATGTGCCCGATAGAGAGAATTGCTGCTCGTGAGATTTTTAGGTATATTTTTTGTTAGAATTTAGGTTCTGCGGCATACCTCTTTTTACCCCCTAAATTGTAACAAAATGTTTTGTTATTGGTGTCAATCGCTTGAATAGAATGTAATCTAGGCTTATACGTTTTATTATTTTGAAAAAAGTTTTTGGTTTCTAAAATATGATGACTTTTAATAGACATAGTTTCAGAGCAAAAATATGGCTGTTTTAAATGCTTATAACATTACAGTGATAAAACAAACTGGAAAAAATAAGACGAACAAGCCTAGTAAATAATGAGCTGAATACATGAAAAAAAAAACACCGAAATCGGATAATATTAGGAGGTAGAAAACAGCTTTTTCTTTTTGTATGGACAAGTACGCGCTCTAGACCCCTCTTAAGTTTGATGCCGCTCCGTCCGTCAGTTGACCATCGTACGAATCAGTAGGTACCTAATGCTCGTGAGGACGAGAGCCAATACAAATATTGTTGCCCGTTATCACAATGTCAATAATTGAAAGCTCTAGCAGACTATAAATTAACATATTAATGCATTTGTTTCACTGTAATTTGTGTTATGTGTCCAATTAACATGCTGTTTGGTTATCACTAGTGTTTATCGATAAAACATTATGTAAAGTAGTAATAAATGCATTGTTAATTAGTTAGGTTGCTGGTTCATGATGTGCCATATTTTGTATTCAATTTTAAATCTCGTAATTCCACGTGCGGTTTATTGAACTGGATGATTCACATCATTATTGTAGAACTATTTTTTTATTCAAACCTCCGATAAAAAAGCTGGTAATCTTCGAACGGCAGAACAAATTTACTTGAATTATAGCTAATACTATATTATGGGGTTCTTCAAAAGGGCTCCCCTTAAAGACTTTATTAAAAAGTCTTTAAGGGTCGGCAACGTATCTGTGATAACCCTGGTGTTGTAGGTATCTATAGACGACGGTGATCGCTTACCATCAGGCAGACTGTTAGCTTGTTTGCCACCTATAGCATAAAAAATAATAATAACACTCTCGATCAAGTTACCTTTCGACCAAAAAAATATTTAAACCATAATTGGTTTAGCCGTTCTGGAGCTATCTTTCCACAGATAAACAAATATAATAATTAGATACATAGAAAAGTACAAAGATACAAAAAAACACACGTCAAAATTATGACATCTTTCTTCTTTTACCCTTTTTTTTAGTCTAACTATCGGAATATTTTTGCTCAACAAGTTAGAATGTTTAGTTATGTAGTTAAAGTTATGTGGTTAGTTAAAGCTGCCGCGACAGTGTTGGTTATTATTACAACAAAACATAAAGAAGCTGGCCGGCTCTTCAGTAACACCTAACTATGTAGGTAGTTCCGGGGACGCTGGCAGGTTGCCCGCCGCCGCCGCCGCCCGCCCCCGACGCCGCGCCGCTGCTCTCACCGCACATTTAAGGCTCGGAATTGCCTATTCTTCCTACATCCATACCGCAGTAACTCTGGTCAGTACTACAAGCTTCTACTTCCAAAGTTTAAAACTTTGTTGCACTAAGTCCTTTTGCTACTTGAAATAAATAAAAACACTACTCAAAAGCCATAACATTAACGTGAATCCGTTGAAACATATATATCAATATAAAAAAACTTCTTCAGAAAAATGTCAGAACTGGACCAATAATAAGTGAACCACATGGGAAGCACCAGCTTTAAATAAAAAAAGAATCATCAAAATCGGTTGACCCAGTCAAAAGTTCTGAGGTAACAAACATTTTAAAAAAACAGTCGAATTGAGAACCTCCTTTTTGAAAGTCGGTTAAAAAGTGTAAAGTGCATAACGTAGCACCAGGCTTGTGGCCATATTAACTTCTAAGTAAATAAAAAAATGGCAAGTCTTATTATGTCTTATTCGGCAAGTCTTATATAATTCCATGTTTTGCAACTAAAGTTGTGTTACTGTTTATACGAGCTACGGCTACTATTTCCTCTAATGTAAGCATTGCTGAAAACCGCTAACTTAAATCTGTGATCGGAAAAGAAATGAATAAGACAAGCTAATAAAACTAAAGGCTAGATTTTATAGAAGAGATTATCCTAATTTAATGTTCCTAATGTCTTCAAGTCTGTGCGTTTTAAAAAGTTATTAGAGGTAAAACGGCTGCATACTGCACGACCGATGTCGTATCGTGGTACGATGCGACATCGTGGCATGACATGACGTGGCATCATGTCGTGAACTATGACGTTCATCACCGAGATTGGCGACATGACATCGTGTCATGGTACGATGCATGATATCGTCGATACGATGCTGTTGTGAACTTTGAAGACAATAATCGCAGTCGATCTCGAAGAAACAAATCACAACAAATGGCTCTAGAAACAAATACAAATTTCTTTCGCATTTTTGTTACATTTCAATGTTATTAATTCATATAAATGATATTTATTCGATGATTCAGTGATAAAATAAACTGGAAAAAATAAGACACAAGCCTAGTAAATAATGAGCTGATTACATGAAAAAAATATACCGAAATCAGATAATATTAGGAGGCAGGAAAAAGGTTTTTTTGTATGGACCAGTACGCTGTGGTTAACCCTCTTAATACGATATATTTGGTAAATTATATTTGGTAAAAACCCTCAATCATTTCATTATTATAAATCATATTGTTTCATGGCAACGTACCTCTCACTTGCAGATTTTGTAGAATCAGTTACCTTCCGCGGTGTTTCCGAGAAACTACAACGTAATCCAAAACGCGAGTTAATACACTCTTAAAGGGTCGCCAACGTATTTGTAATGCCTCTGGTGTTACAAGTTTCCATATGTGACGGTGACTGCTTACCATCAGGCGGACCACCTGCTTGTTTGCCACCTATAGCATTAAAAACAGTTAAGATAACTAAATAACAAATACCGCAATACAAGTAGTTTTATATCGGTATATATAATAATAGTATGTGTATGTATATCTGTAACCTGCAGTAAGTAGGTAGATATCCGATAAGAATGTTTGTAGACGAAACAATTTAATTCCAAAAGTCAAGGCTCTTGGATCGTGTAAATTAAACTGCTGGCTGTAATTGATTTCACTTGATTCAACACAATAGTTTCCTTAATAGAATAAGTGGCGCATTCTTCCGAATTTCGGTACAAACGTTATTGTATTTTATTAGAATTCTTGTTGTAATTGAAAGTATCGTGGTGAAACATTCATTACAAAAACGAATAACGTGTTTCATTATTAACTTGTAGTTTATCTGACAATTAAACAATTTTCTTCAATTATTGTTTTTTGTAGGGAAAATGTTACACCACAAAAAAAAAAACAATTACTACCAAACTCTACAGGATCACTTGCTGGGATAATTTGAAAATTGTCTGATAATGGCTGAATTGGTCCAGCCATTTCGTAGTCCATAGGAAACATACACACATACACATAATCGCCATATATGTATATATGACAAAATATTGCGGAAAAGCCACGGGGTGCCATAGTCTCTCCATAACGTAAATCTGATGATACAGCTATTTGTAAATATTTTCGAAGACATATTTCAAAAGACATCATCTTTTTATCATAGCTGGGAAATTACCATAATAAGTCATTTAACGAACAATAAATCACGAAGGGAGATTTTATTAAGACGTTTATAAGCGACCCCTAAAAATAACCTTCAAATTAAAAAAAAGCGTCTCCGAGAATCTATGGGTATCATAAAAACGTGAGAAATATTCGCGACCATTCTTTTTTAAAGGAATATAATAGCAGAGTTTTACCTACCATTAAAACTCATATTATGTCCGGAGCCTTATTCGAGGCCTTTAAACAATATTGAGAGACGACTTCTTCCGTTTCCGGCCGTATTGTAGATGTTGTAGTTCCATTTTACACCGCAAATATGGCGACTTCCGGCCGCCATGTTCACCAGGTGACATCCCTTGTGCTTCTCTTCATTGTGGTCTCAATAACCTACTTATTTATAAATTAACTAACACCAGGCAGAGTTTACTGTAAGGCCTCGAATAAGGCTCCGGACATAATATGAGTTTTAATGGTAGGTAAAACTCTGCTATTATGTCCTTCCGCCGTTATTCGAGGCCTTTAAACAATATTGAGACATTGTTTGTTTTCGCCTGGTGAACAAGACGCCAATGTGATTACATGATATTCAAATTTACTTCAAGTAATAAAGCTGAATTAGCAAATTATTTATATAGATTTTATGTATACAACGATAATTTTTTTTTTTTTTTTTTTTTTTTTCATAACATAATGCTATATTTACAAATTATAATACTGTACAACCATGTTTCGATAATTTTAGTATATAGAACTAATCAATGACTATCTTAGTGGTTCAAAAAGAGCTCCCAATGAAAGACTATTTGATCTAGCATTAGGTAGGTATAGATCTTATTTCTTTTTTATAGAATTTAGAAAATGTATTTTCGGACCTCCAATTAGCTCTAGCAAAGATTTTGTCCAATGGGTCTCTGTCAATCCAGCCCCTAGATGCTACAGCTGATCTCACGCTTCCAGGGGTTGCATCAACACCAGCATCGGACAAAACAGATTTAACCCAGCCAGCGATTATAGTTCGGGAAGCAGCTTTGGCTGGTCCTCGGGCTGTTACAAATAGATTATTTACTTTAGCTTCTCTACGTCTGTTCCCACCAATCTGTACCAACTTTCTTACCCATAACACAGGATCTATATTTGGGTTCTCATTATTTGAGTACAATTTCCAACCGGATTGGGTATACGACGCAGAATCAGTTTTAGATCCGAATATAGGCCAGAAAGTTACACAGTTCGCATCAGTATCGTCTATAAAGTTACTGTCCGATACATCTAGAAGTGTGAGATCATGTACTCTACGCCCCGAGCAAAGTAACAATAAAATAGCACACCGTCGTGAGACTTCCCACAAATTTTGAACAGATAACTCACTATTTGATAACCAAGATATTACAATATTCGTATCCCAAATATTAGTTTCAGTTCGAGTCTTAGCATTACTTGTGGCGATGGATTTTAATATCTGTTTAACTAAAACATTAGAGCTAAGCTGGCAACTACCTTTAGTAGTACATAAAGTAGAAACAACGGACTTGTGGACCAAAATTGTTCTATATGCTAACTTTTCTTTAAGGTGGAGATCAGCCAAAAATTGTGCCAATTCAGAGCCCGACGGATTAGTAGGATTAACCTCAGAGTTCTGACACCATTTTACCCACCGCGCCCACGCAGGTTTGTAGGTGTTTAGAGTGGATTCTCGCCATCCTGCCCGCAATAAAGCTTTTTGTTGTGTAGACCAATTACCTACTGCTTCAGACCACCCCCACATTTCCAAATTTCGAGCGTCATGTCCTGTACTTTTGGCGGGGGATGGCCCGTCGACCGGTCTATTAGTTTCGACTCTAACTGGCGGACTGTGAATGGCGGTGCTATGGCTCGGGCTTTTAGATCCGCTCTCCAAAACGCCTGAGGCCACCTCGGCGCTACTATTAAATATGTGCCTATTGCACGATTGAGATGCATGAGGACTCTCGGTAATAAATTTGGAGGGGGGAATATCCACGCTAGTTTGAACTTCCAATCCCAGGCAAACGCGTTGTGTCTCCACGCTGCATGATCCGTCTGGTCTAAGCTGACATATTTTGGAACGACATGAGCACGATCTGACGCGAACAGATCTACTTCTGGGACACCCCATTTTCGAAAGACAACCTCTGTCAACGCAGGAAGCAGGTGCCACTCGGGTAGTATCGACTTCCGAGAAAGGCGATCGGAGACACCATTGAATTTTCCCGGAATGTGATGTGCGACTAAGTGAATGTCGAAACGATCTAAAATTTTGAAAATCTGATATGTCAGACTCAACAGCTGTACCGATCGAGTTCCTCCTTCGTTCCTTAGATATGCTACGACTGATTTGTTGTCGCATTGAAGCAGAACCGACGAATGACTCAGATAAGGACCGAATTGGTACAAACATTTCAGAATAGTCAACATTTCTTTTTGATTGGAATGAACTGACTCTTCTCCGCTCAACCAGTCGCCCAGTACTTGCACGCCGTTTAACTCGGCTCCCCACCCCGAGTCGGCTGCATCTGTTGTGAGAAAATGTGTCAACAACGGAGGGTGAAGTCGAGTAGACTTGTCGCAGTTCCGCATCCACCACTCGAGTTCTTCGATTGTCTGTGCAGGAAAAGGAACCTTGCTTTCGGAATTGCTCCGAAGTAGGTCGTTGCAATGTGTCAAGAGACAACGAAAGTTTAATCGACCCTGGGGAACAGCTAGCCGAGCGAAACTCAAGGTTCCCACCAAACTTTGGACGTCGCGAAGCGCCGCTTTTTGTTGTTTGAGTAACTTCGTTATAGTGACCCGTAAACCTTGTATTTTCTTCTCGGGCAAACTTTTCTTGTTCTTCCAAGTGTCCCATACTAGACCTAGATATTCTAACGATTTTTGGGGGACTAGAATTGACTTGTAGGTGTTGAGGACCCATCCTAAATTTCGTAGAGTCCTCAGAACGGTCTGCGTCTGCTCCACCAACCTCGATCTGTCCTGGCACGCTATCAAATAGTCGTCGAGGAACACTGCGACACGAATCCCCTGCTCTCTCAGAATTTCCGCTGTCCAATTTGAGAGGGACGCGAACACTTTGGGAGCGGTGGCAAGTCCAAATGGCAAAGAGGTCATCTGTAGGAGACGGCCCCGGTAAATCATTCTTAGAAAGCACCGATGGGATGGTGCTATTGACAAATGAGAGTAGGCCTGTGTCAGATCGATTTTCACCATCCAATCGTTTGGTTGTAAAAAATCTGGGATTCGATGAACGGAGATGAGTCTGAATTTGGTTACTTTTAAAAACTGATTCAATCTTTTGAGGTTGAAAATAGGGCGCATGGAACCATCGCTTTTCGGGGTTAAAAACAGGGTAGATAAAAAACTCGGCGTTTCGGGGGCGTACTCTAGAATCTTTTCCATCAATAATTTGTTTATAGTTTGATCCATTGCGTAAGATGGAGCAGTTTGATACCGGCCGCTGGTGAGGCGCGGTAAAACAAGCGGCGGCGGCTGTGCTTGGAAAGGAATTTTGTACCCTGTTATTATGCGCAGCAAAGAAGCTGGCGCCCCAAACTCGGTCCATACATCCACAAACATCCTTAGCCTGCCTCCCTGAAACGGTTGTGCTATGTCAATATTTTCTATTTCCCCGCCCCCTGCCGCGCGATGTTCCCTGTTGACTAAATGGTTTTCTAGGATTGGCCGGGGCCTGTTGGCCCGCGGCAAACGACTGTGGTTTAAATTGAGGTCGAAAGGACCGTTGGTTTCCAGCGTAGCCTGGAAAATCATAATTAAACGCATACGATTGCATAGGGGCGTACGATTGCAATGGGGTAGGTATACTGTCTTACCCCTTGAGGGGTCTGATATCGCAACGCAAACGGTGTCGTGGGACGACCGGCTTGGTTGTAACTACTGGGTCCAGGTTGCGCAGCCTGAGATCCCGATGTAACTCTCTTCTCTTGCGCAGAGAAGGAGGGTCTTGAGAAAATTTTATTAGTACCTCCATTATTTTTTAAAAATTCCGAAAACTCTTCTTTACTAAATAAAAACTCGCAAGATGGAGGTATCTTTTTTAAGGTTGATTTTAAGAATTTATCTTTGACTAAATTGAGCAATGCATCTCGTCTTTGTTCAATTATATCGGCTCGGCGACCACACAGTAATTGTAAACAATCACGAGAGATTTTTTGAAAATCACCCGAAAAAGTGTCTTTAATTTTTGTAAGCAATGAGTCTTTATCAACACTGTCACTATCATGGGCCCACTGCATTAATTCAGATACCCCCGTTTTTAAAGCGTCACTTTGCTTAATAACAGCATGTGTTATCGCACCCAAGGACCTATCAGTTGCAATCAAATTGTTTGACTTGTCGAACTGTTTAATCTCATCGTTCACCTCTAGTTCAACGAACCCCGGTCGAGCATTGTACGATTTTTGAATTTCAGAGTAACGAACATTTGTCCAGTTATCAGATTTAAAATGTTGTAATGAATTTAATAGTTGCAAATGGTCAGAAGAGGCACTTGGAATTGTAGGTTCTTTTAGATTTGTCGTCAAATCGAATTCGAAATTAAGGGCCGACTCGGCGGGCACCTCGACAGTAGGTGTATCTTGCTGGCCGGGCACCAGGTGATCCTCATTCGTCACTCCTGGGAGGTGATACTCAGGACCCACTGGGTACCAACCCTGACGGGGGTAGGTACTACATGCCAAATAGTTCTGAATCTGACTTACTTGTTCGGTAAGGCGTTCTAATACCTTACTCTTTTTCTGACGTCCGTCGTCCTTACGAGGCCGCTTCCGCTTACGATGCTTTCGCGGGTCCTCATCACCACTGGTGGATGAGGATGACGACGGTTCACACTCGCGCACGTTTTCTTCACTTTCCGACATTATTTGGAAGTAATTGCACACAATTTCACTATTTCTTGATTTTTAGTGGGTAGCTGATACAAAATATTTTCTTATCTTTTTCACGTAAATAATTATAATATATTAGAACAAAAGTTTAAAACTAGAAACTACAACTTTTATAAAATTATATTACAGAAAATTTACTTAGAAAAATTTTCACGAACGCTAACAGCGTTAAACGTTACGGCTCGAAAGTCAAGACGCCAATGAAGAGAAGCACAAGGGATGTCACCTGGTGAACATGGCGGCCGGAAGTCGCCATATTTGCGGTGTAAAATGGAACTACAACATCTACAATACGGCCGGAAACGGAAGAAGTCGTCTCTCAATATTGTTTAAAGGCCTCGAATAACGGCGGAAGGACATAATTTAGTTTAAAAAATGTGTACATTTTTCGTTCTTCAGTTTTTGCGACCCGTTTCTAAATCATTAACTCCGTGATGTTTTTGAGCTGATCTAAAGCTTTCATGCAGCACTTTAATGTTATTCTAGAAAGGTAACATACATTTTAACAACACGAAAATTATTTAAAAAAAATGTTTACCGACTTAAACTTAGGTCACTATTCGAAATGTTTTGATGATTTTAGATAGCGTTACCAACCAAACGCACAATGGTATGACTTAAATAATATTATTCTTTTGGAAATGAATTTTACTCTTAAATTTACTAAAAATTGTAAAGGTTTCTATACACCACAGTTTCAATGCCAAACCTATTTCATTATTCACAACCAATCTACAACCCTAAAGTGGCTGGGAATTCAGAATCAAAAACTTCACTTAAATCCAGTTTAATTTCTAACAAAATATACGTTTTCGGTAACCTGTCTGGAGTTTTTCTGAGATTTTATGCTTGTAACAAACTTTCTACCCAAAGAAACACCGCCACTGTTGCGAGAGCACCAATAACTACAGCTCTGAAACAAGAAAAAGGTAAATAAGTTTATACCGATGATGGCTCAGTGATCGGAGCGTTTGAATTACAAACCGCAAGGCCTGGGTTCATGTCTCAACTGTAAGCTTGAGTTACTCGTGAAGGAAAATATCGTGCGAAAATCATAGTTTGGTAGTAGAGCTAATGCAAGCTATCAAGTTCAAAACCTAAAGCTGTGTTCTGGGCGTTCTGGCACGCTCATTTGAGAGTTAATTTCCATTTCACTTAGGCGTGTTTACCATTTTCGTCCACACTGTCAATAAACATTAGCTGAGCTGTGGTCGAACGCCTGTCATGTAAAACTAATGTTTAATCTAATTGTTTGGTATTATTTTATCTCTACTTGGCCTAATATAACAGTTTTTTTACATTACTGCCTGCTAGACTCTAGCTTTTTTCTACTGTGCCGCAGTATCTGGCTTAATGTTAAACGTACGCATTCGTCTTGTACTATAGAATACTCGTACAAAAACTTCATACATTCTTATTCCAAAAGGATCAAACAACATAATACATATTTATAATTATCACTTACAATCCTGCAACCATTTCACAAAAACTACGAATTTAAATCAATTCCAGTGATTCGAGTTTGTGTACCATGTATGTTGTATAGTGTCACAGAGGCAACTGTGTCATTTTTCGCTGAGAAATCAGCATGTTTATAAATATCGTATGTTTATTAAATACTTGTTATGCATCAAACATGCTAATATTTGTTATTCTTCCATCGGTTATCTCAGCGATTCAAATAAATTGTTTTAAGAATGAGTGAATGACGAGAGACAGCGCGAGATCGGGACCGATGGCGTTTACTTGTGTCAGACAAAGATCCACTTCGGGTCGCTGCGTCGTAGTAGTAGGAATGTGTAAATAACTATGCAGCAAACAGCACTAAGCTATTTGGTAATTAAAGGGTCGGCAACGTTGTTGTGATCCCCCTTGTGTTACAAGTTTCCATGCGATGGTGAGTGCTTACCACCAGGCAGCCTGTCTGTTTGTTTGCCACCTATGGAATACAAAAAATTGTCAGTCATTGCACATAACTCAGATAGCTGCTAAGCTACA
This sequence comes from Agriopis leucophaearia, assembly GCA_949125355.1. Lineage (NCBI taxonomy): Eukaryota > Metazoa > Arthropoda > Insecta > Lepidoptera > Geometridae > Agriopis > Agriopis leucophaearia. The sequence continues at coordinate 18,862,558 of OX421268.1, read as the reverse complement.
GGACTGAGCCGATAAACCTGCTCGATGTTAGTCGCATGTTGAACTAATTCTGGGCTAAAGTAACAAGCGACTGGGCTTCACAACAAACACGACAACCAGGCCCGACCAGGAAACGATGATAGTTTGAACTAGACACTCATATTAGAGAATGGAGGACTAAAGACTGAAAAAAGTGGAGGCAGGAGAGGGGCATCACATTGTTCGTACGAACTTGCGATCAGAAACTTGTCATCATTCAGAGTCCTAGTTGAATTACTTGCAATTGGTTTGCAAAATGTTTGTTAAAACCGATAAAATTCAAAATTAGTATGTGTCTGAACAATTTGATATTGTCAAATTAACAGGTATCATTGTTAGGTGAAATCGACAGGCGCTCGAATTAAATTATTGGTTTTATTAAAGATGCTTAAAACTCACTTATTTTCTTGTTGGACCCCTTCGAGAGCTTTCTTTACATAACAAAAGAGAATCACGTAAATCATCACAAATGGCCGAGCAATTGGTTTACATAAATAAAAATAAATAATATAACTCGTAGATAAAAAAAAAGGATCGAATTCAGAACGTCCGAGGGATTTACGGATACCTGTTTTGAGCGATTATGTTTATAACAGTAGCTTTACCTAGTCTGTGTTTAGGTGATTGTGAAAAGTTGCGTGACAGCAAACCATATTATCAGGGCGTGTTAAGGTACACGTTTCCGTGATTTTCCGCACTGCGCTATTTCAGCTCTGTTTCGAGCCTGGTAACCGTAAGGTCAAATAGATTTACCTAGTCTGTAGCAAAACCCCTGAAGTTTGTTAATGATGCTTGCGAGACAAAATCGCATCATCTGTTCGTGCGATACATGACGTCACTTTATAGTAAAAGTATGTTCTATAATCACCAGTACCTAAGCTGAAAATTCCAACTGGTCTCTGGTCTGGTCTCAGTCAGTTGCTATCTCTTTACTTCGACGAAATATAGAAAAGAAATATAGGTGGGTGTTAAAAACGGGCAATCGTCACGTGTCGGCCCTCAGATGTCGTTTGTCAAGCTTACCTCGCGCCTGAAGAGGGTATCAGCTCTCATTGGCTCGAGGAGTGACACGTCAAGGTGGATCTCTGGAAAGGGAGGACTCGTTTAATGATAAGTGTTACGAGACTTATTGCGAGGCTTTGTAGAGCTGGACGTGTATAATGTACCCGCGTATATATTAGGTACAACGCACTCTTGAGTATTTCTATGGGCAGGCTAGGAGTTTGTCCACAACTTAATGTAATATATGTATAACAAATAATATAACGTATTAGCACTGTACAGTAGTAGTTAAGAAAAGATGTCAAATAGGAGTTCAGAGTCAAACCGTATGTTAAGAATAGTCATAATTATGTTAAAATCTAATCTGGGGCTCTATTTTTGATTCGCTCGTATGATATATCGCTAAAAATATCATGCGAAATCATGCAAAATGACTGACATTCCCAAACAAAATTAACTATTTTGAAATAATCATCATCATCAGCCAGTACACGTGCACTGCTGAACAAAAGCCCCTCTCAGAGAGGGATGTTGCCATTGCGAAATAATCATATCAATCGCTAACGCGATGGTTTGTACCATTCAAATTAATTTGAAATCTTTCATTTCGCATGATATTTTCGTGTGAAATCGTACGAGCAATTCAAAAATAGAGCCCCTGATTTTAAGTGATGATGTAGGAAAAAAAATCGTATCCATGCCTAGCCTGGAATGGGAACTGGTTCTCAAGTGAGGCTATCGAGACTCACTGTTAGGTGGTTGGTGACAGATGGTGGTGAAGTGAGTCGGGATTAGCAAGTTTCAGGTTTTTTCCTTTGGTTTCCTACTGATGTTTTCCTTCACCGACAGCTCAAACTCAGGAAGGGACAATTACCAGAATTTTCATAACAGGTAAACAAATAGTTATATACCTACAACACTGGATTAACAAACATTAGCCAAACAATAACAGCACACACACACAGCTACACTCGGACAACAGTTATAAACCATGTTAAAGCTAACAATAGACCAGAAACTGTAACAAAATACGCATGTAGTTACAACAATGGTGAATTATATAAGTTTTTGAAGCGTTGTTTTCTTGTCAGTTTAAAAAACTAAATCTCTGCACTCTTCAGGATAATCAAAATAACGCTATCTTTATTTGTTTATTTCTTCTTGTACCTTTGTATTGTATTAGTACGATTAAAAAAAAAACTGGACCAACCTAAATCCAAGAAAACCTTTTAAAACTGGAAGCAAGAGTAAATAATTTTGCCAAGTTATTGTTCCTGTATAGCTAATGTAGACATTTTGTTTCGTGACTTCCTGTTTCGATCGGATGTAGAAGGAACTTTCTAGAAAATTCAACCTGTTTTAGAACTCTATCTACAAAATATGATGAAACTCCAACGCCCCCTTGAGCATTGTTCAGAAAATTACTTAGAATGCAAGCCTAAATGCTCGCTCGAGCACGGATCTTTTAAGTCAGCTAAAGTTTCCGCAAAATTTTCGAGAAAACGAGCCTAAAATCGAGAAAAAACACTTCCTAACTTTTAATTAAAGATTGTTACAAATTTTATCCCTGAACCCTTTATGTTCGCTCAGATGAAAACTGTCTCAAGAAGATTTGAATAAGCAACGCGACGGCGCGTCGTCGCTGCCGAGTGCCGACACCAAACGTTACTAACATTAATTCCGGATTCTGTTTGTGCGTTCGTGTAAGAAATTCTGAAATGTACGTATTCTATTTTGATTAATTTGTAAATTACAGTGAAAGTTTTACAAATTAACTTTTAATTATCCGACGAAAAGTAACAAAATCATTTTGCTTCAAATGTGAATTTATGTAATTATTCGTTAAATGTTGAAATAAAATGTGATTTAGGTTTAACACCTTGAATTTAAACATACAACGTTTTTAGTGGAAATTAACATTAACTATAAGAATAAATAATAACGCACAGGCGACATTACCGCGAGCCGTCGGTTACGGCACTCACCGACGGGGCTAAATGAGACCCCGACCCCTGGCTTACCTTAACCAGCCATCTGGGGGTGGAAACCGCAAGAGCTAAGAACCTAAGCTCCAGGGTGAAAGTGTTAAAGGGCATAACGCCGCGAGTAGCTCTTATTGAAAGTGCAGCACACCTCTCTACACCCTAAGCCACCCACGCCGATGTTGCTCTTCCGGTGGCAAGATACGGCAGCCTTTATGGGGGGCCCATTCAGTGAGTGAGAGGGAGGCAAGTCATCACCTGCCTAAATATATTTTGAGATGAGACAGAGTAAGACAGGTGCCGTTTCTCATCCCATAGATCTGTTATCGCATTCACAAGTTGTTCACGTCAATAGCCCAGTTTATTTTTATCCTATACTGTACAATAGTTTCATATTCATTTTTAAACATATTCCATAATTGCTTGTATTTTATATAAATATATAATTATCATTATTTTATTCAACAAGGCCTCTTGGTGTTGGCTTCGGCTCCACCAATGCCTACCAAATGTCCGGGTTAGGCCCGAGAATGTGATAAAATTAATAATAATAAAAATAAGATTTTGTTCGCCATCTTGGAGCACCCGTCATATTGAATTTAGTGTAATGGCATATTATCTCAGGATACATTTCCCGTTAATACCCATATTATGGGGGTGCATAAAAAATAACTGGTCCGGCATCTTCGAGAGTCCGCCATATTGGATTTGATATGACATCATTTAGCTAACCCTGCATTGTCATCCAAACTAAACGTGTATGCTAAAGATCAGCTCAATCGGTTGAGGATAACTCCTCTAAAATTCAGTTACAATATTTGTCCCACATATTATACTAACTGGGCAAGTTAAATAAAATATTGTAAAAAGAGAAAAAAAATCAAATAAAGAATTAGCCATTCAGACTGCACGTCAGAAGTGAAAACTTAAGTAGTAGTTCACCTATTCTACAAGAGATGGCGCTGTTTTAAAATACACTGTACAGCGTGACGATGACGTGAGTTCCATGAATTTTGTTCAACCGAAAAGTGCTTAACGCGTCTAAACAAGTTTTCACTTCATAAATACTATTAATATAATGCAGGTAAATGAAATGTAACTATTTTACACAACGTTTACCGAGACCTTACACCGTGTATACCGCGCAGCTGATCCAGCAATGGACGTAGAAGATCTCAATACTTAACCGAGTCATTTCCTCTAAAATCGCTAAAACAATAAGAGCTGTTTCAGGATAGAAATATAATGAAAGAGCGGATTTATTTTTATAATTATAGGATTGGTGATATTGTAAGTAATTTGAAGATATTGAGGTGAAGATATCACCTAACTACTGCTGATATATCTCCCGGTTTATGGTTACACCTTGCATGATGTATTATTGTAAGTAGGTTAGGTAGAGTAGAATGTAGGTAAGTAGAGTTCGCGCAAAACTTTATGAGCCCTCTGAAGTTAGGCCCGAGGCCTCCCCGACGCCCTGTCCCGTCCCTCGGATACCTATAATGCGTACTGCGCAGCCACTAGGGCCTAACTTCAGAGGGCTCATAAAGTTTTGCGCGAACTCTACATATTATTTTGTTTACTTTTCAAGGGTTCTTTTCCAGCACTAAAAATTATTACAACACAATAAATAGGCAGCCAGCTTGCTACAAATATTACGACATACACAAAACTTTTGTGTCATAAAATAACGTAAAAAAGTGTGTAAAACAAGAGTGTAAAATCTTTTGACAGCCCTTACTGTTTTCATCATCATCATCATCATCAGCCAAAAGACGTCCACTGCTGAACATAGGCTTCCCCCTTTAACCTCCACAGTGAACGACATCCTGCCATCTGCATCCACTGGATGCCCGCGACTCTCACAATGTCGTCGGTCAATCTAGTGGGAGGCCTACCTACGCTGCGTCTTCCGGTTCGCGGTCTCCACTCAAGAACCTTTCTTCCCCATCGGTTATCAGTTCTTCGAGCGATGTGGCCTGCCCATTGCCACTTCAACTTGCAGATTTTAATAGCTATGTCGGTTCTTTTGTCAGTTCTTTGACGAATATCTATGTTCCGAATTTTATCGCGTAAAGAAACTCCGAGCATAGCTCTCTCCATTGCCCGTTGTGTGACTCTGAGTTACTGTTTTACAATGTAGTAAAATATGTCGCGACATTGTTACTCTACCTATTATAACGGTGAATGTACTTAAACATTATATTTATAGGTATGTATAATAATAAATGTCTATATGCAAGTTCTCTATGGACTCCGAAACAGCTGGACTGATTTTGACGGGACTTTCACTGACAGATAGCTAATGTTATAAGAAGTAATCCGCGCGTATAAAACTGCGGGGCACAGCAAGTTACTTACAAAATAACATTTAAAAAAAAAGCTCCCACAAAGTAGATGACGATGAACAAACTTGTATTGCAGCTATCTGCGCTTACTGGTTTTATCCGGATTGATCTGGTTTAGTCGCATATTTCCGCGGTAATATATCTTGTTTGCGCACTTGTTGACTAGTGTGCACATAACCTTACTAATAACGATGTAGATTGGATCAGCTGTCGTGAAAATGTAACTAGCAGAGGGATTGAGTCAGTTTTGCAACTTCCGTGATTATGTAGATGCTGAACGAGTCTCAACTTTTGGTAGTTGTAATAGTCTTATATTTGCTTGAAGTTTACATTTCCCGAACGATTCATGTTTTGTGACGAGTGCCCTGTGCTCCATTGTAGACCATGCGAGCCAACACTTTAAAATACAATCTTATTTGAACTAAAAATTCACTGAAACATTGTATTGTTTACGAATTAATTATGAATCATTGTTTAAAAAAGTATAGGAAAAAACTCCTTTGAATTTATAAGCCGCTCACCCGGAAAAAAATATTATGTTAAAACATTCCACACCTAAAAGCCCCTTTCAACTTCAAACTGGCACAAAACATCGTAGCCAAACAAAAAAAAGGCTTTCATAAAAGCCGTCCATCTCCATAACATCTGGAAGTGGCGCCACCTGCGCCCGGAACATGTCTCGCATACATTTATTTAGCGCATTAGCCCGCGCAGGACACGTGCCAACACCGTGCACTTTGCATTTCAATAGACGGAATGAGCGGCAATTAATCTTAGAAGCTTCTCGATATATTCTAGATTCTAACGAGGTTGCATATTTGAAAACAAAAGAAAACCGCCAGGCAGTTTCTTTGTAAAGTAATAGTAGACAAACAATCGACAAGCCTTCTGATGGTACCGCTGTCTATGGACACCTACAACACTCGCAGCATTGAAAGTAGTCACCGCTGTCTATGGACACCTACAATACTCGCAGCATTGAAAGTAGTCACCGCTGTCTATGGACACCTACAATACTCGCAGCATTGACGGTGCGTTGCCTATATTAGAGGATTCACTATTTGTTTGAAGCAATAGAGGTCATATTTCAAAGAAAAAAAAAACGGAAGGTGGTGAGCCATTCCAAATCTTACAGGTGCGTGGCAGAAAGAATCGAAATTAGTAGTAGGAAGGTAGGTGGTAGTTGATTGAATCAAGCGTTACTTTGCAGTAACGTAACGCCAGTAAAAGTTTATCTTTTTTAAATTTATTTTTGTTTCAGGTAAGGTTAAATTTGCATCATTGACAAATTTCAGTCAGTAAAATGTCAATAATTGTTCCATAATTACTTATTGTACCTCAATATACACTAGAGATTCGTCAAAGGAACTGCTTGAACCACGTCAATTCTGCTAATTAACGTAAAATTACATTGTTTTGCCACTCCCACGACTCTCAATTACGATTGTGGCAAAAAGGGTATTCTGCTAAATCTACAATGTCGTTTCAGTTGTGTGTCAAGGGAATCGTGTGGGAATTGCGTTCGATGTTGCCTGTAAAAATCTACCACGAGTTATATTATTTTATACCAAACTATCATTGCTTTTTTTTGTCACTTAAATGATTATATTATAGATTGTATTGATTGTACATATCTTCCTCGTCAATATAATACACGAAACATAATTTTAAAATGTAATTTAAGGAAAAAACAATCCATTGATGCAAATGTCAAATAACTAGTAGAATACCAAATTATCAACAATTGTGATGACACTGGCACGCCATTACCGTACAGTATACCAAATATGTCAATAAGAACTGTCAGACAGTTCGATGGCAAGCCATTGGAAAGCAACTGGTCTTAAATAACTAGCAGAATAACAAATGTCGAAAATAATTCTGACGAGACACTACCGACACTCGTTTGAAACGTTTGACAAATAGCAGAATTGACACCGTCTTTAAAACCAGATAATTAAATAGAACCGATATACCTGACCAGATATTTAACTTTGAAAATGAAAAATTTGTATGGAAGTTTAATTATTTTTAAAGTTAGATATTTAGATTATAAAGTTAGAAACATAGAAAGTTTTCTTTGCGCTACTGTGGTTTTTTTTTTTTTTTATAATTCTTTCAGGTAGTTTATTAATTATGGGATGAAAGTATGTATAAAAGTTTATCATTTTTAAATTTTGTTACGTTAATGTGAGTATTTATGCCACTGTTTATAAATAAAAGTCAGTAAAGTCAACGTTTTTGGAAGAATGGAGGTTAAATAGGAAATGAAAATTTGTATAAAACTTTCTTATTTTTTTATGACCGTGAAAATGTTTAAAAGCTGGCTCCTATAGGAAGTTGCTGATAAAAAATAGCATTGGACACAAGGCTACGGCATTTATCAATGTTGTGGTGTTCAGAATATGTTTTTGGCACATACATGATATTACAGGATACAAAAATTGGCCGCCAGTTACTGTAGTAAAGGTCGAGACCGAAAAGTCAAGAATAATGCTTATTATAAATGATTATAACACACATACAAGCCATTGATACATAATATCAAAGAACACCCTTCCAGGTTGCATTAAGATAGTTATTGATATTTTCCCTCTCACCGTCAGATTCACTCACAATACCTCTGTAGCTAATCCATTTTCATTACACATCAAAGGAAAAAATAGCGTTCCTCTGGGCTCAAAGAAGACATAAAGGTAAGGTGAGGTAGAAAACAGTAAAAGAATTCCGACATTTCATCTTCATTTGAAATGATACATCATGTCAAGTTCATAGTGATACAAACACGCAACGGTGTTGCATTTTATTGTATTGTATGGTACAATAGAATGGAAGCTCAGAAGTTGGCGGAAAGAGCTTGACTAATACAAAAGACTGATTATCTATAATATAGCGCAGGATAGATCTTGCAATGGGACGACCATGGCATTTAAAATAAAAAAAATATGGTACAAAAATTTCGTTACTGTAGGCACTCCCGCATTTGAAATACATGGGTGCGCTAAAAAACTCTACATCCTATATTATTACGACATAGTTCTAGCAAAAATAGGCAGCCTTTTTCCTTAACGCAAAGGTCCAAAATTCCCTAAGTACAATAATGAAGCCTTTGTGACTAAACGAAATTAGGTTTTTATTTATAGCCGCGGTGGTTCTGATAAACGACTAGAGCCGAGGGATATCGCTCTACAAAATAAACACCCTAGAATACAGACCAGTTACTGAACTTTGCTATATAGAAAACATAACCTACCTATCTGCTTACTGTGTTGACGTTTCTAATATTAAAACCATTATACATCTTGTTTTCATATTGGAAATGTACGGTAATTTAATTAATTAGCGTAAATTGCTAAAGCGCAAAAAGGCAAAGCAAAGCGCGTAATCGATAAGGTTAGTTAAATAATTACCAGATAAATAGTTTTTTATACATCTACCTCCAGTTTATAAATTTAACACCCGCAATAATTGCTCTAGTGGACACAGATTATAGAAAACAAATCGGGTTAGTCAAGGGCACAGAAAAGTTTTTTTTTAAAGTTAGAACGGCTGTCAAGGCATGTTTGTAAAAAATTTGTTGTAGCCATATAAACCCATAGCAACTGTGTTAGCAACTGTGACGCGGAGTTCGACGCGTTGACATAAATAAGAATATTCAAACAAGTATCTGTCACAATAACTGGCGACAGAGTTTCCTTCTCATTTCCGTTCTATTTACTTCTCTTTTCTGAGGTCAAGGGTGTCTGACATGTGAAAAAAAGATGTGAAAAAGAGAAGAAGAAAAAAAGACTATCCGTCAACATCTCAGTGTACACCGTGGTGACAAGCGTGATGACTTGGTCCGATTAGATTCATACCACCGTCGACACCTCAGTCTGCGATGAGGTACATGTCGCCGTGGACAGGGAACACTGGCGTAGCATCGCATTAGACATAACATTCTGGGAACTGAAACAAAACGAGACCCTCAGAAATGAGGAATACATCTAAAGAAGGATGACTAAGAAAAATCACCAGAATGCCAAAACAATATAACATATTAAGTAAATTAAAATTAAATATAATGTTTCAGATATTAATGTATATTTATTGAGCTTAATTACCGCTCTATACTGTGCTATCATTGTTAAAGGAAAAATAGCGAAATATTCCGGCTACAGGAGGAAATAAAGATAGCTTACGAAAAACAAGAAGAATTCAATTATGTGGCCTTAAGTGAAGATATATTATGACCTTTTACAAGTAGAGTCCGAGAAGATCGTCACGTTAACGTTTGTTGGTAGTAGTGGGCGCTGATGAGAAGGAACAACTTGTATTTGATGGTTCAAACACTTTAGTACTTCTTTTTTCTTTGGCTGGAATTGCGATATGCTTTCAAACTGATACAGGACAGACGGCGGAGGTTCGAATGATAGCAGTTGTAACACAGGCTTTACCTAGTACAGCTGCTTTTGATCTACCTACTAGACTCCAATGAGATATATTTAATTTTATAAATATTAAATAGGTAGGTTACATATTAAAGTGTTTTTTAAGTTTTTTTGGAAATAAATGTATTGTATTGTATGTATTGTAAACACATAGGTACTAACATCTTCTACATATTTTTTCTTGGCTCCAGAAATTAAGCACAGTCATAATACCTATTCATGCCTAGTTAAAAAATAATCTTTATATATAAACTGCCGGTGTACGTGCGTTCGTAATTCTTCTCCTTCTAAACTTGACCGATATTGAAGAATATTTTTAAAACTATTTTTATGGGGTCACCTAGATAGTGGTAGCTATAGTTGGACCCGATAGGTGGCGCTGTTGTCAAGATCCACAGAAAATTTTGAGATCTGTGGACAACATCGGCTTACCGGGTTCGTTAGTTTTCAGTAAAATATAATATTAACAAAATAGTATTGTATATTACACACCCTAAACAGTTTTTGCATTACGTGTTTGCAACTATGTTATACAATGTGCGCCGCAAAGTTCTACCAGGTATGGCAATATAATAGTCTAGTTGACTGGTGTTTCATTTATTACCAAGAACAGGCGTAGCCAAAAGGTAACATATTAATTATAATTATCCTTCGCAAACCCTGTTATTGCTGTATACATTCCGTAATAAATATTTTAATTGATTGATACATTTTTGATGCTTAAACGTTTTTTTATGGGATTGAGAAGGGATGCTGTCTCCCTTTCCTGGAAAGAGTTTGTATGTATAGCATTTGTATGGCACGTGTGCATCTTGGCCTCATAACTTGCTATATTGCACTGCGTGTCTACCATAAAATCCACTTCATTAATTATATTTTTGTTTATTTAGATTTTTTATTATTATCAGCATTTTTGTTAAGTAATAAAAAATCAATTAGTCAACATGCCCATAGTAGCGTTACGGTGACGCAACTGAACATCCCGCTTTTATGTGTGTCGGCTCTAAAAGCAGTGTAAATCATGAGTTTCCATAAAACCCTCCTAAATATTAATACGTGCAAACATGTCAGAGCCCGCCATATGCTGTGATTAATGATGCCACACTATTTGGTTTTTGCACATCTCTTCCATACCTACTGTGAATGAGAAATGAACGTTTCCCTACGTTTGCTCAGCGACCGTCTCGTATCGTGACTATTTTTAGTATAATAAGACATTTGGACGTCTGTTATTGTGTACGTCGGTTTTGACATTCAATTTCAAGCTTTTCTTGCAGTTTACGTTTAAAATGACATTGGCTTTAATACGGATTTAAACACTGGTTCCGCACCAGTGTTTAAATCTGCAGTGGTCCTCTCGTAAGGTTGTATAAGTTAGAAATAGACCTTACACGTACATTTCCGAGTAGTTTTAATATGGGGTTCTTTAAAAGGGTTGTTAATAGAGTCTTTAAGGGTCGGCAACGTATCTGTGATGCCCCTAGTGTTGCAGGTATCCATAGACGACGGTGATTGCTTGCCATAAGGCGGCCCGTCTGCGTGTTTGCCACCTATGGCATAAAAAAAGGAAATTCCAGTATTATTCTAGTATTCCAGATAATAGATATGATACCCGGCACATTTGAAAGTTATCTATAATTTCAACTGAAATGGGGATGTCCAACGTACCTAGTTTCTCTACCAACCGGTCTTAATTGATCATCAAAACTTATGCTTCTTATACACGGCGCATATAAGATCTACATGTTAAGAAGGATACACGTATCATCCGTGTATCACGCTCTCTCAAGTGAAGTCTTGTTCTAAGTTAGTAAGTTATGAAACTGCACCATGTACACGCTATAAATAACTAATGTTCAATAGAGTACATTTTTGACATTCGATCCGGCTCTTTTTTTATATTTTGGAACCTTACAATTAGCGTGTCACGACATGCACTTCACAATTTATTTTAAAAACTACACTACAACTTTAACGTTTGTTGGTTGCCACGTTACACTGTAGAGCCGAATGTCGAAGAAAGTTGTAGGTACATTGGACTCTATTGAGCAACAGTCAGTAGAATATGTCGTAAGACAATGGACTGCCTCACTGGTCTCAGTAGAATATGTCGTAAGACAATGGACTGCCTCACTGGTCACTCAGCTTGTCTGTGTATTCCAAAATATAATAACAATCAGAACATATCATAAATATTGATATAATTTTATTGTTTCATATGGTGATGGTCACCGAGTGTAAATGACAAACGAGCGTGTTCCTGGGACGATGGTCCGTGTTCACCGAACTATGTCCGTGTTCACCGAACTATGTCCGCGTGCGAGTGATCATTCCTTCATTCTTCTGTTCCGGTGTCAGGAAATGATACTTCCTTTTGTTTGGTTGAGATAATGTTGATTAGTACCTACGATATATTGTTCTATCCAGCATGTTACACTGTATTTTATTACTGTACACTGTAGTAGTAGATATTACTGTATAAACAATAAACCACTGTTTTATCTATCACGGTTGTTCAGTACGGTTAGGTACCTATATTATGATTATTGTTTATAAGCAATATACACGCACAATAACCATATTTTATGAATATGTTTTTTAAGTAAAATGGGGAGATTTAGATCAGAAGCTTAATCTGATAATGTTAGCTGCAGCATTCACTGATTTGGATCATGTATACATTTGAAATATTGGCTAAGTATTTAAATTAGGCCTTGTGGCCGGCCCTGGTGTTTAGGTCATTACAGAACAATATCTAGATACTATAATGTAACGTAACTTTTGATCCACAGTCTTGATAGATATACAACTAACATAACTAGAAAGGTTTTTGTTTAAAGTATATTTGTATGATGACAGTTTAACGCTCACTATTCTCTAACCTAACATGTGTAGGAAAACATAAAACAATCTTCTTTAAAAAGTTTTGTCCCGCGTCGTCGGATCTTTTGGGGAAATGCGCTCTCAATCTCAGATAAAACGAACTGTAAAGAGCTCCCTCAAGTTTTTGTTTACAAACCCAAGAACGCTTAAAGTATTCTAAGAAGCTATACGCTCGTATTTTGTGAGAATCTTTCGCCTTGAGGTATTTTGCGAAGTTATCTTAAGCTTTTGTAATAGTGGGTGTGAGTTGGTAAGTAGCTGAGAGGTTTATAGACTAACACTGTGTTTGGTAAATGATACTCTCTCAGATCAGACAGACAAAGGGGATATGGTAAGGTGACGTGGTGGGGGCGACTAAATCAGGCTTAATGCCGTTAGTTGAACTTACTTGATATGGTAAGGTGACGTGGTGGGGGCGACTAATTCAGGCTTAATGCCGTTAGTTGAACTTACCCTTTAGACAAACAAGGTCAGTCACATGTGGTCAATTATTTAGTTCATTAGAATCGCTACAAGTCTTTTAGTGTGTGTAAAAAATTTGTAAGTGAACTGTACTTAGTTTTTGTACTGAAAAATTTTCATGAAAAATTGAGATTTTTAAACACATCATCAGCCAATTAACGTCCACTGTTGGACAAGGCCTCCCTCATAGAGAGGGGTGTTGCCATAATCCCCACGCTTGGCAGGCGGCTTGGGGATCGCAGTACGTTCACCGTGTACTATTAGGACGCTGCTGCCCATCTTCCGGTGGTTCTGGTCGCAGTTTTAGGACACACCCGGGTCAGATATTTAAACACGAAACAATAATTATCATTATCTTACTACTAATTATCTCCGTTAAATTTCTGATCTCTGATCATACTGCAGTAAACGACATTTAGCAAACTTTAAGCAATTTATAATGGATTTTTAAGTTTATTTAGTGATTGTCATTTTAACAAAATATTTATCTATAAAGTGTAAATCCGTTCTTGGCTGTCAGTATATCTCTATAAGTTTAATGTATCAATTTCGAGAGCTGTGGATTTTGTTAAATAAATAAAATAAATAAATAAAAACTGCTGCGGTATTCACATTCTTACTTAAGCAAATTTATTAACGCAAGCGAATATTAAGGTAGAAACTGCAACAGAAAGTATTCGGTGGCATTATCTACACGTGAGTACTATGAACCCGGATAACAATGTACGAGTAGGTCACCAGTATTTGATGTTTATAACTTGAATATTTAGGATGAGGACCTTATTATAATCTTAGTTTCAATACAACATTCTCAGAGACACGTTCTAAAAAGAGGTTTCCGACTGACTCGATACTATTACAATTTTAAGGAGCACAATTAATCCGTAAAATCCGGTAAGTATCGGCGCCTGCGGAAAACTATGGAACTATCCTATATCCTATAAGAAGAATGTGGAGTCTCCACCCTGATCTAAATCTAAAATATCTGATTCACAGATGTTGGCAACGATTTATCGTGTGTATATTTTGTAGATAACCAAAAATAGCGCCACCTAGTGAAGCTTTCCGGAAGGTTCTGAAAAACAACAACGTATTAAGATTTAGATTAATACTTACTTTTACATATACTTTTTAGTATTCTTTACATTAACTCCTGTATTGTATAAATACCACAGCTAAACGCACACACTCCACACTAACCCCAATAAACTTGGCCCCCTCTCACACCGTACATACATATCGCAGAAAACAGCAGATTTACAACTCTGATAGATCAGTTCTATTATTTTTTACACCTAATAACTAAAAAATACATGATTATGTAATGAAAATACATTTGTCATAGACTCGCACTTGGCCGTTATGTATTATTTGCTGTTACTTAGAGTGTGTACTATATAATCATGCCAAATTTGTACGTACATGCCAATAATACGTACAAGACGTATTACCGTTTTCAAATTAGAGCAAATACATAAAATAATTCTCGTAGTTTAATAAACAAAAAACATAGACATATATATTGATTAAATCTAATTAACAAAAAAACACGCTTTAAATAGCTAATCCTAAAGATCCTGTTAAGGATAATGGGATAAAATATTTAAATTATTGCATTGTCATTGGTCCTCGATAAATATGCAGTTTCAAATGAATCCATCGTTTTGAAAAGGGTGAAGGAAACACGTTTAAAGATGAGGTTACATAGATACATACCAAGCTAATAAAAGCACGTTCAAAATACGTTTATCGTATGTCCGTCCCTCCTTTTACTTTTACTCTTTGATTTTATTATTATTTTTTAGTTAATCTGCCATAACATTACATAATCTGCCATAACATTACATAATCTGCCATAACATTAAATATTCTGCCATAACATTACATATTCTGTGAAAATTTCAAATGGCTATCTATTACGGTTCTAAAGATTACGATTAAGACTAAAGATTAAGACAGCCGTTAAAAGGTAGGACAGACGGATGGACGGGGGGAGGGACAGCGTAAGTCCAGTAATAGGGTCCTGTTTGTACCCTTTGGGTACGAAATCCTAAAAAGTATGTGGACATGCCTCGACCCCGTATCGACTTCAATTGCTTTTCTATAATCTAAGCATTCTGCTGTTAGACTCTTCTTCTTCTTATTCTTCTTGTAGGTACATAAATGGCGATGTGTGTATTTATGTATATTCTCTATGGACTCCAAAACAGCTCGACCGATTTTGACGGGAGTTTCACTGGAAGATAGCCGATGATATAAGAAGTAATCGACGCGTGTGACAGCAGGGAGCAGCTACTTATTTATATTATTACTCCCTATAGTAAAATGATTAGTGTCAAGTTGTCCGTCTGTGAGTTATATTTTCTGTGAGTCCACTCGACACGGTTGGGTGAGGTGAGGAGGTGGTCGATGTCCTGGAAGTCAGATCACGTACCAATCGTCACTTACGGGTGTCCGCTTGTGTTGTGCAGCTCCGCTGGAGATCACTACATTATACCTGCAGATTTGCATTATTTGTATTCAAACGACCCTGGAGAAAAATAGCTGACATTATTTAAGAATTATAGAATGACATCACTACAATAAAATGAAGTTTATAAATGATATTAAATCATTTCATTGGCCAGATACTATGACAGTTATTATTTCACTCTTTTTAAAAGTTTCGCCTGCACTTTGTGATAAATGTGACCAGTTGCAGCTCATGTGTTTATTTACTTTATTTAGATAAAAATATTATAAAGATATACATTTATTTCGAAAACGGCTGTAACGATTTGGATAATTTGTTGTATCTAAATAAGTTTTTAAAAAAATATCTAAATAAGGTTTTGCTTAATAAGTTAACCTATACCTATAGTTAAAAAAAGAGCGAAGCTCGGTGGCCCACCGTGCTATATATTTATGAACGTAGGACACAAAAGCCACAAAAGTACCTGACTCATCATCATCATCATCATTATTATCAGCCTAACATGTTCCTACCGCTAGGATACAGGCCTTCTCTCAAAGAGTGCGGATGCAATGGGCTCCAATCCATTATCCTGCTGGCCGAGTGCATGTTGGTGATGGCATATATTATGTCTTTGAACTTTTTGAGGTTCTTGGACAAATCGGTTTCTTCACGACGTTTTCTTTCACCGTTATTGAGCGATGGCAACGAATCTGCACATAATTTATTTAAGTACTAAATAAGTCATTGATGCAGTGCCGAGGATCGAACCAGGTGCCGTCAGATTATAAAACGGACATGCTGCCACCCGGCCACCATCACAAGCATCTCTCTTATGAAATGATTTTGCAACAACATGTTGTGTTAGTAATGACTCTGTGCTGATCCCTACAGCTGATGATAAACTGGAGAAATATCGCTGATAGGTACTTACTATTTAATCACTTGCGTTCTCTCGTAAACAACGTAAATATAATATTTTGAGCATCAAGTTTATGATGACCGCGGCAGCCTCAGTTTTGTGTTCCCTAAAGCCTGTGACAGAATATTCGCAGAATACTTTACTAACAAAGTCGCCGAACTCATGCTTGGGTTACAACAAGGTTACAAGGTATCTACACCAATATAGTTTGACCTGGTTGTGTAGATTGTTTTGTACATAATATATAACTTAAATAGTAACTAACTAAAATGACGAAGTGTACAAACAAATGGTTAGCAAACGGGTAGTCCTTATTCCCAGGATACGGGTGTGAACCACACCTAGTTTGGGCATTAGTGCAATATACGTGTATGAATGTACCGTATTTTTTTGTTACTCGTAAATAAAATAATTACATTTCATATGAATAAAACATTATTAATTATAAAAGTTTTGTTTAATAAGTTAGTCAATTATCTCTCAAATAATATACATAAATTCTCGGAATAATTTCTTAAATCATCCAAAATAACGGTTACGTTAAAATATAATATTTATTTTAAAAAATCCTTTTTAATACATGGTTTTCGTATTTATCTCAGCAAACCCTTTCATTTGATACCCATATCAAGAAGGTAGACCACCGGCTCCAACATCAGGACCCTGGTCATCATCTAGGTCCAGTGCTTGGGAAGGCAAATCCAACGAACTCAAACTCGACGGGCTTATGTCGTTTCGTTTAGAAGTTCCTATGGCCACCTTCTTCCATCATTAGACCAGCCTAATGGTACCATAACATTCCATTATCACCGAAATTAATATGTCAAAGTCAAAGTCAAAGTCAAAGTCATTTATTCATAATTATAAATTTACACGTCAATGGTATTACAAAATTCTATACATTTACATTATGTATTATTATTAATTATTTTATTTATTATAATATTATTTTATTTGGCTATGAACTATATGTCACATTTCAGCTCAATCGGTTGAGGATAAGTGGTCTAATATTCAGTTACAAGATTTTTTCCACACATACGAACATCGAACATATCGAAGATACATATAAGGTCGGGGAAAAAGTTTCTTCGTATTTTTTAAACAAATTCAAGACATATTTTTTTCAAGTTTAATTACATTTAATTATAATATATATGTGCCATTTTGTTCGATAACTTGTTGCCATCTTGTAGGTAGTGACATGATCCCGTTGCTGTAGAAATTTTGGGACTTCTGATCAAAAAAATGCAACAAGTAGTTTTGACAGTCCTCTCTGGATGTTAATCTAACACTACCCAAAGAATTCTGAAGAGATCGAAACAGGTGGAAATCTGAGGGTGCAAGGTCAGGGCTATATGGTGGATGCATTAACACTTCCCAACCAAGCTCTCTAAATTTTTGCTGAGTGGCCAAAGATGTGTGCGGTCTAGCGTTATCATGATGAAAGACCACACTCTTTATGTTGATCAATTCCGGCCGTTTTTTCTCAATTTCTTGTTTGAGTCTCATCTGCTGTTGGCAGTAGAGATCCGAATCGATGGTTTTGCCCGGCGGTAAAAGCTCATAATGAACGATGCCCTGCCAATCCCACCATACACACAGCATCACCTTATTACGTGTTAATCCGGGTTTCGCTACAGTCTGTGGTGCTTCACTGCCCTTTGACCATGATCGTTTGCGCACATTCTTGTCGTAGGTGATCCATTTTTCATCACCAGTGATCAATCTTTTCAAAAACGGTTCGGTTTCTTTACGTTTCAATAGAGAGTCGCAAATGAGTACACGATTCATTTGGTTTCTTTCAGTGAGCTTGTGTGGCACCCAAATATCGAGTTTTTTTGTATACCCAGTTTTTTTCAAATGGGTCAAAACTGTTTTGTGGTCAATCCCCAGTTCTTCAGCTACGTCGTAACTATTAATATGCCGATCTTGGTCCACTTTTTCAGAAATGGCATCTACTTTATCCGTAACAGGGCGACCAGAGCGAGCTGCATCTTTGACATCAAAATTCCCGGACTGAAAACGCTTGAACCAACATTGTGCTACTCTTGATGACACTGCATTAGGTCCATAAACGTCACAAATTTTTTTCGCGGCTTGTGTCGCAGTTTTCCCTTTTTTGTAATAAAATTTCACAATATATCGAATTTCTTCGTTAGATTCACTCATTTTATCAAACAAAAAAACAATTGAAAAATGGCGGGAAATTGCTTTTTACTTTTTGTATTCCTTTTTTAAAATGTTATATTTTTAATGGTATCAAAACCAGCCAGATACAAACAGTACAACGGATGAGATTTTTACTACAACCTTATACATACAAAATACGAAAAGACTTTTTCCCCGACCTATTACATACTAACTAACAGGGCAAGTTTTATATAAGCCTCTAATAAAATTATTTTTACTACTTTGATGATGACGTTGATAAAACTAATCGTTATTTTAGTAATTTTGTAGCTTGATCTCATAACATTATCTTATTCTAACTGTATACTCGTAGGTAAGTTTATATTTGCCAAGAAAGCTGCACCTTTGATAGTACGAGTCTAGCATGAATAACTATTCCGGATATTTTGTAAAGTAATTTTGTATTTTTAGCGTTATTTGCATTATTCAAGACCTTTATGGTCGTAGATAATAGAAGCGAGTTTAGAGTACACGTGCGAAGATTTTTATATTCCAAGTAAATATAAAATGAAGGCATTATGTTGAAACTGGTAGTAAGTTTGTTGAGTTTACCTATACAGGCGCATGTAACCGAGTCGAAATATAACTCCACCCTCAACCTTACCACGATAAATATCCCGTTAATAATAATTATATAATGTAAGTGGATTTATTGAAACAAAGGTAACTTAAAAAACAAAAAATTAACATAAACTTAAATATTAACTAAAAACTAAAACTTAAAATAATAAAGTAGCTAAATAAATACCTAAATTAAATCTAAATTAAACTGAATACCTATCCAAAACTATAAACTACAGGTAAAAAACTGCATTAAGGTCACTGTCTTCGGGTAGGGTACCTAAAAAGCTAGCAATTATATAATTGTATTCATAAAAATTATTATTTCATGTCAGATTTTTAAAAGCAAACTTTTACTGGGCGTGTCTCGCGCCTTCTGTGCTTGTTCCGAACAGTGGGGTAGATACACTGCATATACAAGGTTACGCAAGAAATGTTAATAAAGCCGAAAGGAGGTCATTGTCCTTTGAACGAATTTTACTAAGGGGCCCCAGAAAATGCAAAAAAAAATCAGCTAATAAGCACTTTCAGTTTTCCCCGTATTTACCAATTTTCCGGCCTTTTTTGTCTTTTAAACTACCCCTGTATTGAGGTGATCAAAAGATAATATTCAAGTCGGTTATGCCGTTTTTTTTTGTTTTATCTAGACTAACGAACAGAAATTGATTTTTGTATAATGAGGAGGGTAGAAGATAAATTTATTACTGTGCTAATAAATAATAAATTTCAGCTGAGAGCTATTAATATAACTGTGTAAGAATCGCCGACAAAATCTAATAACCATTTTCATGAGTGATCGGGTAACGCTTTCATGTATCCAATCCAAATACTTGTTCGATACCTTTGATACGGTATCAAAGAAGGCGAGAACACACGTACGTATATTCGTACCAGATTCGTTGCCGATGGTAAATGTAATCAAACAGGAAAATGTTTCAACGCATTTTATCTACAAACGTATGATGTGCAAATTGTACGAGGCGTTATTTTTGCTTTCTCTCAGGATTTCCACAATCTAAATTAGGTCATCGTACATTCAGAATTAGGTCGACGAATTGTTATCGCGAACATTCAAACGGACTCTACAAACGCGCGACAGACTACTTGCAACCTCTGGAACTCTGTAGGCAATGATAATGAAACTAGGAACTTTATTCAGATTTTCCGTTACAACGTTTTAATGAAACAATAAAAACAACGAACTTTGAAAGCTTTTCAATACAAATATTGTTAAAATCCATTATAACAAAAAATGTGAACAGGCAGATATTTGTCATCAGATTTCATGTTACAGGCTAGTAGCATGCCACGGTTGCACTCGGGATATAAAATATGTGTTAATCCGCGATACAGGCTATCTGTATAGTAAAATATTATTTAAATCCTTTTGTTACAAAGTTTAGAGCGCGCAAACATAATATACATAGATTAAAAAAACAAACTTTCCTATTAGTGTGATTAGATTAGCACTGTTTTAAACTATCACGGTTGTGCGCCAAAATATCGGGAGCTCCTTCCACAATCTTACCACGGTAAATATCCCGTAAATAATCATATAACTGTAGTGATTAGTTTAGCTTTTTACGGTTCCGTATTCAAAGAGTTTGTGTGTGTGAACAGGACCTTATCTTAGCCATCACTATCTCTGTCTGTACCTTTTAACGGCTGTATCCATCGACCCGTAGTAGATAGACACTTGAAGTTTTCAAAGAATACATAATGTTACGGCGGATTAAGTAATAATAAAGTCATAAAGCGAAAACTAACTTTAACTTTGTTTTTATTCTAATGTATATATATCAATATAAAAAACCAAGTTGAAATGGGTCCAATGGGAAGCACAAGCTTTCAAATAAAAGACAATCATCAAAATCGGTTCACCAAGTCGAAAGTTCTGGGGTAACAAACATAAAATATATATACAGTCGAATTGATAACCTCCTCCTTTTTGGAAGTCGGTTAAAAACGGTACTTAATACATGCAAGCTTCAAAATTGACATGATTATAGTGCTCTAAAGTAAAATAATAAAGAATGGCCAAGTACAAGTTAGTAACGAATTTCTGTTTCCCACCAAGTTAAACAACTTCGGGGGCGGTCGTTACTTGTATGGGTGACGTGATGTTGTCTTACTTTTTGTATTTTGTTGCAGTACGGAACCCTCATTGCGCGAGCCCGACTCGTACTTGGCTGGTATATTTTCATCTAGATTTTAGATTGTACTTTATCATCTATTTAGTGAGTAACTCGTGATGCTACCTCGTGTAAATGCGAAACACGTGTCCATTGTTGTGTCGGGACTCGAACGTGGCTCTCTGAGTGTAGGTACCCGCGCCGCGGTACGTTCACGTACGAACATACAGGTAAAGGTGCACACGTGTCTTGCTTTGTTGCATTTTCTTTTAGTGGAATTAAAAGGCTAGTTATTTCTGTGGAAAAAGCGCTTTTGAGATTGGGATGGAATTTAGAAAATTGAAATATTTTTGCTTGCATTGACACTTACAAAGATTCAATAGACGTACTACAACAAATATATATAAAAAAAACCACTCAATAATAATGTTCAATACATTTTGTTAAACATACGTTCGACGATGTTGTTTTTAAGGTAAACTAGTATGTAAAGTATATTATATTAGGTCTGCTTTTTGCACAATAACAAAGCATTCGAAAATGCTCACGCGCAAGCAATATCCATGAAGAAAAAACAATTTTCTTTTGGGTGGCAAAATCGAAAAATTTACAGGTCAACACAAATATTAATAACATATTTACATATTTAAAATCTGTTGTGTAATTATAAGTCGCACGTTATTATATATAGACCGGCTCCTGCAGAAAGGTTATTATAATATATTAAAGTACTCTGCACGCTATCATATACATGTTACTGAACGCTCAAGCAGCACTTTATATTACTGCACACTACTTATAACCATTTTACTAATATAATTCATACTTTCTATTTTAAACTAGAAGACGAGGAGCTGAGGGTGTAGCATATTACTGATCAATAATACAGATTTTCTGACATTTTATGTTAAACTAGCATCGCCCCGCAGTTTTACGCGGAAACCGTTACTTTTTTAGGTAGAAAGGGAGCCTGTTAATCTACTATCGGGTTGAAACTATTCTCATACCAAATTTCATTAAAATCTGTTTAACCGTTACAAAGTTAAGTGCGGACAAATGTACACATTTACACAAGTACACACACACTTGGCGAGGCCTATGTAGGAGGTGGCCTATGTTCAGCAGTGGACGTCTTGTGGCTGATGATGATGATGATGACACACACTTGCATTTACAATAATTAGTGCAGTTTACGCGTGATGTCGAGACATCTGACGTGACACTACTTACGTGACTTGTTTGATCTTTGTATTACTTCATACGTGTGGAACACTTGCGGCAAGTTACATGTCTGGAAACTTATCATATCATGTCTCGCATCTGTTGCATGTAACTTAATTAGATTGAAAACATGTAAAGTAGTTAGAAATATGTCTAGATTTGGCAAGACTTGAACTAACCGAGCATTTCCAGAATCAATCTAATTTGACTACGCGTAAAAGACACGTACAGTTATTATTATTTATTTATTTATTATACCTATTTAGATTAAAGTTATCACTTAATATATTTTTTGTTACTTATTATTTATAATCACAGGTCCATATAGGTATACACAGGTAGGTATTTACATTACCAATTTTAGTAGTATTATAGTGTTAAAATTGGTTAAAAAATATTTTACTGCTTTCGAAATGTAAATAAATAAGTCAGTTCTCTGTTACTAAATGGCATTGCATGTTTGACGTCATTTCATCGCACTTGCTTTACTTTGTAAGGTTTATGAGAACGTTCAAAGTATTAATTAAAGTACTTAAATAAATGTCTAGCTCGGTGAAACAGTGTTCAAGGAAACATGAGCTGGTTGGAGACTATACAATAAGAGGGTACTAAGGTACAACTATCTGATATCTTTGTCGCTGGCAGAGCTTTGAATTAAGAAAATTGATTTTCCATAAACTCACACACGCAATGGTAAAAATTATCGTATTACCCTTCAAACATCAATCGACCACAAATATGCAAACATAATGTAGAACACCCTGTCACTCGATAGAGTGACGATATATGGAAGAAAATTCGCAGTTATTGGAGAAGAAATACTAAGGATCGGGCTACGTGGTGCATTGGAAAGTCCATGTTCAGCAATGGATGACGCTGGCTGTATTATTACAAAAAGGCGATTAAAATAATACTACCACTGAAGCTAAAATTTAATTAGTTAAATTTATTTCCAAAGCATTAATACAACACGCATTATTTACTTATTACTTTTAAATTACTATTATTTATTAATTAATATTATTTACATTAATTATATTAATAATTAATAAATTTACTTATAAATATAGTTGTAGATGAAAAATATAACGAGAATTTACTTTTCTCTGAAAAATACATTCCCAAATTTAAATAAAACGAGGCCCTTAACTTAAAGCTTAATGATTAAAAATTATGTAAATGAACTCGCCCTATTTATTTTCGTCCCCATAAGTTACTATTAGACCTAAAAGAGTATAATTACACGTTTTCCGGGATTTTAATTTAGCATGAAACCGAGTTTAAATACCGTTTCGGATAATTAACTTTTCATAAATTTACAATTAGCACAAATTTGGGAGCAAGCTTTTTTCCGTCGACATTACTTTTTGTTTTTGCCTGAGTGCTACAGAGGTAGTTTTTTTAACATTTCCTCTTAAGTTATCTTGTCTATTTAGCCAGTGTCAAGTATAGTAAAATTATAAAGAAACCATTTTTCATGTTTTTTTTTTTTACAATTTATCAAACAATTCATAGTCAAAGTCAAGCAAACATAATTACAGTCATATCCTATACCTACGTAGATAAAGGTTGCCTGTTTTACAAAGAAAACAAAAAAAAAAGAATGAAAAATTCAAAACCGTAGTGCAGCTAGTGGTCACATAAATATTTATAAAAGGTCAAGAGAATTTTAATAAAATACGTAGAAAATCCACGATTTATTCTATTTCACGTTCTGTCGGACAAAAGCTGCTTGCAATGCAGATCAAGTAAGAATTCTGACAGGCAGCGTCCAGAATATTCTAAAAAGTATCCAGAATGCTAGTCGATTGCCTACAGGAAAACCTGTCCAAGAAAATAAGTAACTACGAGGGAGACAGGCCCGCTACGAGCGCTACGATGCTACGGCGCTTTACTGCTACGAGGCTACAGTGCTACACTGCTACGATGTTACAATGCTACCATTGTTTCATCGAAGCGTTTTTAAACAAAAAAAGTAAAATAATGTTATAATTCAGACTTTGAAGCACTTTTTACCGCTACAGAGGGTTTTAGTTGCTTCGCATATACGAGTACATACCGGTTGTGAAAATGAAATTGGCATAAACACGTTTTTTTTAATGAATTAGTAAATTATTTAGTCTAAGTAGTGATGCGAAGTCAAGCTTTGAAGTGAATGTTAGATGAAACGCGACAGACATCGCTACAAGAAATCATTTCTGTTAATACATTCTATGACACGTTCGTCATTTTATGAGCGCACACGTTCGTGTTTTAATTATTTACACGCGTCGTGTCTTTATGTGTGTAGTAGTCGTAGGGTGAGGAATCACTTACTAGTAGTAGTCAGATATGGCGATAGAAATAGATAGTAGGCATAATGTTCAAATCTGTAGATTTTTTTTTCATAGTTTTTTTATAGACAGGCAAGGCGTTTGTCCACATATCACCTGATGTTATGGTGTGATAGAAAATGGTTAACACGTCTAGCCTGATATGAAAAATGGCTCTAGAGTGATCATCATCATCAGTCTTTAACAGTGTACTGCTGGACATAGACCTCTCCTAATAATATCGAGTGATGCTGTTGGAATATATCGATAAGTTGATGATAGATTTCAACTTGAGGGTGGTACGAGTAGCTAGCCACCTGGGTATCAGAATGTGTCTCACCACCGTCATGGTTTCATCACGATGTTTCCTTCATCGGCAGTTCAAGCTCATTGTTGGTATTTGAACTCACACCCCGCGGATTGTGTAATTGGAACGCGCCAACCGAAGAACTATCAAGCTATACAAAAAAGTGAAAGTAACTTTTTTTTATATTTATTTATTCATCAACAGAATGCTTACAGTAGAAGCAAAGCGCAAACCATTTAAATAATAAAATATAACAAAAGGTAAATATTAAGAAATAATATTAAATATAAGCAAATTTTAGTAACATTGTCATTAAAAAAATTACATAGGTCGCGAGCGCCATAGCCCGCCGCGTGGGTGCGTTGTAGACGCGGTGTGTCCGTGGCATGGAGCACGCGACCATCGTTGTAGGCGTGGTGTGTCCGCGGCATGGAGCACGCGACCATCATTGTAGGCGCGGTGTGTCCGCGGCATGGAGCACGCGACCGTCGTTGTAGGCGTGGTGTGTCCGCGGCATGGAGCACGCGACCATCATTGTAGGCGTGGTGTGTCCGCGGCATGGAGCACGCGACCATCATTGTAGGTGTGGTGTGTCCGCGGCATGGAGCACGCGACCATAATTGTAGGCGTGGTGTGTCCGCGGCATGGAGCACGCGACCATCATTGTAGAGCATGTCCAGTTAGTATGGCTAATTTTATTACCCTCATTGATATTTTGTGGTCAAACCAATTACGATATCAGAAAAAGTACCTTTGCTCCCCAGTATCAAGGATGATTTTAACTTTTGTCGATGCCAGTATATACCTAATAGTGGTGATTTATGTGACCAGCAATAAAAACGCAATAGTTCCGATACACGTGATGTAATGGTTGGCAAGCTGATTGCAGCTGTAGGTACACCATTTTTAATTTGGCCGCTCGATCAAACGGAATAAAAACATGTCAGTCAGTGTCAACAGTACCCCGACATGAAAAATTATTTTGATACCTTAAAAATATTGAAAATTAATAGGTAATGTTTGCGTATTCTGTCATATACATTTTTTTATGTTTATTCCACTAATCCCTATCAAGACAGGGTTACTGGTGGAAATCAATATAGGTATTTAAATGTTATAGACAATTCAAATACATACATAGTAACTGTTTAACATCAATATAACAACAACATCGTGGTAGTAACATCTAAAACTCAAAATGACTTACAAATCATTATTGGATGTCATTAAATTGAGTTTCTGCTACGTCAGCGTGCTTCATTCTAGCATGCAAAAATAATCTGAACAAATAGGAAACTTGTTTTTTCTATGCTTTTTTAATAGCCATACTACAAGTGTAAGTTTTTGGATTAGATCCCTTCAGTGATGTGGCTGTGTGTGTGTTAAGATTAATTAAAATTGTTGTTTATCTTCTTGTAACTATTTATTATTAATCTTTTACTACTACACAAATTATAACGCAGGCAGACATTTTGAAGTTCGGAGAAAGAGAGAGCTATTATTTGTGAGAGCGAGCAACAACATATTACACGTCAAAGTTAGCACAGAGTATATAACAAAATAAGTGAGGTGACAAACGAATCGACTAAATAAACGTTTGATTTTATGATTACTACAACACTCTCACCAAAATTAAACCTTATTTCAAAGTTATACATGTTCAAATATAATACATATTAAATAATTATATCGCTCTCACTAAACTAACATATACTAATAAATAAACAATTATTAATATTTTAATATCAGTACCATAAAAATATGACTTCCTAGTTCCTAGTTTAAATCAATTGTTTAAATCTTACATATTTAAGTTATTAATGCCAATTTTCAATCTTAGGTACTGAAACTGTTGTTTAGATAGAGCCTTTGTAAAAATATCAGCATATTGCTCTTTAGTACATACATAGTTTAAATAAATTTGTTTTTCTACATATTTCTCTTTTATGAAATTATACCGAACATCAATGTGCTTACATCGTTTATGATTGTCTATATTCTTAATTAAACAGATGGCACTTTGATTGTCTATATTTAAACACACTGAATCTTGATTAAATTCACCAATGTCTAGTAACAGCCTTTTAATCCAAATGGCCTCCTTTGTGCATAAACAAGCGGCCATGAATTCGGCTTCAGTAGTTGACAACGAGACACTTTGTTGTCTTTGTGTTGCCCATGTTACGGCTGCACCATTTTTCATAAAAACATATCCAGATAATGACCGTCTGGTACTAATATCTTTGGCATAATCTGCATCACAATAAGCTTCTACCTTGTTTTGCTGGGATGATGTGTAGCATAGGCCATAGTCTTTAGTTTCCTTTAGGTATCTCATTATCTTCTTAACAACATTCCAATGTGTCTGATCATAACAATTTAAAAATCGACTTACCAGACTCACTCCATACATGATGTCTGGTCTACTCACGATTGCCAGGTGCATTAGCGAGCCAACTGCTTCTCTGTAGGGTAGGCTGGCAACGGATGCTGTGGCGCTCTTTTCTAATGTTGTGTGAGGGTCTACTGGAATGTGTGTGCCATTGGCATTAGACATATTAAATTTCATCAACAGTTGCTCGATGTACTTTGACTGATGAATGAAGATATGTCTGTCTGTTCTTTCTATTTCCATGCCAACAAATACTTTTGGTTCAAATGATTTAATTTCAAAATTATCCTTTAATTCAGACAGAATATTAAGTAGTGTTTCCTTTTGTTTTGAAATTAAAATACCATCGTCCACATACAATAGCAAATAAACTTTATCATCATTTACATTTCCAATATAGACACACCTGTCTGCATGACTATTTTGGAATCCAAATTTCTTCAAAGTTGCATTAAATTTATTGTTCCAGCACCTTGGTGCTTGTTTCAGGCCATAGAGTGAACGATTAAGTTTACATACCTGGTTTGGTTCTGTGTTCAAACGTTCCGGTGGAGTCATATATATCTCCTCGCTGATATCTCCATACAGGAACGCTGTCTTCTTTGTTTATTAGGCGGGTCTGGGCCCGTAACCTGTTAAGATTAATTAAAATTGTTGTTTATCTTCTTGTAACTATTTATTATTAATCTTTTACTACTACACAAATTATACCGCAGGCAGACATTTTGAAGTTCGGAGAAAGAGAGAGCTATTATTTGTGAGAGCGAGCAACAACATATTACACGTCAAAGTTAGCACAGAGTATATAACAAAATAAGTGAGGTGACAAACGAATCGACTAAATAAACGTTTGATTTTATGATTACTACAACAGTGTGTGTGATGATGATTTAAATGGTAAGTGGGTGATCTATTAGTTTTGAAACTCAACACGTGTACGTACATTGTAGATTTTCGTAATTGACGCAAGACAGTTTACGTAGTTGATTTACTGTTCTTCCGTTGGGGTCATAACTCACGCGGTATAAAATTGTCCCGTGCTGTGACGTCATTTGTCACGCGGTCTCCACTCGGCAGTGACCTGACCAGTAGCTCTACCATGATTTTATATTAAATACTATACATTTACTACTAATATATAGACCGAGCAGTTAATTAAAGCAAGAATAGAAATGAAAATAAAATATACATAACCTCTCATGTGACCAAAGAAATTACAAAGTGCACAAAAAAAAAACGAAAATGCGTTGAATGAACTCGCTTTT
Source organism: Agriopis leucophaearia (assembly GCA_949125355.1). NCBI lineage: Eukaryota > Metazoa > Arthropoda > Insecta > Lepidoptera > Geometridae > Agriopis > Agriopis leucophaearia. The sequence continues at coordinate 18,833,676 of OX421268.1, read as the reverse complement.
ACTTTGATCAAGCTTTTGCACAATTTATCGTACTCAGGAAAAGAGCAAAGAATCTAATTATTGATGGACGCCATGGAAACCGTGCGTACATCAGCGGATAAATGAAATACAAAAAGATTCGATGAAAATATAAGTCCAACGTACGCAATGTCTATTTGGCAGTCAAAACTGACTCAATTTTACAACGAAATCAAAACCATTTCAGTACCAGGCAGTAAATTACAGCCAAAGTGCTGGTTGAGAAGTGGTATGTAGTAAGCCAAACAATTTTTTTTATACGCCTATCCCTCAAATATGTCCAAAATTTCTGAACAATATTTTAATTGTCTGACTCCATCGTAACCCTAAAACATGTCAAAAGACGTCCACATTCAGTACCTACATTCTTTTGACATTTCGAACGAGAAACTTTCTCCGAAGAAAGAAGTAGCACAGTAAATAGCCAGAAACCGCGAGCCTGAATAGGCTTTTACTTCGAATATCTGAAAGGTTTCTTTTAAAAACACTCAAAGCGGTTTTGGGACTCCTCGACTTTCAATGGAGTGTATGAATTTATTTATGTGTCGACCCTTCGCTCGGCTGAGGAGATAAATCTTTCATTTTACACACTGTACCTCGTTATGTTTTTATTGAAACTGTGGCCCTTTAATCTTGTTTTGGACGTGACGTCAATACAGAGTTTGTTTCCGAGTTTATACGACAAGATGCGATATTGTGTCAACATTTTATTTATGGTATGCGACGCGATACTGAAATAAAAATCACTCTGCATGTTATTCACAGGTATATTTTCTACAGCCATACGGCTACAAAATTAAATAAATAATTAAATATCTGGGACATTTTTGCACACACGGTCATCTGACCCCAAACAAAGCAAAGCTTGTAATATGCCTTGTAATTCACAGCTCGATTATCCTGAAGGCAACTGAACGAAACAATATATACCTAGTTACCCCATCTACTTCATTGAGCCTTCTTAACTGCAATCGCTAACAACTAAATAATGGGCGCATACTGAGACACTTTTACAAATCAATAAAGCGACTGCTAATAGTTACAAGTAAGTTAAATGCTTCTTACATTATTTGTACTCGTATTTATAACTGTTGACAAGAATCACCACAGTACGAGCTAGACGTCCAACTGATAGTAAACGCTCTATAAGATTACAAGAGCTGCAACATGGAGAGTTATTTTCAGAACAGTATATTACAGAGTTTTGGCAAAATCATGACAGGGTAGGCAAAGTAACAGAAAACGTTTGCCATCACACACATTTTAGAGTCAACCTGGTTGTGGTGCAAATAGATACTCGACTATCTGTCAATTAACCAATAACAAGACTCTAGTTTCAAATTCTATCCCATCCATCAATTGTATCCCGTTACAGCACGCTACACTCCGGCGCACGGGGCAAGTATCGTGACGTGTAAATACAATATGTCTGAGGAGTGTCCGCCGGGAAACAGCAGTAGTAGGTTTATAATACGTGTGATAATAGTCACGTATTGTGCTGAGAACAAATGTGATTATTGGTTTGTTTTTGAGTCACGTCAGTTGCTTCAGCCTGGAAAATAGCGATTAACACGTTTTATGAACAATATCTCGCTGGTTTTGAGTGTGTAATATCTTTCACATTGCAGAGGTAAACGCACGCTTTAGACACGATACCCGCTCTGATATTATTTTATTCTTAACTTATTTGAATTACGAAGTTTTTAAATTCAAAAGCCTGGCATGGCATCCTTAGTATATACTAGTTCTCTTTGATGAGAATTTGAGGATTATCAAAACGAATGTAGTAGTTGGGGTGGTCCAGGTATGCTCACAAACTGCAGCATTGGTCGAGCGTCTGTTTTTCATGTCAGCTTAGTTCTTTAGTACCAATGCTCCTATTTGTTTGCCCGATATAAGATAAAAGATAAGATATCGGATTTGACATGTAGGTACATAAATAACGGCTGACTTATCTTCTAGTGCAGCACGATCAATTTTGATTGAAGTTCGTTCCAGAATGTTGCCAATTTTGACAGTAACTCCCTTTTTGCCAAGACAGCAGGTTGATGCTCATCTGTATATGTTTTGGGTCGACTTCTGTATGCAATCCGGTTTTTTTTTGTAAAGTTTTGTTTAATAATTGCAAAAACCTTAGAAAAAAAAAACTGTTGAAATAAAGTTAGACGATTAAACGAATGAGATCGAATGATTAAAAATAATAGCGAGGATAAAATAAGCACAATGAGTAGAACTCGTTCACCTGCTACTATAATGTGAAAGAAGCGTAAAGATTGGTTCAGACTATGAAATGACTATGAATGAAACAGATATCGTCATGCAAAATATATGCCGTAAATGTTTAATCGATGAGCTTAATTTTCATAAGTTAACTGTCTTTTGACTAAAGAGGTGGCAAAATATAATATAATTACATTCTTTACCGCTTCCGGTGCTACGTTACCTACGTACCTACCAACGTACCCTGCCTACAAGTGTACATGTACATGCGACCTCTACAAATCCTCCGGTAAAACGTAAAAGCCCGTACCCGAAGTAAGTTCTTATTAATACAGGCGCTGCCGCTTAATAACTGGAGTAGTGTTTGAATTATTAAGTTATGGGACATTTTGTACCGTCACTCCAGATGATAGCTGATATCTGGGAGAGACATCGAGGTGTCGGTGAAATATGAATATTACAATATTTGAAGTGTAGTCCACTATACGCTAAATTGGTGTTATATATTATTTTTTATATGGAATTATTTATATAGGCCACAATTAATAGCAGGCAACCGAACAAAATAGAATGAAAATAGTATGATACATTTATCCTACTACGCGACAACACGGGCATTAAAAAAACTTGAGTCTTGTTATAGTTACCAATAAAATTATATTTTAGTTTGCAGCGCGTCAATAATTCTACTGTAGTCGTAACGTTAGAATATAAACCTATGTCATTCAATAATCGTTTTTAAATCTGCATTTCTTTTAAAAGAAATGTTTTAAAAATGTTTGAGCAAGCAAACTGCTGTGAAAAACCTTTCCCCGGAGTAAAGTTTCGAGGTGAGTATTGTGAGAGTGAATACGAGTCAGCTGACAAACGAAGTGACGCGGCGCGTGACAGAGATAACGTCCGGCGAACGAATGGGCCGCCTCCGGAATACACTCTGGCGATAATCGAGCGGCGACACACGGCAGTGGCCGCGTTCCGCCACGCAGCGGGTGCGCCGACACGCAGCGGCCGCGCACCGACACGCAGCGGGTGCGCTGACACGCAGCGGCCGCGTCCCACATGCAGCGGGTGCGCCGACATGCACCAGCTCATTGGAGCGTGCCTTCTGCAGTTTACGTGCTGTAACTGCACAAGCTGATGAGCCTGGTTCACAGAGCTGTAACGCTACCCTGGTTTGAGTTATGTGTTGCGTGTGAGACTTTTTGCTTTTTTAAGCGTAGCGTAGCGTAGTTTTCTACGCTGTACTAATTGTTAACGACGCGCCACACACCTAGACAAGTTGCGGCGGGCAGCTGACTATGACGGGCCAGGAGGGTAGTATTAAATAAATAATAAATTATTTTAATATTAAAGACGTTTAATCGCCATGATGGCTGAGCTAATACTAACACTATATAACATGCGCAAATTTTAGGAAATAACAAAAAGTAGAAAAAAAGGTCTTTAGAACTTCTCATAATAATACAAGAGGACGAAACTTTTAGAAAGTAACACATACATTACAATTTATTGCTTTGGTTTCAATTATAATATTTATATCTATTATTTATAACTAATTTTAGCTCACTCTAGAAGGAACCATCACTCTTTTTTATAACGTAAAATATACTTATATTTTTAAGCTAGAAGACGATCACCAGTGTCCGCCAGTTTTGTCAAGCCACGAGACAAAATGGCGGCTCAGCGGTTCGGACCAATATTGCATTCCACCGTGTAATCAGTTTAGTATTTTTAAATGATATCAATATAATATGAAACACGGTTAATAAGTATAATAATTCGATATAATATTACGAAAACGATGTAAAAAGATGCATAATGTAGTAAATTCTCAAAAAATTCAAAGACCAAATTATTTGTAGAACTGTTCACATTAAAACTAACTTTTCCATTGTATATTGTGTTTATTTGGCTACAAATAAATGATGTCCATGTCTATTACTTATTATAATTAAAAATAATCATACAACAATATTGTTGATTTGATTTGAATGACAGGACATGGTCACAAGCCTCACTACCGATAAGGTTAGGAGGCTTAGGGGTCCGCCAAATTTCAAGTGTTGCATTACCGGCGTTCTTGTCCTCATTTCATAGTACTCATAATTTAATAGAAAAAATCCTAGCACCCTCTTTAGGCCCTTTCGATGTAGTTGTATCTCATTCGAAAGAGGCAATGAATGCTTGGAGTATGGCGTGTCCAAATACCGATTTTCCCAGGAAGTTGTCTTCCCAGAGTCTGTGGGATCGGCCGATCTGCGAACTAGCACGGAAATCGCTCTTAGATACGTGTTCTAGTATTGCAGATCGTGCTCGTATTCGTGCAGTCTCTGTTTGGGAATCGGGACTTTGGTTGCAAGCCATGCCCTCTTTTAATACCGGTAGCATTTTAGACCCAACCGCAATTCGTCTAGCTGTCAGCTTACGCTTGGGTGCAAGGTGCTGTAAGGCTCACCGCTGTCAGTGTGGTAGGTACTGCAGTTGACCAGCTCGGTCACCATGGTCTCTCTTGCTCGAGAAGCGCTGGTCGTATTGGCCGACACGCCAGCCTGAACGACATCATACGCAGGGCTTTATCCACCGCCAATGTCACAGCTGGAAGTTGGGGCGGCCCCTTGTATGAGACGCGACTTTGGCACCGTCACATCTTCCTGAGACACAGGGTAGGGCTGGTGCAGCTGCCAATTCGGCAGAGCAGCACAAGCGGCGCAAATATGCTAACCTCGGCAGTGGTTACATATTTGAGAAATTCGGGGTCGAGACATTGGGCCCTTGGGGACCGGGAGCTCACCTCATTTTCAAAAGTCTTTCAGAGCGTCTGGTTAACGCGACGCGTGACCAAAATGCTGGCGTGTATCTGGCTCAACGTATAAGCATTGCCATTCAACGTGGTAACGCCGCCAGCATGCTGGGTACGCTGCCAGCTGATAGTGGGCTTGAGCATTTGGATTGTCTTTAGACCTTCAACGGTCTATGGACAGTCTAACTGTTTATTTAGTGTTAGTTTTAACTAGTATTTTGTTTAGTTAATAAACACACTTGCCCCGTTAAAAAAAAAGTATATCGAGATACTTTAATAAAACAATATTGAATGATGTAATAATGTCCTCACAATTTTTCTTTGCTTTAAATCAAAACAAAAAATTATATATGCGAAAGTAAGTCGGTCCGTCTGTCTGTTTGCTACATAATCACAGCTAAACGGCTTAATCGATCTCGATAAGAAAATTCGAGGTAATAGTATGTATCACGAGGACGGACATAAGCTATTTTTTTCTGAAGAAATAGCGGACGATGTTGCTGTTACAGTTAGTATATTATATAGTCATAATATAAATGCATAAAATCTAAACGACAAATTACATACTTTTTTGAAACTGCGTCTAGACCTTTGCACTTTATTTGGTCATAAAAACTCAAAGAAAACGAAATTCCCCGAATTTAGAGCTCGTCAGTCCAGCTAGTAATTAGTTCCCGTATATTTTTAAGCTCACTTAGACATTCTCCGGCACCGCTGCTCGTTCACATGGAAAGCTCAGCGGAATCATACCATTGCGTAATGAAAACCATCCGAACGGAGAAAAAAGGCCCGAGATTATTGAAAATTGGAATTTGAGAGGCATTGATGTTCCTAAATCTGGTGAAATATATCGTGTTTATGCGATGCAGGGAACCCGGGACTCATGAAGCTTCATGAATATTGAAGTTTGCTAGTTCTGATGTCGCAGCTTTCAGTTAATTTGATCTGAATGTCTAGAGAATTATGACGTAATATATTATACTATTTACACCAGTCATCATAAGATCTACCGACCGTGGTCTACTGCCAGTTTTTAAGTAGGATTTTATGTAAAATACTTCAAAATTAGCAAGCAATTAAACGAAATTATTGATATTGCCAAATCAATGGGCGCCCAAACAAAATTTGTCATATTATAAGAGCTTATAGTTGATCGAATCAGGCGTCACTTTGTTCAGGCGTTTGGATGATCATTTTCAAAACTGTTTCTCAGAAACTCTAACTTCTGTTCAAAACTCTAGTGTATTTCTGCTTTTAGTGTAATTTGTAGGTTCTGAAGACGTAGGTTTAACAAAACATAATTATAAGTTATATTAAATTAGCATTATTGACAATTTTTTGTAGAGAGTAACAAAAATAATTGATCTCTAATTCCTTATACTTGATGTGAAGTTAAAGCGAAAATACACTAAATATTGGCCAAATACAACAGTATTATAGTAGACTTGTTAAAAAACGACTAAACCAAATTTAATGAAATGTTTGTGAGACCACCCCAAGAGCTTCCTCTACAATATTAATAAAAACAACTCGATTCACAAATGTTGGAGTAACCGATGATGTACATAAATGTGGGTTTATAAGGGTTACCTCTGCATTTTTTATCGCTTGTTTTTCGAGGAATGCTCTAAAGAGCTTTTTAATCTTATTCCTGCGTCGAACTTCCACTACCACACATCCCAACACAGTCAAAAAGCTCACCCCCACATCTTGCAAAACTGGAAATCCCGCACCGTTCGATTTTCCCGCTTCTTTATTCCGCGGACCTGCACGGTGTAGAATACCCATCCCCCAAAGGTCTTCAACATGAAGTGTTTCAAAAATGATGTATTGTCTACATCTGAGGTAGATATCCGGGCTGGTAAATCACCGTCAGCACCACTAGTGTTGCAGGTGTCCATAGGCGGCGGTTTATACTTACCATCAGGTGGACCGCATGCTTGCCTACCGCTCTTTTTATTAAAAGTATGTTCTAATCATGTAAAATTATAATTTATGAGTGTAACTAATTTCCAGTTATCAATAAAAAAAGGTGTATTTAGGTAGCCAGGCGTTGCTTTACTTTAAAATGTCAATATATAAAGTTTTTAATACTATCAAAGTAACCTCCCCAAACATAAGTATGGAAACCCTTATCACTGAGAGCACCATAAAAATTCCATCTACTTAAAGGTGCAAAAATTTCTACCATAAAAATTCCAAGGAAACAGTGAATTACAAGGATGTTTCAAAGATTTACGACCGTCAAGATAGTCGTTTCTTTTATAAGACTATTGAAAATTGAAAAAGGGTGCCAGAAGGACCAGGAGGTGTTGGGTGATTACCTACTTGTGGGTAAATAGTTTCCGTTCTCGATACAAAAGAGGCACTGTCCCACGTCACGTTTGAAGCAAACCTATTCAAATATATATATCTCTTTATATATAAAACAAAGTCGTGTTAGTTACACCATTTATAAATCAAAAGAACGGCTGGACCGATTTTCATGATATTTGATTTTTTGGTTTGCTCTCTGCCTCATATACCAGAATAGGTATTAAAATACCGGAAAATTCTCGAAAAAAAATATATGTAGAAAAATATTTTTTCCATACATTCGGAACTATATAACAAACCAAATGAGTCCACACTCGAGGAGTTTACTAGTAGCTTTGAAGATTGAAGATTTTTAAATAAGATTTTATAAAAATAAAAAAGCTACTTGCAAAGTATCAAATCGATACGCCCATTAGTAGTCAGTTGAGATCGGGCAAGATGTATGTCAAACGCAAGCCTGAAAAAAGGTTAAAATTGACTTCCAAGATTTGTTTACATCGCTCTTTAGCGAATTAGTTACACGTGAACATCGAGATACAGATACGAGATACCTAGGAACTATGATAAAGCATGTAAAAAAAAACTCGTGATCATCATTATGATAAACATTGACTGGTTTCTTTAATGCGAGGAAATACTATGACAAAGCTACGAGATATTTACCGGAAGATCTAGGGCTCATGTGTTCTCATTAGAATCTGTTTAAAACAGAATCTACATCTACAGAGTTATTTACTCTGAAAAGTTTACCAACATAATAGACGATTTCTTTTAAAACAAGCGATAAAACGGTGGTTAATGTTAAGCGATTATCCAAATTGCGATAACATGAGCCATAGATTTTCCAGAAAATGTCGCATAGCTTCGCCTCTCTTTACAACGTAGAACGAAATACTCGCCAAAATAACTTTTATATCCAGAACGTATCCGGGGTATTTGGCGCACGTAGAGCAAATAATGTCGATTGGGATGTGAGAATTGCACGTCGAATTCAAAAATAGCTATCTTGAAATCTGGCTTGTTGTGCTTCAGATGCTTTATTGGCCATGCTTTCTAGGTAAGCTAAAACATAACTAAATGTAAAGAAACGTTTTAGTTTTATTTTGTGATTAATTTGTGCGTAAAATATGATTTATGTAAAAAAATATATATTTAAAACTACAGAAGAAAAATGTTAACAATTACAGCTAAACGTTAACCTCACACTGTATTTTTTTTTGACATCCGGTAAAATATGTTTTCATGCCATATGTAGCAAACAAGCTAACGGGCCGTCTGATAGTAAGCGATCCTCGTCGCCTATGAATATCTATAACACCAGGGGAATAGCAGATTTGTTGCTGACCTTTATAAACTCCATTAACAGCCCTTTTGAAGATGTTATGGTCGGAAATTTCGCAGGAAGCAGCTCATTCCACTGATTGCTGGTGCAAGGCAAACAAGTTAACGAGATCGCGTAAAACGTCGCGAAAAACATAATGTAGTAACGTCGTTTGTTAAGTTTTTGAAACTATTACAGCATATTCCTGTATTGTCCTAGAAATTCAACAGTTATGTAGTTGAAAGCAATCAACCAAAAGATTAAGTGCGTGTTCAAAACATAGCTAAATTACTTGTGTAAATCAAATTAATTAGTAGCATTACAATGTTAACGCGAGGCATGTTAGCACTAATTACATTCCAATAGCACGGGCTGTCGTCATCGCAGTAAACTAGCTGTCTAGTGTGAGAGGGTTGTTATTGGATAAGCAGAGGAGGAGCTATGATTCTGAACCGATGATGGTTCAGTAGTTAGCTCACTCAGACGCCACATCGAGCTAAATTTACTAGAAAGAGCTAAAACTTCCAGTAAAGATAAAAAACTTTGAAGAAGATATTTTTTTACATTGTACTTTTATTTTGAAATCGTTTTAGGTTTTAATTATAGTTCATTTGAGTTTGAATAAAAATCTATGTAAATATTTTCTTTTACCTTTTAACTGACTTCAAAAAAAAGAAGTCATATTCAAATTAAAATTATTTATTGAGATTAGAAACGGATAATTCCACTTACATTTATTACACAAACTGTTAAACTAAAATAGATTTCCTAGTAAAAATAGGAATAAAATTAAAAATCTAATATAATAAATTGCTATAAAAATTATGTCAACATAATTTTTGTATGTCATAAAATTTTAATAGTCATCGGCTTTTTGCCCCTGAGTATATTGGTCAGGTAAGTTTCACAATAAGTCAAAAACACTTTCTTAACAGTTTTCCAACTGTCACAAATGCATGTAATATCAATATAAGTGTTGACGGAGAGGAGTGCATTGAAGTGTCGGGTGGCGCGGATCAGCGGAGACATGGAGTCACATGGAGTGCGGCTGTGATCCACATGGTACTACTTGGGCAGTTTCCCACGACTATTAGCCGGCAACCTGGGTTTGTCTGGCACGAACAAAGTGCGCAATAAATTGTGCAAATTCAAGGAGTCAACGAATGCTTTGAGCACCATAGCGAGTTGATCCGATATCTTTGTCGCTTCGACTGAGTTGTGGCCGAGCTGTCATTAATGAACCAATTTAGATTTTCCATATTTTGTTTGATAGCATCTACTTTCAGATCAGTTCCATAAAAATTTCATCAAAACAGGTTCAGTAGTTTGGCTTTTAAATCAAAATAGCTGGAAAATTTTGTTATTAACAATTATGTTATTCGGGGAACTGAAATTCCATATTAACTAAATTAATAATTATTAGTATCGTCTGGTTATTTCGACGCATACGCATAGCACAAGTCCCACCGTGTGTCAATGTGTCTTGACAGATTTATTTGAGGGTAAAATAAATCTGTATTAAGTCGAATAGTTTTGACCATAATATCGTCAGCATACGTAAGGTGAACTATGGTCAAATGCTTATCTTATCAACCATATATAATAACAGAGGAAAATTATTATATTTCAGTTTCCTGGCTAGTTTAGTACACAGACATTACACAGTTTTGACACAGGGATTGAAATAAATGTTTAACCCCCGACGCAAATAGAGGGGTGTTATAAGTATAACGTGTATATTTGTGTACGCATGTCTACCTGTAGTTACTGTCTACCTGTCATGTCTACCTGTAGTTACTGTCTACCTGTCATGTCTACCTGTAGTTACTGTCTACCTGTCATGTCTACCTGTAGTTACTGTCTACCTGTCATGTCTACCTGTAGTTTAGATAGCTTCTAAACGGCTGAACCAAATTTTATTTAGTTTCTTTTTGTTTGAAAGTGACTTGATCGAGAGTGTTCTTAGTTAGATAGATAAATAGAAACTCTTTATTGTGTACACCAGAAATAATAATTACATACAGATAGAAAACACTTACAAGGTAGTGCCACAAGTGCTTAGCTTATGATTCAAGAAAGTCTGTTCGTCCGTTTGAGGTTTATCAGCTCTTTTATTGTTTTTTTAAATATATTTTTTGCATCTTAAGAAAGTCGAACTGTTGTGTAGAAACTTGCTTTCTACTACGTAGATAATAGAAACTGTTACACCCAATCAATCCATTTGATTGTAGCCCTGTAGATTACAATTAGCAGGTGTCAGCCGCTCCGCCGCGCCTGGTAATAGACTACGTCGCTGCCATGCCAATCACCGGCGTGGTGTGGCGTGGCATGGCCTGCCGTGGCATGGCGTGGTATCTTGTGTTGTAGCTCCGAATTGGCCTTTGGCAGTGTCTTGAGACCGAGTGCTTCAGGCGAGCTGTAATTGGCTATAAGAGAATAGGTAAATCTGCCTTTGAAGCCATGTTCTATATGAATTGGCACTAAATTTTTACGTACGGCCAGTTTGATTAATTATAGTTTTATTGTGTTTTACCTCAAAGCCTATTGAAGTTCAATTTAGCAACCTAATGGTCCAAAAAACAGAACCGATCGGCTACATTTGAACAAAGCATATTTAGATATCTTTAATAATTATTTTGATTAGTACTTAATAAATGCAAAGCCTAATAATTTTCCTCTTATTTCATATAATAGACATTTATAGAAAAACTAGTCCAAGTGAAAAATAATGGTCCAAATTACCAGACTTTCCCCTACAACACAGGTAGCGTAAAGTGCACTACGAAACCTCTTGTTAAATCCAGTCAAGGCCCTTAAAATTGGACTGACCGCAAAAATGCCAGAGCATTTTCATAGTTCAAAGCGCTCTTTTACACTGAAATATAATGGAAGGTACAAAAAGTGGTAAATTTTTGGGGTTCCGTAGCCCGACAAGGAACCCTTATAAATTCATTCAGGGCCCCGATTCTACTAAACCAATTGTTTTTCATTTGTTAATGAATCGCCAATTTTTTTTTACTTTTGACACTTTATCTTTACCAAAAGTGTCAATAGGTAAATTTCTGAGGCAATTTAAAAACAATTTGGTTTTTCACTTTTGACACTTTATCTATACCAAACATGTCAAAAGGGCATTAACAATTTAAAAACAATTGGTTTAGTCCGTCTGTCCGTCTGTCTATCTGTCTGTCCGTCTGTCCGAATTTTTTTGAGCCTTCTAGCTTATCTAATTATTAAGATAAGTCCATGAAACTTTTCAAAATGATAGATGTAATATAGATCACAATTAAAAGTATAAAAAATATATAATATTGCATTTTAGGGGTGGCTCTGGTACGTGTGAAATGGGGATGTTTTTTTTCTGTACTGCACTACCTTGTGTGGGGTATCGTTAAAAATGTCTTTTAAAATGATGGTAAGGTTTTATACATCAGTTTTTTATAAAGTCTATGCTTTGCGAAATATGGCCCGCCAAAGTGGCAAAAAGTTGGTCCCCCTTCCTGCATTTCTAAACTATAAGACATAGAAACTTGTAACTTACAACACGGATAGATCTTATTTAAAACCTCAATTAAAAATTATTTTGAACATTATCTGATCATGACTTTCTGAGTAAATAACAGCGATAAAACTGTAATAAATTTAAGGCGTTCTAGCTCAAAGGTCGTTAACCTTTTTTGTAAAATGGTCTTAACAAATAATGTTTCTCAATCAGTTTTCTCTGTTTAAACTATAAAAAGTATATGCTATGTCGGGATGGTACATCTTTGAAATTTGGCTAAGTCCACAAAGCTTCGTTCGTTCGAATTTTTCTATAACTATTAATTTCTGAACTATGACTATAATTAAATGGCTTTGGTTATGGAACCCTACGATATGCGTGTGTCGACACGCTCTTGGCCAGTTATTATTACATGTAGTAGGTATTATGAAAACATTAAAATTTTCAAGTTGGTTAAATTCTTTTCTTTTATTCGTCCGTAGGTACAGGTAATAATTTTTATGCAAAATAAAAAATCAAAATTTGCAGCTGGTTTCAGTGGTTTCCAAGCACAAATTAAAGCATTCTTAAAAAAAAAACGCTTTTTTTGGCGAAAACACCTTCGTATATAAATATATTGTGCTCGATTTAACAGGACCTCAACTAAATGCACGACACTCCGTCCCTGTTGGAAACAAGTGTGTAGTTCAGCACCTCCAATGTGACGATGACAGTTGTTCTTGTAAGGACCGACGTCACAAAAACGGGTAAACCCTTGTTTACCTAACTAGCATCGAGGCAAGGGCATCGAGGCAAGGTAGAGACAGATTGGCAACTGTACAACATTCCTATTACTCCATTGAAATGTTACTTGAGCTTTGCATTTTTTAGAGGACGCAATTTTATTTTTGGGACATGTTTGGAAGCTTAACCTCAAGTTTGTGGGGTCGCGACCCTTGTCCCTCGGCCGCCATCTTGGAAAAAGGGGTGAAATTTTTTTTTTCGCGATATCTCGGAAACTATGCGTCTTACAAAAAATTTGATAAGACATAAATTGTTTTTCCTACAAATATGATTATATAACTTTTTGCCTTTAATTAAAAATTAAAGAAGTTATAAGCAAAAAAGTGAGTATTTTTTTATAAAAAAAAAATATTTTGCTCCATAATTTTTTTTTTTTTCATTTTACAAAAAAAAAATACCTCAGACCAATCTTGTAGATGATCTTTTGAGGAAAATTTTTCCCCATATTTTTTTAAATTTCATTCGTTTAAAACGCTGTTACAGCGCTCCAAAGTTGACCGGGTTCGTCAATGCTCATGAGAATCCGGATTTGATAAGCTCAATCATGACGACTGATTGACATTATTGTTTGCCCTGTTCCCGGTGTGCAGGGTAAAAATGAGTGATGCGTCCGTATAGAGAGCCCGAATTCCACTGGGGAAAAATTATGACATTAAAAAAAAAAAAATGTGCCTACTTGCGCAACGTCGCGGCGCCATTTTTGATGACATGCCAATATGGGTGTAATTTTTGAGTAAATCGTAAGTGCTGACTACGATTTGGTTTTCTTTTAAAAATTTCTCATTTTTTTGCTTATAACTTCTTTAGTTTTAAGTTTAGGGCAAAAAATTATAAACATATTTGTAGGCAAAACAATTTGCTACAAATTATGTCTGAACAAATTTTTTGTAAGACGCATAGTTTCCAAGATATCGCGAAAAAAATGTTTTCACCCCTTTTTCCAAGATGGCGGCCGGGGGACAAGAGTCGCGAGCCCACAAAGTTGAGGTTAGGCTTCTATTGACCCCCCAAACATGTCCCAAAAATAAAATGTCTCCTCTAAAAATGCAATATTTGGTCCTTAAAATTGTAACATTTCAATGGACTAGGTATATACCTAGACAAGTTCTCATGTCATAGCGAATGAAATGAAATGAAATAGTTTAATGTCTAGATTTGCATTCATAGCTTATTAAAATTAAAATACGAAAATTATACACATAAAAAATAAAAAATAGAAAATTAAGATTAATAAACACAATAATACCGTGAAAAGTATAATGTTCAAGTTCAGGCTTTTAAACAAAATAAGTATTTGCTTATGCTGAAAACTTTAACATTTCATAGTGTATTCAAATTTTGCCACCCTTGTCCGACACGGGAGACAAGACTCGCGTTTTCGAATTGTGCTTATAACATATACGAGTATATTTATCAAATGTGCTTATAACATATATATTTATCAAATAATTATTGTAAAACAAGGACCTGATTAAAGTTAGTTTTTATCTCGGTGTAATAAACCATCTGTGCTGTTTTATCTCGGTGTAATAAACCATCTGTGCTGTTTTATCTCGGTGTAATAAACCATCTGTGCTGTTTTATCTCGGTGTAATAAACCATCTGTGCTGTTTTATCTCGGTGTAATAAACCATCTGTGCTGTTTTATCTCGGTGTAATAAACCATCTGTGCTGTTTTTGTCTTTGACCAGAACTTCAGATGGAGATCTTAAACGGGAATTAAGTTCTTTTTCTTCCAGAAACTTGTTTTCAGTCCATTTGGGATGACGTTATCTGATCTGCTAAGTTGGATTTAAATTGTGGCTAAGAAGTTCTGTGCGGACTCTTAATGGAATAATTTCAACTTGGTAGGTACATTGAAGTATTTGCAAGGGATCAAACCATTACTGAGCTTAACCTCGGAATCGGATCAAAATGAAATATTCTGAAGATGAAATATTTACAGCGTCGTCAGTAGGTAGCTTAAAGTAAAATGAGGACTAAGATTAGTTATTTATGCTATGCTAGTAATAAAGTAGTTAGGTATGTTATGATTTGTGTTTTAATACCATACAAAGTCTAGCAACAAAATAACATTAAAACAACCAAAATTAACTATATTTTGTTCCAGAACAAACATGAAATAGAAACTGTTTTTAATAATTAGGTACAAGATAATAAATATTCATTTAGGAAACTAAAATTGTCAGGTTAGTATGACTGTCATGATATCAATCTGCATAAAATCGCAATAAACATAATTTTGAAATAGTTTTAGTGTCCGTTTGTTATCCGTCCGTTCACAAAGGGACATTAATCACGAATACGGACGATATTTTAATTCATCAACTATATTATTAAAAATTTAGTAGCGTTGCAACGTTACCACTAGCTATTTTGTAAAAATTGCGGTTTTGTGAAAATTCTTTTACTGTTGGGAAGCTACACTATCCCCGGGTGACATAGGCTATATTACATTTTGTAGCGAGGCCGAA
Source organism: Agriopis leucophaearia (assembly GCA_949125355.1). NCBI lineage: Eukaryota > Metazoa > Arthropoda > Insecta > Lepidoptera > Geometridae > Agriopis > Agriopis leucophaearia. The sequence goes on along the minus strand of OX421268.1, from coordinate 18,818,242 downwards.
AGCCGAGCTTACACCCGTGCGAAGCCGGGGCGGACGGCTAGTGTAAAATAAAAGTGTAAATCACCCAGTGACAATGTCAATGTCTATTTCTATCTGTCTCTATCTTTGTCTGCATTTCAAACTCACATAATGATGTGTAGTGCAAGAAGCGTCGAGCACGCGTGACGTTCGTCACTTGAAATTCTGCTGTGCGTAATGTGATATCTCAATTATTTTTGACTTTATTATTATAATAATGATGTCGTTTATCATCCTATAGATCTGTTCTCCTATACCCACTAGTTACTCAATAGCTCAGATTTATTTAATCCTATAATGTACAAATTGTACAATAGTTTCATATTCCATTTTATACTTTTATTGTACTTTTATATTCAACAAAGCAGAAATAATAATTTATTTGATTCATGTATAAACCCATATACGGAAAACCAGTAAGCAAATAATAACATTCAGGTCACATTTCACACACAATAGTCACAATAAAAAAAATATAAGTGACCAGAAATAAAATGTCATTAAAAATATACAAATAAAATTAACTCCAAAAGTAAATTCAATATTCTATAGTCCAGTCAGTTCAATGATTTGCTTTTAGTTAGAATAAACGATGAACATTAACAGTCACCTTTAAATAGTATTTGCTGACAGTTTTTTGGCAACTTTTCCAGATAACTAGAAAAAACATAAAGTAGCTAGTACAAAATATTAAAATTCGAGTGTAAGTAAGTACAAATACTATTATAGGTTGTAGTTCCCGTAGTTGAGAGGTGTAGGTACTAAGTACCTGGCGGCGTCAGTATCGATCAGCGCTTGACAGGCTTCCCGCTGAATGTGGTTCGTTAGGTAGACCAGTCGCGGCCGAGACGAGCGCGCTGCCAGTTCCAACACTCCTCCTCACCAACAAGGTACTGTTGTTTGCTTGTCCGAGACTGATTCACTAGATCTAGAGTCAACAAGTTTTTATTCAGCCTGAAAGCTTGTTGCCTCTCGCTATAACGAAACAACTTTGGTATAAGTACCAGAGCTGTCAAAATTCACTGTAAGCATATCATTGACTCGGCCTGTAGTTTTAATATGTAGCACAGATCATTGAACTAACAAATTAGTGTGATTAGATCGCTCGCTATAAATACCACTCGCGGTCACTAAGCCATATTGTGCCTGTGTCCAACGTTGTTTGATTTTGTTATTCCGGCTCATTGCTCCATAATATTACGCACGTAAGTGAGATGGACGATGCCGACGATTGCAAATTGGTTTAAAATGATCTACAAATTCAATTAATAGCACGAAATTCATCCATCTAAATAGAATCTTTTATTTTAAGCTTTGTGTTTAAATGTAAAAGCTACTCTCGGCAACTCTCACGATAACATTTCATGACATCTAATCGATAAGTTTATTTGAGTAACCCATATTCCTTATCCCAAGCACCAGCACAGTAATATTGGCTCAAATAATATTAGACGAGGGCGCCAGGTGTCGACTCTACTTAGTGTCGTGTCAGGAGGAAGACGAGCGTCTTGTTTTACTTTGTTTTTGATTGGGGCGGAGGTAATATTCGGGTTAGAGGAGTGTACAGTTCCACGACACAGTCTTGTGTTTTGAATGTAAATAGAACGTCATGTTTCCTTACATGTATTGTTGAGTGATGTGGCGACTGATTCAACATCAGTCTTCTCGTGATATTGTTCAATGTACTCAGTGCCTAATTATTCCACATTGTATAAGTAGGTAATACAGTAAATGTCTCATATAATTAATAATGTTGTACGTAAAGTTTTAAAAAACGCTCCCGGAGTAAAGTTAGTTCACTCGAAAATTGGTTGAAGTGTGATATCTATCGGTCATGATGTATACTTTTTATTGTCTGTGGTCTTGTCGTTTTGTAGCGATGTACATAATATACAATATAAGAAACATAAGCGTGTTGTTTGCATCACAGACACACAAACATGAGTGTTACGCGAAAACCTCACTTAATCTAATGATATTCATTTTTTTTTACTTAGAAAAATCTTTAATGGTATTGAATCACTAAAGTGTTTGCAGAGGTTATCACAATAATTACCAAAATGTTTACAGTACTATCAAAATATGTGACATTAGATATTATTATTTCTTAAATTGTTTCTTATTTTAACTTTGTATTTTTGTGAAGTTTCGAAAGTATATCCTAGATATTCTTGAAATAAAGATAAAGATATATGACATATATATTATGATTTACAAAATGGTTTAGATGATGAGATCTAAAGTAAAGACTATAATAAAATGTACTCAGTGACATCAACTCATCAACACATTTGCATTTATAATGTGAATGGTGCATAAAACTACTCGTAGGAACAATCTGCTGAGGCAATGAATAGTCTCAACAAATAGATAACAAGTGGAGCACATCAAAAACCAAGTTCAAAAAAATATGTAAAACTTAATAAGTGCCTATAAAATTTGAGGGTTGCCCTCGGTTTCCCTGGGATCCCATCATCAGATTCTGACTTGATGACAATGGGATCAAATTGGAAATATACCCATACAAAAGTTATTTTATTTTATTCGGTCAACAGTTTTTTTTAAATCGCGAATAAGTCCGTGTTCGACCACCTACTTGCCTGTTGTTGGTAAGTGACGATGTGGTCGATATTGGCTAGAAAATCGGTGAATATAAATAAATAAATAAAAAATACAGTGGAACATAGAACCGTCCTTTTTTTCGTCGGTTGTATAGTTTCAGGTAGATCGTTGACTTTAAAAACTCTTTTAGATATTATTTTATCTCGCATGACAAAAAAAAGGTAAAAAAAGGAAAACATTTCGCAATAGTCATAAATGAATTAAATTCAAACTACAACTGACGGAATCCACAAGCAAATGAAATTAAAAAAATGTTTGAAATCTGTGCGTGTTGCGCGTCGAGTGGTGCATCCATTCACTACTTCTGCTCGGATAAACGTTTTGAATCGTTTTTAACGAAACTTTTTAGTGACCATTTTTATTGCACTGAATATTTAGCAATGTAAATCGCACGTCATAAAATGTTATTCACGTTGACAATGGAAGTGTGATATGATTGAACTTTGTTAGCCGACATTTGAATATGAAATTAGTTCATCAATGATTCATTCACGACAAATGAAGTTGACAATAACACCGATTCTTTTGTACCATTTTCTAAACAAAACTAAATTTGGAAGTTCTATTATTGTTGCCATCCTTTTTCACACATTAAAATTAAAAGAGACACTTATAACTTTAGTCCTGTCAGTTTGGTTTAGTTTATTTAATGGTGCAACAAAATCGACGCATTATTTATTAGCAATAAGCTAGATTAGGCTATAGAGAAGAATCTATGGACTAACAAACAATACATTAAAAGCCAATACATGACATTCATTATGAAAACAATCACTACATTATCAAAATAATAATAGATAATTATTAAAGATACTAAACACCGTATAAGAAACATGATAATATGTAGTTATTGAAATTGAATTCCAACATTCTCAAAGATTATGGAAGATAATTATTGCACCTAGGTTACGGAATATGCTGCAGGAATGAGTGTTCCCGATATACTCGTAGTTACAATCTGCATGACTTCAAGTCTTGAGTGAATCAGGTTTTCTTAGCAAACGTACTCTATCGTAGACAGCATCATCACTTAACAACAAGCGTAGTAGCGGTCAAACGGAAGCTTAGTTTAAAAACTTACAATGCTAAAAATCAACATCAATAAGTGCATTAAATAGTTAATGCACTTCTTTTGCTAACAGATATTATGAAGAAAAAGATATATCATGGATCTTCGAAAAAGCGGACTGTGAAAATTGATGAAGAAACAAAAAGTGTCACAGAGAACCCCACAATCAAAGTTGGTTCTCTGGATGATGAGGATCAGGGATTCGGTGGATGGCTGAAGTAAGTGCAATTGTAACAAAGCTGGCAATCGAATGTATCGTGTGTAATATTTATGTACTTGTAATGGAACATATTTTATTCAACCGAACATCTCCCTGTCTGATCAGTATAGTATATTGACCGAGCTGACTACAGTCACCGAGCCGGTCGCCGTGGTACGAAGTCGACAACTACTTATCATTATAGAACATATTTTATCTTTTTCTGAATGAATTCAGCAACATTTTATAATATGGCAACTATGCTAGAGCTCCATCAATAGTTTAAAAAAAACAACCTAAAAATAAATGATACGTTTGCAAACTATTAATCATAATAAAATACAACGGTCATCGATTTACGTTTTGAATTAAAAATCTCAAACTATCTAGTACTTTTTGTCCAATATTTCAAGTTACAATCGATTCATTTATAAGGACCACTAAAGTAAACGAATCTTATAAGGGTATGTTCATTCAAGTGCTTTTAGAAAAAAACCACTTTAGTATCAGACTTCTTCACTCAAGCCACTAGTCATTGTTTTCATGAGCACAGGTGCGCTCGCCGGCGCCTCACTCACGAGGTCACCCAATGAATTGAAGATGAGGCCGTGCAAAAGAATCAGCTGGCCCCCAAGGTACCCTACTTAGTCTTATTCTACGTTTTCTTCTTCAGGTACCAATTGTCTACCGTGTGTCGTGATTCTATCGAGCGCAGAGCGTCAAACGCTACGCTTTTGATAAGTTTTCAAACATTAATAATAGACGTTGTTGTATTTCAGATCTACGGATGGTCTGGAGAATATGAAATTGTTTGTGATAGCGAACAGTGTAGTGATGCTGACGACACTCGTGTACCCTCACCTGCAGACGGCTCTGGGAATCATCTACGACATGGTTTATGGAGAAGACGCATTCTACTGATATCAATGTATTGTAAACCATTTTTATAGAGTTCTCCAACTTAAGTAAAGTCAAACTAAGATATTTTTAATCAAGAATTTGTAACTTAGAGCCAATCAATTTAAATTATTGATGATAAGAGTGTTTTAATGGATTATTTTGTAAGTAATATAAAAATCTAAATTACTTGTTAAAGTAGCTAGATCTACATCTAGTAACAATGTTCGGGCTAGTAGCTAGAATAATATTTATTCTCGGTGTAATTCAATGGTACTCAATTAATGTATGGAACATGATATCAGACTATTTTAATAGAGAGTTCAATAAGTTTATTACGAATGATAGTTTTATGGATTTTGATGAAGAAATTTAGAGAAGCGAACAGGTGAAATAATCTATATAATTAAATAATTTTATGTAAGATTAGTGTTTTACTAATACACATATAACTATATTAGTCAAAAAGACACTTTCATAAAAAATATGTTTTTCTTGTTCAGTTATTGTTTCATACATTTATGTTATCATAACAACATACATGTTAGTCCAATTTCCTGTATTTAAATTTTATACACATGATTACGACGAACATATGCCCATTACGGATAGCAGAAAATCTGGAGCTTTTTACTATTCAGTGCTTGGATAGGGATACGTGTTGGAAATCCGCTAGAACTGCCGGTTAACATCACATCTTCTACGAAAGATAAGGAAATTAGACTACCCGTCTTTTACATTTTAATGAAATTGCGCGTAAAGCGGCCTTTGTTACGACATTTTGCTCGGCTAATTTAACTGAGGAAATTTCATAATAAAGCCCTCATAACGCGTTATCTACATTCTAAAACAAAAGAGTTTCGTGTTATACGTGTAGTTAGAATTCAAACATCCATTTCGGATAAGCCAAACATTGTCTGAGATGTTGCTTAAAATAACGCTAACTATATTGCTGTTAGAATCATTCAACGCAACTTAACACACATGTAGGCATCTAAGATAAAGCTTTAAATGCAGTGTGGAGGTCTTAGCTCACTCAGTTTCGCTGCCAGGGGCTTAAGTCGTGGTATGAATGTGCCCTCATAATATTTTCCAAACGGAATTATTACCGCTGTCACCCAGCTCACATCCTACCGCCCGTTGAGGTCTAAAGCGTAGCTTACAGCACCTATCTGATAAGATACCTGCTAGCAATATTACAAAACTTGGAACCCGTAATATGGAGACATGTTTCAATTTCCTTGATCTTTAGATTACTCACTTTACTAGTTGATGGATGAAGCTTAACATCAAAGGCTTCTTTCACAGGTTCATGACATCAATTTCTAAGTTCTAAGAACGAAATATTCTGAAGAATAAGCATATATTTTTTCTTATGGCAGAAATACATTTTTATCATTATAGTTCATCATTATCAGCCTATAATTATGGTTTGATGTTCCTACTGGGACACAGGCCTTCTCTCGATGCTGGTCCAGTGTATGTTGCTGAATGTCGTATACCTTTGAACTTGATACCGGCTTCCTCACGATGTTTTACTTCACCTTTGTTGTGACTGCACATAATTTATTTAAGTACTAATTTAGTCATTGGTGCAGTGCCAAGGTTTGAATCGGATGCCATCAGATTGCAAAGCACAAATTCACCTGCCCGGCCATCATAGTTCCGCTTGAAATAGATTTTAGCCTGATACAATTTTCATCAAATTTAAAAGAATGTTTTTACGAGATTTTTTATTTTATTTACTTTAAACAGTTTTCTATTTGAAAGACAGTTCGAAATTTAAATAAAATCATTGACCAGTTTCTTCATTGGTCATTGGTTGTTTCGGAGTAAAAACCAACCACTGCGTGCACGCAAGCAGTGGCTGGTTTGTGTCTCTGTGATTTGACCAGTACAGTTAGTATGATTTATCTCGAAGAAGATTGTAAAAAAATGATGATCGAGTTTCCAAGCACATCCAAGTATCAATAATCATATTGATTCATGTTTATTTCACGTTTAGTTGTAAGACCACTCTCACTCTGTTCTACAAAAGAACAGTAAATGTAAAATGTGTTGTGATATTCGGAGGCTCGTAGACTCGTAGAATGGACGCGGAAACGTCACATAACTTACCTTCATAAGTGTAAACTCACCCGGTTTACGGTTTACGGTGAGATGTTCCCAGGAAAGAGTGTTCGGATTAACTAAAACTGCTCAGAGCTCGCTATGAATACATAAATGTTTCTTACTTGTTAAAGTTCTGTGTGTAGTAGAGTTGGTAGAACGTTTATTGTATATTCGAAGAATAGTACATTTGCATCGATGGTAGATCCACACTAATATTATAAATGTGAAAGTAACTCTGTAAGCGGCTTAACCGATCTCGATACAATTTTGCGAAATATAGTATGTATCATAAGGACGGACATAGGCTATTTTTTTCTGAAGAAATCACGGACAAAGTCGCGGGTACAGCTAGTATCATATATGTGAAAGTTTGGATGGATGTTTGTTACTCAATCACGCAGAAACGGCTGGATGAATTTGGATCAAACTTGGAATATACATTGCTTATGTCCTGAATTAACACATAGGCTATTTTTCATCGTCATTATTACCACAGATTTTCATAACCAGGCGAATGAAACCGCGGGGCGCAGCTAGTTTTTAATATATGTAACATTAGGATACATGCCTATTGCACTATTGGGCGCACCTATTGGGTACGCGGGTGAAACCGCGGGGCGCAGCTAGTTCAATATGAATACGATAAATAATTATTTACCTTGCCAGTACAATTATTATCATTCACAGTGAGCAACATTCAAGAGACTATTGATTTTAGACTTAAGAGCCCTCTCACATTTATTGATGAAAAAAGAAACGAAAACCGAATTTTTGGCGGTCTGGTTCTATGAAAAGGAAAGATCTATATAAAATGAAATTTCTGTAATAATTAAAACTGTATTTTTTATTAAAAATAACAGCTTTAAATTTGGGAAAAACTCAACATAACCTAATACCACCAATTTACATAAGTAGTTTTTAATTAGCACATCATTAACTAGCAGCGCTCGCGGTTTCATCCGTACTGTTACAAAAATTGTTATTTTTACGGCATTCAAATGAGCCTACTCAATAATCTATAGGGAATAAACTATTTTCATACCAAATTTCATTCAAATCATGTCCGTCCTCATGATACATACTATTATCTCGCAAAATTTCATCGAGACCGGTTAAGCGGTTTAGCCGGATTATGTAGCAAACAGACAGATGGACAGAGTTACTTACGCATTTATAATATTAGTGTGACTAGTGTGATTAATGTGATTCACGAGTTAATAATATAATAACACAGTAAAATGTTAAGATACTCGTTTTTCAAGTACATTATAAACACAAAGGAACAGAAAGAAATGCCGAATAAAAGAAATCCACGCTCGTTAAACCTTCATGAATTATTTAAGTGCCACTTTGCAAAGATTAAGCATAACTTTAAAAAATGGCACACTGCATAATTTAAGTACCGAACTAGTATTTAATTAAAAAAGAACCTAAAGGTTCCATTAGTTACCCACGGAGTACAAGTGAGAGAGAGGACAAGTTTTTGTTCTAACAAGTTCTTAAGCCTGTAATACCAGGAGTAATGTCCCGGGTTCTTTCACAACTATTCTCATTCGACTTTGTTTCTCTTTAGAGAAGAACTGCGTGGAGGAAGTGAAAAATTTCAAGTTACTTTGTTCTACGAAAAAATGCGATAAAACGTGTCTCTTTTTTAAACTATACAACCTTTAAAACAAGGCACCGAGCTTATAAGGTTTAAAGTCGATAATCATGCAAGAATAGAAATGACTACTGAATCAATTAACTCTAGGTACTATAATGAGGTCCAATATTAAAGTGACTTGCTCATAGTAGTGATCATTTCACGATCGAAAAAAACCCGATACAAATCGGGCATAATACATCAAAATAGCAACACTAGAGCTTTCCGTATTTTTTGAGAAGAAAAATATTTTTATCACTGTCTTGTATGCTACTTTGCATTAATGTGTACCTATACAATATTCAGACAAAATAATGACTTGATTTAATTTGAATTTTCATCAAGATCGGTCTTGCAGTTTATTCGGGAAAAGTAAGAAAACCAGAAGTAAAACACTGCAATTACAGATTACAAAACTCTCTCGTAACCTTTTTCTTTCAACCCGAAATCTCTCCCCAAAATTTTTTTTTCTAAACTCAGGTAGTTACAGTAACAAAGCGTTCCATGAGATCCGTCAGAAGCGTCCGTCCACGTGGCGTCAATCGTACACCATTGAAGGTGCACTCAGAGCGGACACCAAACAGAATCAATACCAGCTATTTACACGCTGGCTGTCAGCCAGTGACATTTGTGTTTTATCAAAAGACCAGGGACAGTGAATAAATATTAATCTAGTACTAAGTTGAACGCACTCAAACATAATTATTAGGGTTCCGCACCCAAAGGGTAAAAGGGTAAAACGAGACCCTATTACTAAGGCCCCGCTGTCCATCTGTCTGTCAATGTCAATGACAGTTGAAATTTTCACAGATGATGTATTTCTGTTGCAGCTATAACAACAAATATTAAAAAACAAAACAAAAAATTAATATTTAAGGGGGGGGGGGCTCTCATACAACAAACGCATTTTTTTTGCCGTTTTTATAGATAATGGTACGGAACCCTTCGTGCACAAGTCCGACTCGTACTTGGCCGGTTTTTTTTAGAAATATATTTAAATTTCAATAACTAAAAGATTTCGCTAAAATCTTCAAAATCAATAATTTGATTACAAAGATGAAGTTGATGAGGGTAGTAAATCAACCGGACCACATACCTATTACCTACCTACCCACAGTCCCCGCGGCCGCGGCCGAGCTTACACCTGCAAAACAAATGACGTAACGATGACGATGTGTTATTTAGAGTGTAGTAAGTATGTATAGAGTGAGTGGGTGGCCCTGGTCAGGTATCAATACATCCTACTTAAGTGCAGTCACCAAAATATCTTGGGGACTTTCCGAGCTGAGTTTGAGATAGTATACTTCTCTCTATCAGCAGCTAATACTGAATTATCTTTATTTTCACAAATTCACTTGTCAATTAGCTAAAAGGTAATTTGCGAAACAACAGTGAACTGGTCAGGTGGGTTTAGACGTGTTTGTGTACAATAGCTAGTTAATAGTCCTGCATTAGAGACGCTCGCCTACCGAAGGGAACAGATCCACATCTCCTAGACAATGGAACTACTCGCAAACAGCAGACAGCCTTGATGACGTCATGCAAATGCAACACACTGAATAATTGATATGAGTCAACCACAATACACTCAACTACTAACGCCTCGCTCACATTACACAGGTATGCACGCGTTCCACGCCAGAATGCTCTGAGTTTGATACATTTTCGACCTTATCTCGATAGCACTAAATTTTTTGTTAAAACGTTTACAAAATTGCTAAAGTATACACAGTGTTGATAAAATACGCAACGTTTGAGACAGATAAAATGATCAAACAAATAAGTTCGTAAGAAGGTTGAAATAAAGGCGAAATCAAAATAAACTCAATGAGCAACATCACACATCATCAGCCAGTCAACGTCCAATGCTGAACAAAGGTCTCCCTATCAGAGAGGGGAGTTGCCTTAATCCCTACGCTTGGCAGGTGGCTCAATGAGTACCAACTCAATGAGTAGAACGCTTAACCAACAACCCTGCGTCGGTAATGTGAACTACGCACCCACAAAATTTGTATGTTCAACTTGGAATGTTGTTAAACCCTTCTTTAAAAATAGTTAAATTTGATTTAAATTGTGCTGGACCTCGCTCGGATTCTGAAGAAAGGCGTTGTTACTAAAATATGAGCCTAATAATAATCATTAACTTTTTGTTTTCCGTTTTTTTTTTCTCTTTAGAATTTGACGTTAGGTCTAAACGTCTGGAACCGAAAAGGCGAAGATCAATCGAATTGCGTTGCGTACTATGGAAGAGACCAAGTGAGAAACACCAAATAGTCAAAAACTGTTTTTTTCACGATACTCTAGTATATTTACGCTTCACCGTGCCATTAAGAACAATAAAGAATTTGGAATCAATTATTTTTGTTTTACTACTAACGTAATATAACGTAATCAATAATTTTAATTTAATTTTCATTATATACAAATATTTTATTTATAGTGTATAAAACTTAGAAATGAAGTCTTTAAACAGTTTAGAAGATGAACTTCCACAAAGTAACGCGTGATTCATCAACTACCAAGTATTTGTTAGGTTACCCACATCAAAGGATGTACAGTATTTAGAGCAAGTGACCACACGCAGATACAGGGCGGAGCTAGGCATGGCATGACAGCTTTGATGACGTCATGCAAATGCATCCCACTGAATAATCTGCGAGTCCCGAGCACAACACTCAGCTGAGTTATTACAGGATTTGCATACCGCCACTGTTGTTAGTGGTGACATCAAAATTAGGAGCTATGAGGGAGCGCTCCATTACCTATACACATACACGTACGTGGAATTTTATGTTGCACATTCATTATTGAGATTAAATGCGAAAATAAGAACTCATATTTAAAAAATGCTCTTATATATAACGTTAGGAGAAAAGTGATTTGATTCGAAAAAGTTCTCGTGATGGATTTTCAAAAGAAGAAATTAGTATTTATTTTAGAATTAGCGTGATTTGAAACTCATAGTGCAGCTCAAGCATGGAAATAATTCATGATGAATCAATATTTCATAAATGACAACTGATTTAAAAAGGTATAAATAATGCTTTAGCACAAATAGCAAACTAGCATTTATGCCTTGTAAAAGAATAATTGGTAAAGTGTGAGCTGTTTAATCCTGCAATATATAGCTGAAAAGTCAAGCTGGGGTGAACAAGAACGGAATGCATTTGGCTTTAAGCCAAGAGTAGGGAAAAAACCTGTGCAAATCGATTCCTAGCAAAATGACCGACGTAAAGGCAAGCACAAATAGACACCCATTGCATACGCTGAGATTTACCAAAAACAAAATTATAGCTTCCAAGATGCCGCAGCCTGATTTAGATATCTATACTATTACAATATTATACTCTTGAGCGTGACTTTTCGCTTATAAATCAATTATTGCGTTCGTTTCCAGTCTCAGGTTTTCGTATATTTTTGCCTATTCTGGCAATTCAGCCTTCAATTACTCCAATTTGTTCACAAAATCAAATTCACTGACCATTAAAGGCAAAAACGTTGAGTGTGCAGAGTTGAGGCTGTCAAACATATAGTAAGCATATACTATACTCGTTACTGATGTAACATCTGCAGTATCTCTGTCTCATGTTATTGATATTTTGCACGTTCAATAAGGGCTGATAGAGAGAGTACATATCTAAAATTTTAATAATTATAGGACTACAATTATTTAAATTAAAGACCCGTACTCTGTACCTACAGGTCTTTAGATATTCGCCAAAGAACCAGAGTCACCGACATAGCTATTAAAATCTGCAAGTTGAATGGCAGGCCACATCGCTCGAAGAACTGATAATATAACCGATGGGGAAGAAAGGTTCTTGAATGGAGACCGCGAACCGGAAGACGCAGCGTAGGTAGGCCTCCCACTAGATGGACCGACGACATTGTGAGAGTCGCGGGCATCCAATGGATGCAGATGGCAGGATGCCATTCAGTGTGGAGTTTAAAGGGGGAGGCCTATGTTCAGTTTGTGGACGTCTTCTGGCTGATGATGATGATGATGACGACTCTGTACCTACCTATATTCATGCAAATAAACGTACTTCTGCAGCTGCCAATTCGGCAGAGCAGCACAAACGGCGCAAATATACTAACCTCGGCAGTGGTTACATATTTGAGGCATTTGAGGTTGAGACATTAGGCCCTTGGGGAACGGGAGCTCACCTCATTTTCTAAAATCTTTCCGAGCGCCTGGTTAACGCGACCCGTGACCAAAATGCTGGCGTGTATCTGGCTCAACGTATAAACATTGCCATTCAACGTGGTAATGCCACCAGAATGCTGGGTACGCTGCCAACTGATAGTGGGCTTGAGCATTTGGATGGTCTTTACACCTTGAACGGTTTACAGACAGTCTAACTGTTGTTTTTGTTGTGTGAGTTAGCTTGTATTTTGTTTAGTTAATAAAGGCACTTCATTTGATGTGAGTGTATAGACACTTGCCAATTTGCGACGAAGTCATATCTTGTGAATAACGTACACAACAACTAGTTTCAGATAAAAATCTGATTATTTCAATAATTATAATTACTTTTTTTTATTCATATAATTAGCTGGTATAAGTCTATCCATGCACGTACGTGCACAAGAAAATTATAAAATGAATCAGAAACAGTGTCTGTGGAAAAAATGTAGTTAATTATATTTCGAGTGTTTTACAGAAGTATTACTCACTTTCTAGTGAGTTCATTCCCTCGAAATTCATTCATTCGTTAATTCAGTTACCTACCTACTCGTATGTCCATTTTTTTGTTCATCCTTTCACAAACTTGTCTCGCTTCCCGGTGCTAGTAGATAATGGAAATGTAGCTTTGGAATTAGCTTCGAATACGTAAAGTGAATGGGAGCTAACAAGTCTCTTGAAAGGGACTTGTAAAAGGTTCCAAAGGCTACATACTATTGGACAGACAGTATTGTACGCTTTTTTAAATCACGTGATGAATTCTATGCTTTTTATTATTCTGTATAATCAAGTTGTCGTCGGTAATGTTGACAGGACGTAAAAATTATGTAAATACGGTAATGGCAGTAGACGTGTCCCGGTTTCATGTTTGTTATCAGGTTTGTTAGACGAGATGCTCTTATCTATACAGGGTTACGCACATAAACTGTACTAAGTCAAAAAGAGATCATTGTACTCATCATTATCAACAACTTTTCCTATGGAACCAACACGGAAATCGTTAAAAAACTGCTGTTCCATACATTTTGTGTCAATGACTGTTTTCTTCTTAACTTTTTTCGCGATTTCAGGGTTGGTCCCATTATAAAAGTTGTTTATAATGATGAGTACAATGATCTCCTTTCGGTTTAGTACAAGGTATTATGCGTAACCCTGTATTAAGAAAAAATGGAGGATTTAATAAAATTGAATTGACATAATTAATTTGTAGAATCATGTTATCGTATCATTGAATATATATATACTTTGCTGTCTACAAGATATAACAAACAAACGTAACTTTGAACATGTGTTGAGGTAAGATTGGCACGGCAGAAATGATGTAGGTCGTTTGCTGATTTTGTATTTAAAACCTAATTTTGAAAATAATCTTCAGCCTAATTTTACTGAAACATCCCCATGAATCCACTCAATAAACTTAAGTAAAGTTTTATAAACACATTATAAGCTAAAAAGGTGTCTCGTTATGAATAAACGATGTATCCGTAAACAGGTTGGTTAATAACATCTCTAATCTCGGTTTAAAAGCTTTGCCACTTACAAAGGCAGATTGGAAAACTTTTTTTCTTGTGAGAGTCCAATTAAAGTTGTTAAAAGCAATTTCCTTCGGCGGTGTGTGCATGATCCTCGATCTTTCCATTATTGTTCCGGCGGATTTTTAATACTTTTTACTGCTTTAAAATTGTTCTAATTATAGCTGACAGGTAGTTTGCTATTTTGGCGAGTATTGGTTTAAAACAAATTATTGGAGATAAAAGTCATACCATACCATACCAGTAACTAAATAATCGAAACATAAATCTGAATGATCCATCTGCCCCGGTGGCTCAGTTGGTAGTGAACCTACTTTCTGCGCTTGGGGGCGTGGGTTCGATTCCCATGTAGGACAAACATTTGTGTGATGAACATTTGTGTTTGTTCTATGTCTGGGTGTTAATATCTATTTAAGTATGTATTTAAAAATATATACGTATGTATATCAGTCTCTGGCAGCCATATTACAAGCTTTGCTTAGTTTGGGGTCAGATGACCGTGTGTGCAATAATGTCCCACATATTTATTTATTTATTTATTTATCTTGAAAATTTGGGATCACAGTTTTTTATTTTTTTAAGTTATCATCTTATTAATTCAGAAGCATTTTTTTTTACTTAGTTCATTCCTTTATTTTTAACCTCCAACGCAAACTGAGGGGTGTTACAAGTTGAACATGTGTATCTTTTGTTCCTGTGGCCCAAACGGTTGAACCGATTGTGATTTCGTTTTTTTAAAGGTGACTTGATCGAGAATGTTCTTAGCTATCGTCATCATTATCATCAACAGCCAGTAGATGTACCTGCTGAATATAGGCCTCCCGCTTAAAACGCCACACTGAACGACATCCTGCGATCTGCATCCACTAGATGCCCGCGACTCTCAGTCCTTCTAGTGGGAGGCACTACGTCTTCCAGTTCGTGGTTTCCACTCCACACATTTTTCTTCTTTTTCATTGTTTTTGTGTGATATGGCTTGCTCATTACCACAACGACATATTTGCAAGTTCATATAACTATGATAACTATTCAAGAAAATCTGTTCAGCTGTTTGAAGATTGTCAGCTAATTTATTGGTATTTTTTTTAATCAATTTATAGGTTTAATTGTTAGACCTCATTTGTTAATTGTCTTATATTGCATTCAAAACGCGCTCTCGGAGTATACATTCAAAGAACCCTAGATAATACCTATTATAAGGAACGCACTAACTATAACTCTCAAAGCTCAAGACAAGAAGTTTTATTCCCCCTATCTAATTGAAAGTTTTTCTTATGTATAAAACAAAGAGGGAATTTCACGCTTCGCTCACCCTCACATTTTCACATCGTTAAACCCAAAACATTTTACTTAATTTGTACATAGAATATTCCCAGTAATAATTCACTGCAGGAAAGAGATAGAATGCCTGCTATTAAATACAATATAGTGAGCTTTTTTAATGCGGTTACTGTTATTGCAGATGTGTAGTAACTGCGCGCTTATTTTCAGGCAATAGATATTGTTTACGTTATTTTGTCAATCTCATTGGGATGTATATCGAAGGGACTGAAACAGAAACATTATCCAGTGCTGAATAACTTTCCTATCTAATAAGTTACAGACATCACAGATAACTAATAAGTGTTCTGTTTATGAAGTGAAAGCATATTTACCTAGTTATCTCTAATTGTATGATCTCTTTTTTATTTTGGTCACATCATAATTTCCACGTAAAATGAGCATTCGGTAACGACGCAACTTTACAGAGGTCTATATAATTTGGCTACTTAAATAATTGGCGCCCTCTTCTAGGGTTAAATTATGAAAGTAGCTCATTATGTCAGACATTGAGCACGCGAACGCTCGATCCATAAAACTGAGTGACTGTCTGAGCACTCCGGCGCAGAGTAACACAGAACTAGATACTCAACTTCAGCGGGTTATACTATAAGTATTTTCTACAATGTTTTATTTATTACAAAGTTGAAAGAAGTTAAAAAATGATTTACTGCAAACCAGGTGCCTTACCTGTTTTAAGTGATTATATTTAGGTGTAGTTAAAAGTTGCACGACCGCGAACCGTATCTGGGCGTTCAGTGGATGTTTGCGGGAATACGATATATACGCACTACGTTGTTTCAGCGCTGTTCCGAGCCCGCGTTAAGTAGTAGCCTTACTCCTGGTCGGTTTCTTCTGTCTTCCTGCTGAACTTCAACGGGGAGTGGTATAAAAAGGATATCTACAAACATATCTCTCCGTGACAGCACTGCTACAACTCTCTCACTTTGTCCACATGTGACGTGGACTGGGAACCTTGAGAGACTAACAATGCCAAACCAATGGTTAAAGGATCAACAAAACAAACAAAAAAAAAAAACTAATCAAACTGAACACCCAAGGTGAGGATTTAAAGTATATTTGTTCATGATCACAACATAATGTCATGAAAATGAGATTGTCAACGTTATCAATCTGCGTGTCCCTAATCTGTGGCCGAAACAGTTACTCAGCTAACTTGAGATATGAAGATGAATTCCATTTGGAAGAATTGAGTAGTGCCTTCTTCCGACCCTCGAGCGCACGTTTAGGCCATGAAATGGGGTTTACGAGGTAGTGAATTTTAAACAGTTATAATCATTTAAATGTCAAAGTTTTATTGGCTAAGTTTCTATGGTTGCTTATTCAGAAAAAAAAAAAACAAAAAAACTTATCTTTAGGTTAGGAATGAAATTGGATACATTATAAATCTTCTTATATAATAAAAGGCGATGCATGTATGTTTCCTTGACTGATTTTGACGGCACTTTTACTGGCAGATAGCTGATGATATAAGAATTAATCCACTCGGGTGAAACTGCGGCCGCAGCTAGTTATATATTATTACACTTATGAATTACTGTCAGTTATGTTAGTAGTTATAATTCTGTAAGGTTGTTAGGGATCTTCACTGTGATATTTCCTAAATAAGGTTCTACGGAAAGGGTATGTTAAACCTATAGGGTTTCGTTATACGCATTATTATGAATAACTTTTACTATAGAACTAACCCTGAAATCGCAAACAAGCACTAGATATAGTTTAACACATTTAGTTAGGTTATTCAAGGTTGGTCTCATAGGAAACTTGTGTATAATGTCTTTGATTATGTTATATACACAATCAAAACGATGAGTATAATCCTTTCTTTATAACCCTTATAACAAAATTCTTGTCATAAATTCTGACCAAATTAAAAGTTCAAGTTCAATTTATTTTGCCATAGAAACACAAAGAACACATAGGTATGTCAACTTACAAAAATACATCAAATTTGATTTAAATTTGGCTGTATATGGGCCTTGTCACCTTAAAAATAATAATAAATTTATAATTAAAAACTAAAGGGGTTAAAAACTTAATAAAAACTATTGATGATTACAAGATGTGTGCGGTTGTAAAGAGGCCTTGTCAAACTTTTTACTATTGAACAGAGCTACACTAGTCCATGCAGATTTTCCAGCAGACTAACTGCAAGTTTCCTATTGAACACTCCCATAGAATTGAATAAAACTGCAATATTCCACCTTTATTGTTGTACACCCCTAACACAGTACACTGTTTATTTTCAATTCGGTAACAGAATGGCGAGCGGCTCGGCCCCGAACTGAGCTCAGAGCACACCGTTCACCGTCGAGTGTGATTAAAACGGGCGGCATCCCGCTGCGGCCTGCGACTGACATGCAAGCATGGAGACGCTATCAGCTTACCTCGGACATAGAGCTGGCCTTTTAAAGCCAGTATTGCACCAAAATGAAGGTATATCACTATACAATATCCTACGTAGATCAAAGAAAACACTCTGCTCATTACACAGAACAGGAGCAAGTGGCGCCTCGTCACATCAGAAGCTAGTATTAATTTTTGATCACTGTGTGATCGCAGTAGTTATACTATTATCAAGGAAGTCTGCATGTGTAAATGATGAATGTAATACGTGATGCAGATCAACGATTTAGTATAGCAGCCTTATCGTACATCGCCTAGTAGATTGCCTTTAGAATTTCGTAGCTTTGTCACGTGATTTCATAGACGAGTACCGTCAAGCCGAATTATGTAATATGCTGCAATCTAAAAATTGGCTGCATGGTGATGTCACGTGGAGTAGTTCTCTAACAGCATAATGGCTACGTGACGGTAAACGTAGCTCCGGATAACTAACGTAGCAGAGGTGCGACGATTTGAAAAGAATTGCGAAAACACTTACTCGTAAACGAGATTTTCCCCGAAAACATGGAAAAATTGCTAAAATGAGAGGAGGAGAGATACCCTCCATGCGTAGTGACGACTCCATAACAATACGAAGCCCTCGCTCATCTCGGTATGTTTAATTCATTCCGTGAAAACGTACTGACAAACAACTTTACTGGGACAACAAGCAAATTTACTTGTTTGTCGTTTAATAGATACCTACCGTAACTTAAAATAATATTGCCATTTTCAGTGCTTCCGTTCAAAATTCATCATTATATTGTCTACAGTGTAGAAGTCTACACTATCGTTGTCCGTGAACATTGTCCTTTATAGAACTACAGAAGATGCGTCTGCGGGCGGATCTTAAACTACAATGTAACATTTGATAGTCTGGGTTAAGACGATAAATAGTTGCAATCGAAACTGGTTCATTTATTATCTTAGCTATTTTGAGAATGAGATAGAAGCTACTGATAATAAATCATTCTTGTGGTGATAATACTAAAATATTAAAAAATAAATATCTTTGACATTTTTGCACACACGGTCATCTGACCCCAAACTAAGCAAAGCTTGTAATAATTGTGTCTGCCAGAGACTGATATACGTACATTTATGTTTTTAAATAGATATGAACACCCAGACATAGAACAAACACAAATGTTCATCACATGAATGTTTGCTCTAAGTGGGAATCCAACCCACAACCCTAAGCGCAGACGCCATGTTTTCTACCAACTAGGACAACGAGGCTATAATGAGATTAAAAATCATACAAATAACTAATTATCTTATTTACAACATGCTGTTTCATAGTAGGTCTATTAATATTGGGTTATAATTGAACAAAATTATTATTTACAATTTGGTATTTGTTAATATATCAGTTAATGCTTATACTTAATTAATTAAAAGATTTAATAGGTATCAAAGCCTTTAATTACATTTGAGCAATGATGTGGTTATTACCAGAAACGGAATATGGTTGGTAATTTTAATGTTTTTAATTATTTGATACGTGTTTATTTGCATTTTCACAAAAAAAAAATATAATATTTTAGGCTACGATTTTGTATTTTCTTCAATTTGTGTTTTTTTTTTTTGCATTGCTATTCAACGTGACAATGCCACCAGCATTCTGGGGACCTTTCCCTCCACTAATTATCTTTTTGTTAAAATTTTATTTATTTTAAGCTTTAGTTAGTTATTAGTTTTTACTTAGTTGTGCTTAATAAATTATTTCATAGACTTTGTTTGTTGTATATTTGATGAATTTATGTAATCAGTAAATTAAATAATAATTAATACCGAAGTAATGTAATAATAACTAAGTAATGTACACGACCCGAGAATAATATGACAATGGAAATGAAACTAACTACCAAGACACGGGTCTCCTACACACAGTTTGACATTTATAGCCAGTGACAGCATACATGTACTTTTCTTGAATAAATGAATGTGAATCTATACATATAATAAAAACGTAGACATAAAAAAATCTGTAATTGCAAGATAACAAAAAAAAATCACACAGGTCGTCTTAAAATAAGCAGCTTAACACGATAGGACAGTTTTTAGAGTTTTTGTCTGTTTGTTTGTTTGTTTGTTTGTTTGTTTGTTTGTTTGTTTGTTTGTTTGTCCGCGCACATCTCCTAAACCACTGGACGGATTTAAATGCGGTTTTCACGAATATGCTTAGAAATTACCAGATTAAAACATAGGCTATCTTATATCATTTATTTTAATTCTTTATTTTTACATAAACGAAAATAAAAATCAATGATTTATTTCTTCGTTAGCCGAAACGTAATATGAGGATCGTCACATAGCCTCAAGCAAGAAGATCCAAAGTAAAGAGAATGTTATTGACATAGCCATTAAAATTTTGAAACTGTCAACTGTCATTCGGTTAATCAGTTTAAATTTAAAGAAGGTTCCTTAACCTTCTTAGATGAATGAACGTGTAGATCAAGCATGTTATAGGCCTTACAACCTCTTTGGTGATTCATTCCAGTGCATGGAGTAGGAGTGTGGCGTACTCGTACTCCTTGCGCCAACCTTCGTGAATTTCATTCCAATTTTCCACGACGTGTGGCGCTGGGGCGCGAAAAATAATAATAAAAGAACACCGATTTTCAAATGGAATTGTCATTCGCTTTTTCTAAGATTTGTCTAAGATTTTTCTTTGCAATAAATTTATAATTTCTTTCGGACTCAGCTATTTTCTTCCATTGTCGGTAGCTTAACCCTCTCCTTCTATATAAATAGTACAAATCCACTATAATTGGTGACCACTGAATGGACCGTACACCACCGACAAAGGTCAGAATGCCGCTAGATCGTACTGATAGCACTGCGGCTGACACGAAGAATAAAGATGATGACAATGTATTCCGAGTTGGCGTGCGAATTCCACCGTTTTGGCCCGAGAAGCCGGCGATTTGGTTCGCCCAGATCGAAGGCCAATTCGCGATTTCCAACATCACTGCAGATAGCACCAAGTTCTACTATGTGATTGGACAACTTGACCCGCAATACGCAGCTGAAGTCGAAGACATCATCGTCAACCCGCCTGTGACCGAGAAGTACGAAAAACTCAAGCTGGAGCTAATTAAACGTTTGTCCGCATCAAGAGAAAAAAAGGTACAGCAACTTTTAACACACGAGGAGCTAGGTGATCGTAAGCCTTCTCAATTCTTACGTCATCTACGACACCTAGCAGGCCCCGGAGTTCCAGAAGACTTTTTACGCATGATTTGGA
This sequence comes from Agriopis leucophaearia, assembly GCA_949125355.1. Lineage (NCBI taxonomy): Eukaryota > Metazoa > Arthropoda > Insecta > Lepidoptera > Geometridae > Agriopis > Agriopis leucophaearia. The sequence continues at coordinate 18,796,989 of OX421268.1, read as the reverse complement.
CCAGCCGCCTACCGAACAGCGCGCAGACATCATTGCTTCGCAGCAGATGACGTCATCACTCGATGTGCTGGCAGACCTAGCCGACCGCATACATGACGTTGTCCCTATAGCCCAGGTCGCATCTACATCCAGTACCACACCGGGAAGCTCCAAGCTCCATATTACATTCTCATGGTTCTATTCTACGAGTATGTTAGCATTTAAAACACAAAATATATCGCATCCTATTTTAATACAGTCCCGCGAATAGAAATATTCAAAAAAGGCCCTTTGTACATGAAAATAAACCTATACAACAAAATTCCGGACGCAATAAAGAAAGAAAGAAATAATAACATTTTTCCAGAACCAACTTCGTAAGTTTCTAACCCAAAAATGTTTAACTATACTTAAATTTATATGTTTATGTCTGTGGTCTGGTTTTGTGAACAGCCACTACATAAGTCATTGCTGCACCCTTTATGCAGGGTATATAAACTTAGCTTTTAGAAGAATACAGTGTATATTTGCAATAAGAATAAGAATATAGAAATAATTTTATTTTACTGTGATATTTTAACAGATAAATAGAGTAGTTCCATTTCATGGCTTTTTAATCAAGGTATACATACAAATGCACGCGAAATAAGAAATAACTAGCCAAGAGCGTGTTAAGACAAGCATTATGTCAGGGTTCCGTGGCCAGCGAAACTGGCCGGAAATATACTTTTAATGGTTTAGACAAAAAGAAAATTTCAAAACATGCTCTGCACTGTGGTCACATTATCTTTTTGATTTGAAAACTGTTGACGGTGTTATTTATTACTTTTATGATTCTATCAATACTTCACACAGGGCGACTTAAAATAAGCAGCTGAACATGTTAAGGCAGTTTTTAGAATTTTTGTTTGTTTGTTCACGCACATCTCCTACACCCCTGGAAGAAAATGCGGACGGATTTAAATGCGGTTTTCACGAATATGCTTAGCTATGACCAGATTGAAGTATATGCTATGTTATTTTGCGCAAGGCCGGATTAAGGGAAGAAAAAAGAATTGAAGGTTTATATGAAAATCTACGCGTACGAAGTCGCGGGCAAAAAAGCTAGTTTTGAATAAAAAATTGTTACCGCACTCACACTTGGCCATCATTTATTATTTGTTGTTTTACTTTGTGTATTATAATCATTCGCATGAATATAGTATCGTTCGCGCAAAACTTTATGAGCCCTCTGAAGTTAGGCGCGAGGCCTCCCCGACGCCCTGTAAAGTCCCTCGGATACCTATAATATGCGTACTGCGCAGCCACTGGGCCTAACTTCAGAGGGCTCATAAAGTTTTGCGCGAACGATACACACTCAAAGTTTGACGCTTGTTCGTATTACTGTTTTTACAGTTTTTACATTAGAACAAAATATTTAAAAAAAAAATGTACTCCCAATGTACCAATGCACGTAGTTTTTACTTGTTGACTTTATTGTTATTTAATCCGCCGTAATATTTGAACTACAGCTACCAATTACTATTCGAAAGCTACAGCCGTTAAAAGCTAGGACGGTCAGACAGATGGACGGACAGACAGACAAACAGACAGAAAGACAGCGTGGGCTTAGTAACAGGATCCCGTGTTTAGATATGGAACCCTAAAAAGTAGTCAAAATGGCTAATATAATAACTAAAATTCATGAATATATATTAATATTGAAAACATGCATACTGAGTGGATTTAGATAAAGCTTTATTATTAATCTCGTAGAGTATTAGAATTAATTAATTAGAAAGACAGAGTGCAAATCACAAACCATCTGCAATAAAATTACTTACGTATAACTGTTAGATTCATTTAGTAAATGCATGAATTGCTTTGGGTTGCCAACTAAAGTAGATGTACCATATTTAGTTAGTTTTCTGCGTCGTTGCCGCTTTTGAAAACCACTCACTTGACTCTAGTTTTAATTAAACACCAGATGGTGAACAAATTCAAAATTTATACGAAATCAGAGAATTACGTTTAATATAATTGGCGCTATATCTATTTACTCTAATGAGTTTGTCGCTGAATACAGTCACAGATATTTAATGTGAATTTGGTTGAACTCAAACTCATTCTGGGAATCACCAAAAATACTGTACTGTGTACTGAACTTTCACGGGTGTTCACTACAATTATATCGAAAAAACTTTCCACAACATTATCACGGTATATCCCGTTAATAATCATATATATATATTTTATGCCATAGGTGGCAAACAAGCAGACGGACCGCCTGATGGCAAGGGATCACCGTCGCCAATAGATACCTGCAACACCAGAGGCATCACAGATACTTTGCCGACCCTTAAAGACTCTATTAATAGCCCTATAACCCCATATTAAAGCTACTCGGAATGCCGTAGGACGTATATAACTGTAATCAATGAATATATCATATTTTCTGACTACAATTTTACTGAAGTTATGTGATTAGTTACAGTTTTACAAAACGATGTAGCAATGATAGCTCAGTGGTTGACGAAATCAGATAGCATCATGGTGTCGACCGCGGGCATGGTACAAGGAACAATACCTACTTATTTCTAATATATAAAGTAGGTACGGGTAATAAAGTAACTAGTAAAATCTTTATCAGTTTCTACTGAATGAAATCATGAACAATGCCTAACTATAATCATTTGTTTAGATCAGAAAATTAGGTATATCGGGCTTTGTATTCATCGCCATGTCACAATATTATAAAAAATATTAATAAGATAGGAATGTAAATCATAACAACGCTAAAGTTAATTCTGGCTCGCCGCATAAACCTTACTTGAACAACATATTCCAGATTCTAGTCCATTGACATTGAGAAATTACTCAAGGTTCTTAACAAGGGCTTTAGGCTACATTTTAAGATCGTTTGGACCTTAGATGTAGATCAGACAAACATGGTAGATATGCCTCAGTGCAATTTTTTTTTTTCAAATGTTTCCGTGTTTCTCCTACTTTTTTGACTATCAAAAACACAAAAGCTGTAAGTACGGCACACTCATTTTCTCACGCACACTTAGTAAATTGCAGCAATACCAACTCTTACAGCTGCAATATATAACTTTATAAAAAGCTAAAAAAAATATTTTTTCAAGTGAAAACTTCTTTAGGCGCGTTGTGCACTTTTTGGGTAAACAAAATTCATGGAACTCGCGTCATCGTCACGCTGTACCGTGTATTTTAAAACAGCGCCATCTCTTGTAGAATAGGTGAATTACTACTTAAGTTTTCACTTCTGACATGCAGTCTTATGATTGATTCTTTATTTTTTGTGTATTTTACTGAAGTATATTGGGTACCTACCTACTCGTAATTGACAAAAAATCTCACTTCGGTGCCTGCTACAGTTTTTTTTTTTGTTCAAAAACCTAGTGAAAGAGATCAGATTTCGTAGATTTCTTTAACTTTTTACAATTTTATTGCTGCTGTCAGAGAAAACAAATTAATCTTATTTTATGTATTTATCCAAGCGCCTGCCAAGCGTGGGGATTATGGCAACACCCCTCTCTATGAGGGAGGCCTTGTCCAACAGTGGACGTAAATTGGCTGATGATGTGTGTGTGTGATATGTATGTATTTATATTATTTATTTAATAAAAGGCTTGCTTTTGACCGCCAACTCGCCTCATGTTAAGCGATGATGACCACCGACCGAGGACTTGGACTTGGGCCAAGTTTAATATACCACATGCATAAAAGGGTAGGAAGGCCGTATGCAGGGTTTAATTTGGGTTTGAGTTTGATTTGACTAAAGCAGCTTATAACAAGTCTGATTTAGGCCATACGCGTTCGTTCCCCCCTCGTCAGCTTACCATACCTCCCTTGATTTTCTGATCTGAGATTTGGACCTTTATTTAAGTTGATAGCTACATTTGATAGTAGTTGAGAGTGCAGTTTAATTTTCAAAATATGTTTAACTATCAAAGTGGTTTCGTAAGTTTTGAGCGTGGATTATAAATACAAATAGGTATTGTATTCCAAAAATATTAGAACGAGGGAGATTTGTATTTTTGCATAAAATATAATAATAAACCTCTGAGTGAAATATTTTCGAGAATATTTTACTAATTTACATGAATGTTTTTATAGTAAAAATATTTAAGTTTGATTGGCTGGTTATAAGTTGTGAAGTAGAAACACATGAATTTATACGTTCATAATATTACGAGTTCTGTCAAGTGCACTATCTGAGAGCAGTTAAAATGAATAGATAGTGTTGTACTCGGGACATCACTACTGGTGGAGTAGTCTGCCAATGTGGTGACGGTTGTCGCCACTAGTTTTACGAAACAAAACAAAATTCTACTCATTCTCTTCCAAAAGGGTCTACTATAAGAAATTATACGTTCTAAATATGTTTGTCTCATTATGAGACAATGTCACGTTTGATTGTCTGAGCAGCGTGCTCTACATTGCACACTAGACGACTCGAATGAAGCCACGGAGAGTGTCATTCGTGTGACCAAATTTGGATCAAAAACTTAATTTAAGAACAAAATCACACTAATATTATAAATGCGAAAGTTTGTGAGTGTGTGAGTGCGTGTGTGTGTGTGTTTGTTACTCCTTCACGTTGAAACGGCTGGACGGATTTGGATGAAATTTAAAACTAAGGTAGCATATGTCCTAGATTTAAATATAGGCTACATTTCATCATCATCATTATCACCACTTTTCATCACCACGCGATTGAAACTGTGTGGTGGCGAAATGTATTAAATTTAGCGAAAAGAACACTATATCACACTTCAATATATCAATCGATCATCATCAATCATCATCATCATCATCACTATTTTTCATCACCACGCGATCGAATCTGCGTGGTGCCAAAATGTATTATATTTAGCGAAGAGAACACTATATCACACTTTAATATATCAATCGATCATCATCAATCAATCAAAGTTAAATGATTATTTACGGGATATTTACCGTGGTAAGGTTGTGGAAGGAGCTCCCGATATTTCGGCGCAGTTACATGCACCATGTTCACGGGAGCTCCTTCCACAACCTTACCACGGTAAATATCCCGTCAATAATCATTTAACTTTAGTGAACAACCGTGATAGTTTAAAACAGTGATCAATCAATCAGCAGAATAAATGCGAAAGTTTGTAAGTGTGTACGTGTGTGAGTGCGTGTGTGTGTATATTTGTCACTCCTTCACGTTGAAACGGCTGGAGGGATTTGGATAAAATTTAGAATAGAGATATGTCATGCCCTGTATTAGTTGTCATTTGTACTGTTTCCATGTTTCCTGGTTTGCTGGGCCGCTAGTTGCCCACGAGGTCGAATGTCAAGCACAGGAGATATACAAAATGTAAAAAAAACGATGCCACGCGGTTCGCTGGGCCGCAAGTGACCAGCGAGGGCGAGTGTCAAGCACAGGAGATATACAAAATGTGAAAAAACAATAATGCGCGGCCGCAAGCAGCCCACGTGAGTGCCGAGCAGAAGTGATGTGCAAAAAAAGTAAAAAAAAACTTTCGATGCCGCGCGGTTCGCTGGGCCGCAAGAAGCCCGCGATAGCGAGTGCCAAGCACAAATGATAGGCAAAAAAAAACTTTCGATGTCGCGCGGTTCACTGTGCCGCAAGCGGCCCGCGAGGGCGACCTTTAAGCACAGGTGATGAGCAAATAAGTAAAAAAAAAACTTTCGATGTCGCGAGGTTCGCTGGGCCGCAAGCGGGCCGCGAGTTCGAGTATCAAGAAAAGGAAACGTACAAACAAGTAAAAAAAAACATTCAATGCTGCGCGATTTGCTGAGCTGCAAGCGGCCCATGTGAGCGAGTGCCAAGCAAAGGTGATGTGCAAAAAAGTTTAAAAAAACTTTCCATGTAGCCTGGTTCGCTGGGCCGCAAGTGACCAGCGAGGGCAGGTGTCAAGCACAGGAGATATACAAAATGTGAAAAAATAATACTGCGCGGTTTGCTGGGCCGCAAGCAGCCCGCTTGAGTAAGTGCCAAGCAGAAGTGATGTGCAAAAAAGTAAAAAAAAAACTTTCCGGTTGGTACTTAGCCATACCGGTCATCAATATCCAGGATGAAATACTTATATCGTCCTAAAATATAATTATATCTACTTTGCAGAAAACTTGATTATATTTCCCTCAAACAACGCGGGCGAAGCCGCGGACGGAAGCTAGTGTATATATAAAAAGAAACATTGATTTGAAAAAAGAAGACGAACAAATGTTTGTTTGTTCGACAATACTGGCATACCATTGGTTAGGTGAAGATTAGATCAACAGTAATCAAGGCATTGTTTAACAAACATACAAACACACATGCAAACGTCGACATGCCGATACTCTGATACCTATTGACATTTATTTTGAACGCAATGTTGCGTTTACAGAAACACAGAAAGTTGTCGAAACCGATTTGTAGCGTTTTCATTCTAGACGGCGTTGCAAAACGAGTTTTCGCTTACAAAGCAGCCTGTTCAACTTTTAAAGCAAAAAGACTTCCACCGCCGCACCGCAGCACCCCAGCGGCGCGGACACAAACTACAAATACGTGGACAGAATGCTGCGAACACTTTGTCCGGAGAAGTAAAGGAACTACACGGTACTGCTCAGTTCGAGTTGGTTTTGTAAACTGTATGCTGGTCAACACTGAAATGGTCGATGTTCGTATTCTTTTCGCTGGTTTTACAAAGTATTGACTGCTTGCTGGATTAGCAAAGGTAGAGATCTTACAAGGATTTAACATAACAAAAAAAATTACGTCTTCTACTATTATGCAATGGAGATAATACTGTGATGAACTATAAAAAATAAGTGAAGACAATTCATAAATTGGATGACTGGCAGGATTCCCATCTACGTCACTCTTGAACTCTTGGAATCTTAAACGGATTAATCCGTTTAAGATTTGAACTATTCATCACCTGGCTCCATCTCCAGATCAGTTCAATGGTACCAAATTATTGTAATGTCATTTGGATCAAATACATACATGCAAAGTTTCAAATTGATACTACATTTAGGAATAGGTTAAAATCGACATCCAACATTTGTTTACATAGTTACGAGTGAAAGAATCTCTAAACTTTTTCAAGTAGCTTATGCTAAAACAAACGTAGCTTACAACTCTCCTCTATTAAGAATATGTGGTACATACAATGAAACTAATGCTTCCCTGTGCGGTCTTGATATCTTTCACGACTCTATGAACGTATTCAAGAATAAACTGATAACCTATATAAATGGAAAAAACAACACAAGTTAATAGAGTTCTGACATCCTCAATGTACAAATGGATTTTTTCTTATTTGATTTTTTGTGATGTGCCACTGCCATTAATCTAACCCACCCCAATGGCCCCACGTTGGGCGCCATTGTAACGCTCCTAGTTGTTCTACCTATCCAGGCGTAGTAGGTAGTCAAGAAAACAACAAGAAGGTTAACAAAGATAACTATAATTTAATAAAAGAAAAAGAGGGTAGCTATAATACAGTTATAAAAGTACAGTTATAAAAACTATGAAATAAGATAAAGAAGAACGGGTCGGGGTGAATTTACACTAATGGACCGAAATGCGTTACGCGACCATGAGACACACTGGCCTTGGATTTTAGAGACAGCTTCCACGGAGCGAGGTAGGTCACGGAGCAAGTTAGGTGCACAGGGCAGTGCTGCGGTGCAGAACCGAGCCAAGCGGCCGGATGTAGAAGCTGGTGCCGTGAGCGCTAGCGTGCGGGTGAACCCCAATTCGGGGTAAACACACACTTGAGTTTTATGTAACAATATTTAGTAAAAGATATAAATGAAAGATTGGCGAGGTAATGGCGTACGTAGCGTAGCTGTGTAAAACGAAATCACGGGAGCTATCGTAGCGTCCGCTTTCCAGTGCCACTGGCCGTTGGTTGTGTCCCAGAGGTCGCGCGGTTAGCGGCGTCAGGTGATTCACGCCGAGCACTAGATGGTCGCTGATTGGCTTAGACGCGCGACTGGGTGCGTTTACGCAAAAGGTGCTTGTAGTATGTAGCATGAATTATTTGTTATTTAATTAGATAAATAACGAACCGTTACATATCCCCTTTTTTAGTTTAGGATTTTTCCTAGGAAAAATCCAATATACTAGCTAACTAAGCTTGAAATCTTTAACATGCCAGGTCCCTAGATTACGACCTGCCATGTCCTCAAGATCGTAAACGAGTTTCGACTTTTTTGCCGTTATGCGACATTTAATATATTTAGGAGCTAACTTCTTGGAGAACCTGCTGTCCTTGTCACTCTGGTAGAATGTCCGTTTCCAAATTAAGTCGCCTACATTAAAATCGACATTTTTGCGGCGCAAATTATAATTGGTACTACTGCGAGAGTGTGATTTAATGAGCGACAGTTGTACATTGTCAAAGATCTTCTGTAGTACCCCTAGATTTTCAGCGTAGGAGTCCCGGGGGGCAAATATCATCTGATTTCCCAGATCCGCATCAATGTAGTGAGAACCGTCACATGGTAGTTCCCGCCCGAAAACGAGGAATGATGGAGTAAAACGGGTTACCTCGTTGACAGCGCTGTTTAATGCGAATTGTATTTTGGGAATGTTGGTGTCCCAAGACCTATGATCGTTTTCAATGAAGGTAGAAACGGCTGTCATGATAGTTTTATTATAACGTTCTACCGTATTGATCTGAGGTGTGTAGAGTGGGGTATAGTAGACGTTTGGGATGTTGTAGTGAGTGAATAAGGACCGCATCAGATTGCTTGTAAATTGTTTCCCGTTATCCATGATGATTGTGCTAGGGATTCCGTGGACAAGAAAAACACTATCTTCCAATATCCTAGATATAATGTCCGATGTAGCTCGTCTAATAGGGAAAAGCAAGCAGAATTTTGAAAAGCAGCAAGTAATCACAAGTAGGAATGTATTTTGCTTTCTTGTAACCGGTAAGGGTCCAACGAGGTCAACACTAATCATTTGGAAGGGGCGGCAGCAGTCCTTAGGCCTACCCATTGTTCCTAGAGTAGTGTGGTTCGGATGCTTATAGGAAAGGCAAGTTTCGCAGCTAGTTACGAAATTTACCACATCCTTGTGTTGACTAGGCCAGAAGTATTTCAAGCTAAGGCGTTTATGCGTTTTAAAAATGCCAAAGTGCCCAGATGTAGGTTCCGAATGATTCTGAGCAATCACGTCCTGTCGATACTCCAACGGAACTACCTCCTTCCAGTCAAATTCTCTGGTAAGTGGGTTTAATGAGTTCATGTATCGGAACAGCTTTCCATCGGCGACGCGGTAATTAACAAACGATGTCGGGGAACTTTGACAGCCGTCGAAGATATTTAAGTACCACGAATCGTTGGTATTTCGTGTAGGTTTGTCTGGTGTAGCATCGATGGCTGAGACAGGAACTGAGCGACTTAAGCTGTCTGGTACAACATTTTCGGAGCCTTTCCTATGTTTTATCTCAAAATTGTACACAGATAGTCGTACACCCCACCGAGCCAGTCGCCCTGTTGGGTTATTTAGATTAAGGAACCACTTAAGAGAAGAGTGGTCAGTGTAAACTGTGAACTTGAGGCCGTTTTCAAGGTAGCAACGCCAGTGCTCGATAGCAATGAGCACGGCTAACGCCTCACGTTCCGTGGCACTGTAGTTGCGCTCTGGCTGAGATAAGGATTTGCTCATGTATGCTATGACTTTTTCCTGTCCATCTAATGTCTGAGTTAATACAGCGCCGATTCCATAATCACTAGCATCCGTTTGGACTTGAAACGGTTTAGAGTAGTTTGGGCAGGAAAGTATAGGTGCAGAGACAAGGCACTTTTTCAGTTCCTCGAATGCCTTGTTAGCTTCAGAAGACCAAGTGAAAGATGGAGCGTTTTTGCCCTGAGATGTCAGTTTGTTCAAAGGAGACGACAAGGTGCTGAAGTTAGGGATAAACCTGCGATACCAAGATGCGGTTCCTATAAATCGCCTAACTTCTTTACGATTGGTAGGCGTAGGGTAGTCCACAATAGACTTCACCTTTTCAGGGTCAGCATGTAGGCCATTTAAATCTACGATATATCCGAGGTACTTAAGTTGTGGTCTAAAAAATTGACTTTTCTCGTAATTTATCGTGAGATTGGCGGTTTTCAATTTTTCCAGGACACGCATCAGCAGTGAGATGTGCTGTTCAAAGCTGTCAGACACAATGATGACGTCATCAATAAAGACAAAGACCCTATGTTCAAACTCTGGCCCGTAGAATAGAGCATCTACCAGTCTTTGTTGGGTAGCAGGCGCGTTTGTCAGTCCAAAGGGCATAGATTTAAACTGAAACGTGCCGCGGGTAGGTATGTAGAATGCCGTTTTCTGCCTGTCTTCTTCTCTAATTAATATCTGCCAAAAGCTTTTTGAAAGATCTACGCTTGACAGATATTTTGAGTCACGCAGATTGTCGAGGATCTCTGATATGTATGGCAGGCTGTACGCGTCTTTCTTAGTGATAGCGTTCAGTTTCCTACTGTCAAGGCAAAAACGTAGTTCACCGTTTTTTTTCGGAGTCAAGAGGACTGGAGATGACCATGGACTCTCGCATGGTTCCACAACATCTTCTTTCAACATCTCATCCAGTTGTTCAACCAGGAGTCGTTGTTTTTCTGGTGACATTCGGTAGTAACGTTGACGAACGGGGGCAGCATCCCCAGTGTCAATTGCATGCATAGTTAGAGAGGTACGGCCCAGACCACGCTTTTCGTAGGATATATTGTGGAACTGTGATATTATGCCATCCGCTACTAGTTTCTGTTCTTTAGATAGGTGGTCATACGAAAGAAGTTTGTGTTTATCGTTTGCCACTCCTGTCGCAGAAACCCTTGTGGACTCTTTATAGAAGGCTATTTGGTCTAGATTTTTAGGAAGTAGTCCAAAAAGTCGCCAAAAGTCCATGCCCAGAATCAAATCGTGTTTTACAGTTGGCACTGCATATGCTTGTAGTGTTATTGTCTCACCCTGAAAAGTTACTGGGAGGTATATTATGCCGATTGAATCGAGTTTTTCACCACCTGCAGCAACAAAACGAGTAGAATCACTAACTTCTAGATGAAACCCTGCTTTGAGTAAGCTTTCGTGACTTCCGTTACCTAGGATGGTTGCAGATGAACCTGTATCCAGAAGTCCAGTAAGGGATTCGTCCTGAACGTTGACGGAGACATATAGTCTAGATTTATTTATATTATTATTATCGCGGATTGACGAGACAGTATTAAAGGTACAGAATTTAGAAACAAAGCTTAACCACTCCTTCCACTCTGTTGTGCTGGTTTTGTTCTGTACCGATAATTTCGGAATACTGCTTTCGCAACCCTGTTTTATTAGTTTTTTGGCCTAGAGGCACCAAGATTGCAATCGGGGCATTCTAAGGAACGAACACCCTTCTTACCACATTTGAAGCATATTAGAAAGCGCTTCTCATTACAAGTTCTGAGCGAATGGTTATCTGTTCTGCATCTAGGACAATACGTCGGTCTAGGTTGTCTAGAAGCATCCGATTCCAAAGTTGCCACATCGGTCTGGCTCTGGTTTGGATTCAATTCGCTGTTGTCACTTAAATAATTTACGTTAGGGCTAGGTTTAGTGTATGTATTAGGGTAAGCGTAAGTGGTTTTTTGACTAAAATTCTTACCGTACTGGGGGTACTTATTTGTTGGAGTATACGATGCAGTTTGTTTGTACGCGAACTCTGGAGCTAGTGTAGAACTAGTTACCTTAGGAGGTTCATGGAAGTGAGTAAAACGGCCCTGAACACTTTCGTAATTACGACATACTGATTTCAGCGCATCAATGGTCTGAATCCCAGGCGAGGAAGCCAATGAGCTCGCATAGCAAGGGCGAATATTGTGGAGCAAGATATCTAGTTTGTCTTCCTCTGAGACAGACTTGCTAAGGCGAGAAAACATACCATGCATTATAGAAAGGTAGATAGTGATGTTTTCATTCTCACCTTGTGTACGCGATCGTATTTCAGCAGCAAGCCTGTAGTCGTAGTCACTACTGCTGAAATCTTCTTTTAGTAAAGTACACAATTCTTGCCATGTCTGAACCCTATCCTTGTTGCATCGGTACCAATGTAAGGCGTCGTCAACGAAAATTTCATAGGCAAGAGACAGAATTCTATCGTAGGTGATTCTTCTCGCTTGAACAAATTCTTCGACTTTCTGAATAAATGAACGCACGCACGAGTTGCCGGAAAATTTTAATTTATTGATATCTGCAGTTAAGCTGCGATCGCAAGTAACAGCTATTGCCATAGCCTCAGGAGTAGTTTCAGTAGTCGCGAAAGTGGTGGTTCTGGACTGAGATTGTAATATTTGTGGTTTAAGGGCAGCAAGTTCTTTATATTGTGAGTTTATATTAGCGATGCATGCCTTATGCCATTCAGCAACCTCAGGCAGGACATTAATTCTATTTAGCCGATGATAAATGTGGTTTAGTAGATTTTCAGCCCTGATGAACAAGTTTTTCTCAAATTTTGTTCTTATTGTAGACAAATTACCCTGTGACTTTATCAGAGAATCTTTTACGGCCTTTAAGTCTTCCGTAGGCTCCAAGTGCGATTCAAGAATGTCTTCAGATGGTAGTAACTGAGACAACTTAACTATTTGTTTTCGTAGTTCTTGAACCGATTCACCGACGCCACCGCGAAGTTCTACTTCGTACTCTAGTTCAGCCTTTTGTAGAGAAAGAAACTTAATGTTATAGGTCATTGTGATGTTTGGGTGAGTGTTCCAATGATACAAAAATTGAAAAAGACAACTAACTAAGTACACAAATGATTTAAACTAAATTTTAGAAGCGAATTGCAACCAAGTCACCTTAATAGTAGTAATCGGCTAATGGATGGTAGTTGGAAAAAAATATTAAAATGTTTGAATGAATAAGCTATCCAAACGTTAAAAAAAACACAAAAGTATTAAAAAATGTAAAAAGAGTAATAGAATACCACACATTAGTCGATTTAGCACAAAATGAACCTTAAAAATAATTGTATAGCCAACACCAGAGAAAACTATTAAAAGCGAACAAGAAGTACAACGCATTTCAGTCATGAATGTAAGTTGTAGCTGGGCGCCATTGTAACGCTCCTAGTTGTTCTACCTATCCAGGCGTAGTAGGTAGTCAAGAAAACAACAAGAAGGTTAACAAAGATAACTATAATTTAATAAAAGAAAAAGAGGGTAGCTATAATACAGTTATAAAAGTACAGTTATAAAAACTATGAAATAAGATAAAGAAGAACGGGTCGGGGTGAATTTACACTAATGGACCGAAATGCGTTACGCGACCATGAGACACACTGGCCTTGGATTTTAGAGACAGCTTCCACGGAGCGAGGTAGGTCACGGAGCAAGTTAGGTGCACAGGGCAGTGCTGCGGTGCAGAACCGAGCCAAGCGGCCGGATGTAGAAGCTGGTGCCGTGAGCGCTAGCGTGCGGGTGAACCCCAATTCGGGGTAAACACACACTTGAGTTTTATGTAACAATATTTAGTAAAAGATATAAATGAAAGATTGGCGAGGTAATGGCGTACGTAGCGTAGCTGTGTAAAACGAAATCACGGGAGCTATCGTAGCGTCCGCTTTCCAGTGCCACTGGCCGTTGGTTGTGTCCCAGAGGTCGCGCGGTTAGCGGCGTCAGGTGATTCACGCCGAGCACTAGATGGTCGCTGATTGGCTTAGACGCGCGACTGGGTGCGTTTACGCAAAAGGTGCTTGTAGTATGTAGCATGAATTATTTGTTATTTAATTAGATAAATAACGAACCGTTACAGTATAAATTTTGTTTAGGTTTAATTATTTAATTTGAATTATCTATGTTTTAGTTTAGTAAAATAAAGGTATTCTGATGATTGGATACAGTATGCAATATGTAATCCATTTGTACTATATTGCGCTTACTGTGTTTACATCGTCACACCTATTTATACACTTTTTACTATATATATTTTTTTTTTTGGTCTTACCACTTTTTTAATGGCAAACGTTGTAAACGCCTGTTAAGGGTGCACGTATCAGAACTGCATTATTTACAAAAAGTGTTATATTATGTAATATTTAGTATGTTGGTGTTTCTATATGAATAAATAAATAAATAAGCTTAAAAAAACGTGTCAAAAAGCATAATGTGAATACCAAACAAACATTTAACAGTATATAGGTGTATAAGTAAAGTGAATAATATGCAGCGAAGTGTTCTTCCATGGGCAGAGTAAAGAAACACGAGTCCCCTGGCGTCCGTAGGTATTCGATGTTTGCTGAATCCAATCCCTTTGAGAATTGCGCTGAACTAGAGATGAGAAAACTTGCGATGTGTTTCCACAATATGTGTTGCAACAAACTGACATGTTCATGTTTAAGGTTTCAACTCAAAGTCAAATCATTGATTGCACATTATGTCATGCTAAGTATATAGTTAACACTTATATTAACACAATGACTCAATTAGGGTATGGCAATTTAGGTATGGAGTGGCCCGATTTGTTTATAGTGTTTTATCGTTTAGATAATTTTCTACTGAATAATAGCACTTTTCAATTAATATGTTTTTCAAATTCTTTGCTAAACTTTGTTCATTTTTGTCACTCTTTAAGTCGTCGGGTAAATTATTAAATATTTTTATAGCCATTGCATGAGGGCCACTACTATGCATTTCTAGTCTCAATTTTGGGATTACTAATTTATGCTTAAACCTGAGCGGATGTTTACGTGGTAATTCTGAAACCTTTTTAAAATATTCAGGGTATTTTTTTACAAAATTGCAAATATCAAAGATTTTGCGCGACGGTTAGGATTTTATATTTAACAAAGTAAGGTTTGTGGAATTGTACTTTGGTGATATCTGGAGCTTTAATGTTAACAAGGATGCGAATCTTTTTTTTCTGCGCGACAAAGAGTTGGCCTACATTTACACTGTTTTCCCAAAGTATGATACCGTAACGAAGCCACGAGTAGGCATAAGCATAGTACGCTGATAAAGCTGTGTCGAGGTCAGAAGCTTGTCGTACTTCCTTGAGCGCGTATGCGAAGCTGGATAATTTAGATTGTACTTTCTTTATATGATTTTTCCAATTTATATGAGAATCTAGTTCGAGGCCTAATAATGTTGCCGCATCAATATTGTATTTTATTATTATTATACATAAAACTGATGTCAAGGGCAGTTTTTTGCTGATTTCATGACGGTTTTCAATCTGAGCTTCATTATTTGTGGCTGGTTATCTGAAACTTTCGTGAAACGCTGGCGATAATCGGTACGTATTTCGCATGTTTGCCGATTGAGTACCACAAAACTTTTTTTCAGTTTAGGATCCGCTTCACGGAACAATATATCCGCTTCCATAGCTGGAGCCGATTTAATGACGCTTATTTATACTCGTAGGAAGGTTCACAACTCGGATAACACATTGTATACCGTAGAAAGCATTGAATGACATGGCCTTACTTCGCCGCGAACGAAACACTTGCGCGATGTAATGTTTCCTGTGGCACCATCTAGCGATATTTTTAGGAACCAAATAACTTGCTGATATATTTTACCATGCAATGCGCTTTGGGTTTGGACACGCTCCTCGATCTGAGCTTCATTATTTGTGGAGATAACCATCTGAAACTTCCGTGAAACGCTGGCGAAAATCACGTTTTTTCACGAGATCCACTTAGTCAAAGAGAGTCTATGATAAACATTCATACGTTTTGATAACAGATATAATTATACCTAGGATGCTACGCGAGACAATTGGAGTAAAATAAACATCCAAATTGTAATAAAGAGGACGGTTGGCAATCCTGTCGCAGAACTGGCAACAATTGCGTAAATAGTATGTTTTAAAAGTTTTTAACCTCAAATAAATCAAAATCAGTTATTTTTAATGATACTGAGTGACGAGACGAGTGAAGTCGCTCGCCTGATGACTCTTCACGCTTGCCCATAACAGCTCAACGCCACTCAGAATTTTGAACTTCAACAGTTCAAAACCCTGGATGGCAATGCACTGCGCTCGTCACCCCGAGATATAAGATGTCAAATCTGTGTGTGCCCTGTAATTTCGTTATTTTTAACAATATTGTCATAAATGATGGTATACACATGTGTGTCTCAAACATTCAACCTTATTAAGGTGTACCTCTGTAAAGTATCAGTCGGCATCATGTCAGTCAGCAGCCTATTTTACCAAATTCTTTTTTTAGTAAACATTTCAAGAAGTATAAGGGATAACAAAGTGTCAAAAACAACGAGTATTGAAAAAAACTAAAAGCACAATTTTCTCTCTTGTTAAATTTAGAATATTCGGAATTTAGCACTATTTCAGTTCAGTACCACTCAACCACTGTCACGGACCACATCGTATAAAATGCAGATGAGATCGGTTCCCGGCAGCTCGCGTCATCAGCTCAATGAGACCACAGACGGCGCGCAATTAGCACCTGATTAGAGGATTAAACTGCCTCTTTATTAGCTCAATTATTTACCTAAAAAACAGCGTTTTAAGCTTACATTTGCCGTGTTCAGACTTAGTGAACCAACGCAGGCAATTTTATATGGAAAAACGTAGGTGAACGCACCGCTAGGCGAAGCACGCTCGTTCATCATCGGCAGTGTGTCCATGTCGCAGATAGATTGCCGAATCAGCTGTTTTACAAAACCACTAGCTATTTTACAAAACAGCTAGCGGTTATGTAAAACAGCTAACTAAGCAATCCGTCTGCGACATCCACACATAGCCGATCGTCTTGCTCACAACGTTCGATGAGTACTGTCGAAAGCGAGCGAATATTTCGTTCGTCACGAGTACATCGTTTTCACTGATACATCAAAACCAACACGTTCGCTCGTGTTAGAAAATATTTTATTTGCTATAGTCTATTAAATGTAAGTTGATTGAAATGAAGTATGTCAAAATCTTCGATTAGTACTGGGACAATTTGGACCAAATCGAGAATAATGTGTGTCTTTGATTATCGACTGGAAGTGTCTTGCACGAATAATATTTTTAAACCAATCTATACTTCTGTTGTAGTACTATTATGATGAGACTTTAGGATAATGAAATAAAACAGAAAAAGCAAGTACAAATTTTTGTAATATAAATAAATCTATTGTTTAATCTAATGGTGTACATTCTAAATCAGTGTCATCATCATCATCAGCGTTAGAGTCACTTGTGAAATCCTGCAGATTAATAATAAATGCTATTCAATCAATAGTCAGTCTAGTATGCTATTCTAGTAGTCAGTCTTTGGATAAAGATGCTTCGTTCCGTAAAATTTACTAAGACAGTTACTAGTAATTCGA
Source organism: Agriopis leucophaearia (assembly GCA_949125355.1). Classification (NCBI taxonomy): domain Eukaryota; kingdom Metazoa; phylum Arthropoda; class Insecta; order Lepidoptera; family Geometridae; genus Agriopis; species Agriopis leucophaearia. The sequence continues at coordinate 18,779,697 of OX421268.1, read as the reverse complement.
TATTATTATACTATATACAAAAGAAATCTAGGTTTACAAAAAAATAGTACGTTATCTGTACGAGTTTTGTACTTCGATAGTACGCAGAGGAAATTCTGAAAAAACATTTAAAAAAAACTATTTAATTCACACAGCAAAATAAAACGATCGATTTTACGTTTATCGATTTACCACGTCCCTAAATTTTTTGTCAAGTTGACGTAACCTTGTTATGACAGAATGGAAAAATATGGCTAATGTATTTTGATAATCCACACTAAATGCAGTTCCGTTTTAAAATTCAAATATACTTTTACTATTTATATGTACAGCACTTGTAGTTCATAATAGTTTAAGACGCAGAAAACCACTGATCTTTGTGTTACAAGTAAATGCAATTCGCCAGACGTTATTACAAAGACATGCCCTGAAATGTCGTCAGCTGTCGTTTCAATCAAGCTACATTTAAAGGACTATAGGTTACATGAACATGAAGTTGGTTACATGACATAACATGTCATGTACGTGCATTCGACACTGTAATTTACGTTGTCCCCGCACGTCTCATGCATTTGCGAGTGTCAGTTCATGTTTTTATTTTTATTTTACTTGTGTAATGAAAAGCACAGTATTTACATCGCGGTTAAAGACTTATTTAGTCCCTCGAACTATTAGCCAACCCCGTCTCGGGACTAAATAAGTAACTTTCACTCCTAGAATAACAATGTACTATTACGCATTTAAATAAGCGCTGATGTTCAAGATTTTAGGTTCAATACGTCCAATTCCTATAACGTCCATTGTTACTTCTACATACGTCCAAATATTCCATTAAATCTGTAACAATAAGCAAACGATGTCGCATCTCTAAATATCCTAAAGGCAGATAAAGTCAATAAAAGTTTCTACAAAGGACAGACTCGCGCGAGAAATAAAACGGTATTTGAACTTCTGCTTATGAGATGTATTGTTGCTATTCACACTTTTTTGTACAAAATATAAATGGAAAAGTTAATAAAATACTGAGACACGTAAAAGTTGGAAACTTGCTTATTATGTTTGAGCTGGCTGCATCCCGAGATTTTACTCATCGATTTTCTACATGTTATAGAACTTATTAAGTCCACTTCAGTTTACTCGTATCGCTTAGTGGTTAAGCATTTACCTTGTAAACTGAAGGTCCTGGTTCCAATCTCGTTCGAGCATATATTTGAATGATGTGTTTTAATTGTGCTCTGGGTGTGGATGTCCGTTGTTCGTGAAGTGTCCTCCTATCGAAATGTATTTTTTATGATCTAAGTGTCCTCATCGTATTTTCACATTCACAATTATTGTGAATGTGAAATTTTAATATAAGTGCGTTGTATATCTGAGTTCAAATTCAAACGTTGAAACATTTTTTTTTATAACTGTATAATAGTTTAACTCTGTCAATGGATTCAAAGATTTTTTTATCACATTTCACTCAAGGTTTTTAGTCTGCTTTTTCCGGGCAAAAAGTATCTTATGTTCTAAGATGCACACTATTTTCTAGTCTTAGTCTATATAATTATTAGCAACGAACATATATTTATAGACTATACACGGACAGAATTAATTTTGTAGCAGAGAGATCAGTGTACTGAGATTATTAACAACTTTTATGATGTGATGATACCTGTATTCTGTACTGACCTCCTCTCGGCTTATTACACTGTTCCGTTTACGCTGTACAGCGTGATACGAGTGAATTATAGTATCATAGCATCATCGTTTAATCTAAATGGATCATTTGCAGTGTCATCGATCATTTTATTAAATGCCCTCCATGCAGTATGTCGGCTAAGAGATCCGTTACTTCAACATTTGCTAATACTATAAGAGTGGGGTACGATACATTATGAACGATCGACGTCATATCGGGAATAAATGCGATACCTATTAAAACTACTAAGAATTTTATTTATATTATCTTTACTGCTATATTTATATTTGATGTTAGACTTATTTGATTTGTTAAAAATAAAAAGCACATTGAAAAATATATTTAAAAATGTAACACGTATAATGAAAAAATTTAAATTGGCTTATAAAGTTCCGATATTTATGTACATTAGTGTTTAGAGTTTTTAGTTGCATTTGGCAGGGATGCTCTATCCTTTTCTCACAAATCAAGTAGCAGTTTGAAATGTATATGGCGTACTAACCAGCAAAGTCAGTAGTGAGTAAGCGTCCTCTCTTCCTAGCAACACATTAAAATGCTAATATCTTTCTTAATTTTTAACACGTTATAATTTTCATTTCGGTGATTTGCTTTATGTATCGTTGATTTTTTCTTTCTTGATTTACTTCTTCCTACTTATCACAACTTTTCACTAGTAAACAAAACATGACGTTTTTCGACAGCTATAAATATTGAGTTGTTTCACACCGTGGTGCGAACCAAATGCGATGCGAATCAGTGCATTACCCGTGTCATAGCCCGTGTAGATATGTTTCACCTAGTAATGTTAAATTATTGAGAATTTCATGTTTTCAGCGAATCTGTTCGCCTCATAAATCAAAGAGCGTGAATCTATATGTAATAATTAGTAGACTCGGTGAATCTCGTTTCAATATCATCTTGATCTTCATCCTTTTGATCGTACATTTGTTATTGAGATATTACTAAAGTTTACGTGAATTTAGTGGGTTTATTATGAGGATGTTATTTAATCGCACACTAAATGTTTAATTCATTTCAATCCATTTTCATACATTTTCCAACTTATGTTTCAAATATAAAAGAGAAAACAACTACCTACCCATAACATTTTGTCAACAATCCAGTCTATTCGACCTGTCATGGCATCAACATGGCTTACTTAATGGTGAAATTTTAATGCGCGTTAATTTTTTCTAAAGATTAACTATATATTAGTTAGCAATATTAGTAATTTAGATTATTTTAGTAGTTAGGTATTAATATGTCGTTTTATTTTTTATTATTGGAATGTTATTTAAGTTATTGTAAATAAAGTGGTTCACGAAACTAAATATTTCACTTATTTTAATATTTATGACTGGCTGTGCTTCACGATTCCATCTACGATTATTCAATATCGTTTACGGTCAGTCAGATTTCCCGAAAATATTATAGAAGAAATATGGTACCGAAGGGCCACGAAGCACGCTCGATTGATCCTTCTTATATCAGAATATTTTTTGCTTTTCTAAATAAGTATGAAAGTAGGACTTGGTACCGACTATATCGTCTCGAAGGTTTGTCTCCGAGATTACCTCCTTCGATCCTTTTTGTAACCGATATTGCCATCCCTTTCATTGTTAAGACCTTCTTGTTAACTTTGAGGATGCTGCGGGTGTTTTCAAAGGGATGGGGTCTAATGACAAAATGTTTGATTTTAGATATTCTTAGAGAAATGTTTCTCTAAGAACTTTCTTGTCAAAGCGGGATATTTACTTAGAATTGGTGATACCAGATGATAAGATTTTTTTTCTTCTGAAATTAACCATGTGGTCTTTTAAAATATATGCGGAAGTAACCTTTTCATAAATTATGTCAGGTTTAATATCGCACAAGTCCGGGGATTTCACGATGAAAGAAGCATTACTTACTCTCTTCACGTATTTATTTTATCTTGTGATTAGAATATCTTTTTTACAGGTATAAGAAATAAATGTTTTTAATACTCATATAATAAGAGAACATTAGTAGATATAAACAGTATGTGAACATAGATCTCACTTGAACCAGATTAGCACATGACTGAGACAGGACAATAAGTATCATAGATTATTAGACTTCTGGCAGCTTTTCTGTATAATTTATATGGAAAAATAACGCTGCCTGAGTGTACGCTGTACTATCTGGATGTGATTAAATCACGAGTGAATCGGTTTCTTCACCGCATCATCAGGCTAGATGGAGGTAAGACGCAAGCCTATTCCTAAAACAATAATAATTAATGTGCAAAATTTATTGAGAGATGAGCTTGTCTTTAGCCCGATGGTAAGCGCACCACTTTCCTATCGCTGTTTGCCTTTTATGTCGTAAATACGTAGATATCTATGGAACTAATCGAAAGTTTCATTGTGGAAATCTAATCCTAGGGCCACGTCTATTGTTTCAGTAAAAGTCAAGTAGATTCCTTATTATACCGCCATTGTGGAGGTAATTAAGTAGGTGCTAAACCTTTTAAGGCTGTTTTTATGGGCTGACATCGAAAGGATTCGGAAAGTTAACGTTAAGGGATCATTAACGCGGGCAGTTCCTTAACAAGGCTATGCGGAGTTGTTAAAGTTTTTATGTGAAGCGACCCGCGGAACAGATAATCTGCTGAGGAGCAGTTAACGGTGACGGTGACTCAACTTAACTAATTATATCATTTGGAAAACTTATAGCGAACTAGATGAGCCAAAAAACTTACAAATCAACTTTCGCATTCCATGTCATATGATTCCGTTTATCGAAGTGTTGTTGAACGCTGAACTGTTATATAAAATACAACAAATAAAAATTAATTATTCATTAAAATATATGAAACTGAGACTCCAATGGGGCAACATGTTTTTCATGTTAGTGCCAAAATAAACGCCAAAAAATACAACAAACGATGTTATTAGACATTATTCCCATTAAAACCGTTCACGGCTGTGATGTCCATCTAAACAACATGGCATGCCGTGGAATGACATGTGGCAAGGTTACCGACACGTAACATGCCACATGCATGTTACATGACTGTGTCTACATTCAAAACATTTGAACAAAACCAAAAAGTAACGAAATATTTAAATTATTTACCGATGCAGTCAGTGTTAGTAGGGACAATCCTGCAATTTTTTAAGATCAAGTGAGGATAGAAGAACAAAACACCCTCTCTTCTCGGCGGACTCATAAGAAGTTTTCAGTCAGCTCGTGACCACTGCTGTTGTAACATGGTAGAAATGTCGAGTGAAAGGTTCCTATTTTCGAGAATCTTTTAGAGCGCCTGTTTAATGCAACGCGTGATCAAAATGCTGCCATGTTTCTGGCTGAACGTATAAAATAAATATTTGGGACATAACTATTGCCATTCGGCGTGGTAATGCCGACAGCAAGCTGGTTACGCTGCCAACTGATGGTGGGTTGAGCATTTGGATTGTCTCTAGACCTTTAACAGTCTATGGACAGTCTGTTTTTGTAGTGTTAGCTTGTATTTTGTTGAGTTAATAAAGGCACTTCCCTATTTTTACCAAACTAAAATAATGAGTGATAATACCCGATAGACATTTAAAACAAGAGTCACCACTGTCTGGTTAACTCCTCGTAATGGGTGTTTCAGTAGAGGCTCGCCGTTAATCAGCAGGGTTCAGCAAGTTGATTAAGTTAATTCGTCTGTCAGACAGTTGTTAGCCTAATTTCAGTAGTTCAGATTACGAGCAGACGACCAGATGCTGTTTGTTCTATTGCTCAACGATAAAATGGGATTTGATTGTATCGTTGATTACTTTGTTTGTATCTCGTACATCATGGTAGTTAGTCAGTCAGTAAGCAAATAGATAAACTATTCATTGTTAATATTCTCTTCAGAAATTATACACATACGATATAATAACATACAAAACTAGTGTAATAATGTTATTGTGGTGGTTTATCTTTAATAGATACTCTAATAGAGATAAATATATATTTCCAGTTCCCATTCCAGGCTGTACGTGTTTATCAACTTCCACCACACATCAGATGAGCTGTAGTCGAAGCGCCTAGTTTTTTAAACTATAAAAGAAATGATTATTTACGGGATATTTACCGTGGTAAGGTTGTGGAATCATATAACTTTAGTGAACAACCGTGATAGTTTCAAACAGTGTTTATAAAAATATGTCTTGCTAATATAATATAGGATAGGTAACTTTATATTTAAAGACGTTGATTCTGATTTTAGGTCCGTATGATTGAGTGCGTGTTGCCATGTTTTCTTATTGATTGATAGGCTTGCGATTGACCACCACCTTTATGTAAAGCAATGATGCGGTCTATATCTACAATGGAGCACGCTTGCTTAGAAGATGCCAATTTACTAGTGACTTGTAGACACCAAATTCGGAAAAATCCATTCAGGTTAGAGCATTCCACAGTCTAGTGGTTCGCACAACTAACTTGAGCTATACATAGATAGAAGGGACCAGTTATCCTTTCGCACCCTTAATTTCTTACCGCCACGAATGTAGCCCTCGTTTTGGTAATTAACGCCTGTAAACTAAAAGTAAAAAAAAACACAGTTGAATAATTATTAATTACTACATGACCAACTTACAACAAAGTGGTTATCACTATAACCATAAGGAACAAACTAGACAAGTACTAAAACGAAACTTCAACAAACACTATCCGACAACTTCGACCCTCCAGCCAACCTTTTCTAATTACCGTTTTCCGCGTGAAACTTTTTACCTCGCCACTTGGAAAACAATGGGCGCTCTTTAGACGCCTTCTTCACAACTTAACAAGTTCAATTCAATATATTGAACGGTCTAAGCTTACCAGGGGAGCAACACTCGTAGGTTTAATTGAGTATGGAGCCAGGATTAATTGAAGCAGAATGTATCAGGAGTGCAGGATCTGCGCACATGTACGCAGGCGCGTTGCGTGCTGCTATCGCAGTGATACTGTCGCTGACGCACCGGACGCCCGTTCTCTTACAAAACTCTTGCCGGTTCCCGAGACCAAGAGGAAACTATCGCGTTACTAACCTTCTTCATTTGTATTCTATACAACCTCGTTTGTAACCTGACGCACTGGCCGCTGGACGACTGTATAAAAAAAACTCTGTAAGTGAAACAAAGGACGACGTGTGTCCCGGCATTTTCTGTTTTGGATTTATTAATCGTGTTTTAAACTTGAGCGAGTGTTGATTAGATTAATGAAACAGTTTTGAAGTGTATTTGCTGAACCGAACTTAATTAAGTTCGTTAAAAGTTGGTTGTGTTTGACTAACCTGAAAATTACCTTATGTTTGGAGTGTTCATATATGTTATTTAACAAAATGTTGAACAAGTATCAGCCGTGAAAATATAAACCACCTGGTGAGTTTTCATTTCATATACCTAACCTACTTATGTGAATTTACATATTTTCAGTGGCACCAAAATTATGCAAATGAAGTATTAATTACTTACTAGATATTTTCATAACAACTTAAATAAGTTATATTTATTTAAATTAAACGTATTATGGTTAGGGTGTAATTTGATATATCAGGAATGTAATAATACCGTTTTTTTAATATCAATATTTTTTCAAAGATATATTAAATGGCGATATTGTAGCTATGTTCAATTGATCACGCAATTTTGTTTATTTAAGATAACGACTTAATTAATTAAATCAGGAGAAAGTGAACGTTATGTCAAGGAAGTCAAAACGTGGCCTGAACATCCGATCAAAATCATCAAGAGCATGCTCTTAAATAATAGTAAAATATACATCTTCAATCTAAAATCAATATAATTATTAATAAAATAAAACGACTTTACAAAATTGGTATAATATACTCAGTTTCGGTTACTTGGATGACCATATAACAATTGTCATAATAACAAAAATTTCCAGTAATTTTGATTTAAAAGCCAGACTACTAAACCGATTGTAATGAAATTAATATGGGTCCAATCAGAAAGTATATAATTTAAATTAAAAAAAATAACTTTCCAAATCGGTTCATAAATGATGAAGTTATGAGGTAACAAAAACAACCGAAGAGCTCTTTTTTGTAGTCGGTTAACAAGTAGATATTAAATAAAAGAGAAACATCGGAATCAAACCTTCATCCGCGGAAAATCGAGAAACAAAATCTGGAAAGAAGTTAATCTCATCCGAGACACTCGTAATCGTGATTGAATTGTCAATCGGAACATACCGTTTTGTCGGGTTTATCCGAAATAGTACGGTTACAAGTTTTATCGTTTTTCCGATAATGACGTTTAATCGTAAATGTTAAACTTCAATGGCATTGTAATGGATTTCATTAAAAAAAACTGTGAAGAGTATCAGTCGTCATTATGTAGATAAGCTGTAAATTTTTCGCTGCTGGATATTGTCACGCGGGAAAGCGAGATAAAGCTAATTTTAGCTAACACACTCCTAATTGACGATTATAAATATGACAGTCAGTTTATAACATTTTGCCTTACTGGTTACAACAAATCAAAAATATGATGACAATTGTCAATATTTTGTCAAATGATAGAAAAACTATTATTCACAAAATGTTTTATTTTGATGATGGTTCACAATATTCAAATTTCAGTTAACGTTTCTAGATTAGTAACGAGAGGGTTTTTGTTCAGTTTATATTTGAAGGTCTTTAAAAGGTTTCGCTTAGTTAATGGAAAACAACAAAAAAGTTACTCGGGTACTTACACAAGATTTCAGTTAAGTGAATTGGTAATTGTTATTATTGAATTGTAGAGCCTGAGTAAATTGTGTCGTAAGGTTATTTTTCTACGGAACGTCAAAAAGTAGTTTCCTTATTTATGATGTTTTCTTATTTTATTATTCTTCTAGCTAAATGTCCGTGACATAATACGCATAGTTTTCGTCATTAGGGCTCGAATATAGATAACACTTTCAAATATTATTTCTTAGTTCCCACCTCCGTCATACTATAAGGAACATTTGTGCAAAATTTCATTCAGACCCAGCGGCTTAGGCTGAGCATCATCTGTTAGTGAAAATGTAGATTTGGTCAAATTTACAAGCTCTGACTATATAATATCCCGGGACTGCCCCGGTGGCTCAGTTGGTAGTGAACCTACTTTCTGCGCTTGGGGGCGTGGGTTCGATTCCCATCTAGGACAAACATTTGTGTGATGAACATTTGTGTTTGTTCTATGTCTGGGTGTTAATATCTATTTAAGTATGTATTTAAAAATATATATGTATGTATATCAGTCTCTGGCAGCCATATTACAAGCTTTGCTTAGTTTGGGGTCAGATGACCATGTGTGCAATAATGTCCCACATATTTATTATTTTATTTATTTATTTAATATATGTTATCAATAATGTATCTTCGCCACCAATGTTATTGTAAAGGCAAGGTTAAATTCAATAGCTGGAACGTTGACTGTGGTATAATTTAATTCATTGTTTCCAATTGCCTATGAATATTAAACATATAAACCTATATGAAACTACGAGACACGTGCAACTAAGTGTTAGTATTATTACTAAATTGTTGGGTTTACTTGTATAGCGAGCTTTGCAGGTGTTTCTAAATAAAGCAATTTTTAGAGAACACTAAATATTAAGGAAAAATCGTACGACAAAGTTCGACGCGTTTATTATTTTGTCATATCCTACTATATCACTTGAAATGTACGAACAGTTAACTAATATTGAAAAACTTAAAAATTATTTATAGTAACAGTAAACAGTATGTATACAGGGTTATGCATATAACTTAGTACAGTTTGCGTCATACCAAACAACAAAGGAATCAACAAAATCAATTCATAATTGGCGCAGATATGGCACTATAAAAAAACTCTTTTTTTGAACTCATTATTTGAAGTAGGTTAAAAACAAATTAAATCCTAACTACTAAAATACTAATCTATGAAACCACAACCGGTGAGAATTGATCCAAAAATTCTGGCCCCATTACCACCTTGTTTAGCAATACAGTACCTTGTAGTGGTAGGACTCTTTTGCAGAGTCCGCCTGGGGAAGTACCACACCTTTGCCAGTTTTTCAACCGCCAAGCAGTAGTGTGCAAACACTACTGTGTTTCGGATTGAAGGGCAATGTTTCCAGCGAAATTACAGGGCACACAGAGATTTGACATCTTATATCTCTGGGTGACGAGCGCAGCGAATCGCTATCCAGGGTTTTGAACTGTTGAAGTTCAAAATTCTGAGTGGCGTTGAGCTGTTATGGGCAAGCGTGAAGAGCCATCAGGCGAGCGACTTCGCGCGTCTCGTCACCCAGTATCATAAAAAAATGCTCATCTTTAGAGCAATCGACCAGAAGTGATAACAAAATATTTAAAAAACTGTGGCTCCCGATCCCCACGTGACCTTGGTTACAGCTCCAAAAGGCTTAAAAATTTACCCACTGTCCAGGAATTACTATTTTAATATATAAGTGGAATTCCACTTAATAAATGTAAAATTGTGCTGTACTATGTGTATTTAGTTTTTATTTTATTAAAATGTTATTTTCGTAACCACCGCAAATCTATCTCAACTGACATTATCCCTAAGACTAAACTAATTCATTGTTAAAAAGACGGTACAATTTAATTAGGTGGTAAACTTTTGTTATGCACAAAACCTTTATACAACGAATTCTGTTTATATTTTTAAATTGAAAACTTTTAAAGGATAAAACTGATACAGTGCTTTTGTATCGTTGCCTTCATAATGTAAACACTGCGAGTAACTTTATCCAAACCAATGCGAATCTTTTTAATGAGGCTTGTCTGCCAAGACATGGCAATATTTTCAAGGCATGCCGACATAGCAGCGACAATTTAGTCACATGTTAGGAATTTTATGTAGAGAAGAACAGCGAGCGACTTCGCTCGTCTCGTCACCCAGTATCATAAAAAAAAACAAAGCTTGGCGTCCTAGCTATTCCAGTCTATTTACCTACCTACTGTAACGTTCCATGATCGTTACCGACTTCCAATACATGGCAAATGGCACATAGCTAGAAGCCAAACTTAACCAATAAAAAAGGTCACTACTATGACATAAACATTGTTGACAGATGAAGGTGATTGACGTAATGTCAATCACTTTCATTTCGTTAAGCGAAAAATCATTGTTCTAACCCTCGGAAATATTTAATTAAATAGCATTTTTAAAAGATTCGGGTATGTAAATATCATATTCTTTCTAGAAGGAATAGGTTATATATAGAACCCGAACTAAAAATCTCGCGCATTTGTGCAACGATATTCCCGTGTGAAAGTCGTTCATACTTAACTTTTAAACTTATAATTAAAATCTAGTAGCCCCGTACTCCAATCGGGTAAGTTCCGTTGTGTGTTCTAAGCTCTTAAAGCATTCTGTAACTTGGATCCTTCCGATCAAAAACTGTGTTTGACGCCGGTACCACGTCATGTGAGATAATGGGCGCCTAGTCAGATCTGCCGTCTTTTCTACGGGACTCGCACGACGTGGCCGAGCGGCTTCCGTACTGATCCTCATGCGGAGTTCTTCGACGCATTTTCAGGCTCCTACCTCCTACCCTCTACTAAACTACGGCCACGATACTGACAACAGTGTCGTGACGTGCGGACCTTACTCGCTACTACGTTGACCGTACTCCGGTCACGTCTACAACAACAGCGACGTGACGCGCTGACTACACTCTGACCACGCCTGAAAACCTCGGACGGAGCTGTCTCGTCGCTACACTGCCCAGCTGACATTCCACGTGCCACGAGCCGCGTCGAGCTACGCGGCGACCGGCGCCCCAAGCTCTTCAAGCTAAGTCTCCAAACAAGGGACCAACACTTTTTTATCGCCATCACCTTCCGAGCTCACGACCCTCTGTCTGTAAATTCATTCGATTGCTCTAATAAATCTTAACTTATACTATCTTAAACTCTTTTCTTTGAAACACCTACCCACTGCTAGGTAGAACTTCACCAAGCTTCACTTGGTGAACGTTTCAGTGGCGCCCAGGTATTAAGCAGGAAGGTTGATTAAAAAGGTGTTGATCTCTCTGGCGTGGTATATTCACGGCTCCTTCTTTGTTTCTTTGTCCTTTATTGTAAAACTTGCTCTCACGGAAACTTACCCGATATCTCTCTTAAAGCTAAGATTCTAAACTCTCTTTGACGTAAGTATATAAAATGGCGTACCCCATTTATACCTTTTTGTCTCTACAAAAAGCTGAACTTGCATATGAGGTTGCCCTCCGTGGTGGTTCCTCGGATGACTCTGTGCAGGAACTACGGAAACAGATAATGAAACTTGCAAAAGACTTGCCCGCAGAAGCAATATTAGAATCACATTTAGACCCGGATACTGACCTAAAAGAACTAAAAGATTCAGTTATAAAATCATATAACAATTTAACCTCACTAAAATCAAAATATGAGAAAAACCTATACCAGAGAACGGAAGTTCTACTAAATCATATTCAACATAGACTATCTAGGATAAATGCATCGGATAAAGAACTTCACAAAACATGCTCAGTAAATATAGCATCTCAATTAAAAGACCTTGACCAACTTAGACCCTATTCAGAAACAGTACAGATACCAAATCCTACCAACAAAGGCGATGCTCCTTCAGAGCCAAAAGTAGTCTCGGTGACTTGTGAGAAGGGATTGCATTCAGAAATTTACAAACTTAAATATAACGGAAAAACTTGCGTAAGAGCTTTTATACAAAAAATTGAAGAATTCGTAAAGTCTCGCGGAATAACCTTTGAAAAAATTATATCATTCTCATACGAGATATTTACTGACGAAGCACTCCACTGGTATCGCAATGTTAAGGACAGTATCACCACCTGGAATGACTTAACTAAATTACTAAAAGCGGACTTCAGCCATAGTGATTATGACTATAGGTTACTTAACGAGATACGCTCGCGAACACAAGGGGAACTTGAGAACATTTCAATTTATATCGCGATTATGCATGGCATGTTTTCCAGACTTACCGAACCACTTACTGAAAGCAGTCAACTAGAAATACTGTTACACAATGTCAGACCGATTTATGCTAGTACATTAGCGGCTTCACCGCACATAGACACTATTGAAGATCTTAAAGCGCTATGTAGGAATTACGAAAACATACAGTCTCGCTTAACTCAATTCCATGAGCCGCCACAGGTCACAGCTCAAACTTTAGCACCGGAATTTGCATACACTAAACCAGGTAGCTCAGGAACCTACCAAAACCGAACTTCCACATTTAACAAAGGACAACAAAATACAAGGTATACTAATAACTACAGGAATTTTAATAGGGTGTCAGCTGTCACTCAACAATCAGTACAAAACAGATACCCATTCGCATGTCCTAGGTGTAGGTCAAACACTCATGAACTTCTCTATTGCAAAGCACCAAGAAAGATCATATGTTTCAAATGCGGCAAGAAGGACTTCCGCTCTACGGAATGTCCAGTTTGCAACACCAACAATACTTATAACACTCAAAAAAACTAATAGGAACGGATTGTAGAGCCCGTGTAAGCACTAACTACACCAATCAGTCAGACTGGGTCGACTGGTTAAAAACGATATCAAAATTCTTTTCCTGCTACACAGTCTCTTCAATCCGTACTAAACCAAACACTGCACGACCGTATGTGTCAGTTAAAATAAACACCCACGATATAGTAGGTCTTCTAGATACCGGATCTAGTATCTCGATCTTAGGAAATAACTCGCATAAAAAAATTCTAGATCTACACTACCAAACTCACAATGCTAAGCCCACACAACTTATAGCAGCGGGAGGTCAAGAGATGACAACCCTAGGCGTCATACAACTACCAATTACTTTTCAAAATCAATGTCACATGTTAGCGGTTCATATCGTCCCGGAAGTACAGAATGAATTGATACTAGGCATGGATTTTTGGAAACTTTTCGGATTGTTTCCAAAATATCTTGAGAGTATAGTACTACAACGCCCAGATGAAATGCAACTAGCCAACGTTAAGCTTGACGATAAACATCTCAGTCCATATGACCATCTTTCCGCTGATCAAAAAATAACCGCAGATGCTATAATTACACAATTTCGTGCTATCTCATATGAGGAAAAAGGATTAGGTAAAACAACTTTAATAACCCATGCTATAGACACCGGAGACGTTACTCCTATACGACAAAGGTACTATAGAATGTCCCCTGTAAAACAAAAAATTCTTAGTGAGCAAATAGATGAGATGCTAGCAGACGACGTTGTTGAACTATGTGAAAGCCCATGGTCTTCTCCGGTACTACTGACCCCTAAAAAGAACGGTGAAATGCGTTTCTGTCTTGATAGTAGGAAACTTAATGCCGTAACAAAAAAAGATGCTTATAGTCTACCATACATCACAGAAATCTTAGATAACCTAAGGGACTCTAAATACCTATCAAGTATAGATTTATCCAAAAGTTTTTGGCAAATTATGATTAGACCAGAGGACTGTCGCGAATGCGAAGCTAGATAGATACACACATAGTATGGACATGTAGGTATCAGAAGGTTTACATATCAACAAAGCTGTGACAGTGACAGCCGACATTTAGTTGTGTGTATCTGTGGAGAACAAGGCTGACGTCACACCCGGTGTAGGCGAGAGGAATCGCGAGCGCTTCGTTCGGCTCGTAGCCGGCCGGACGGTCACTTTAAAACCGGTGGCGGTAAGAGGAACAAGTGTTGTGTAAGAACAAGGTGATATCAGGCTCAGGTGAGTGAGCTATAGGTAAGAGGAACAAGTGTTGTGTGTTGTGTAAGAACAAGGTGATATAAGGCTCAGGTAATATCAGGCTCAGGTGAGTGAGCTATAGGTAAGAGGAACAAGTGTTGTGTAAGAACAAGGTGATATCAGGCTCAGGTGAGTGAGCTATAGGTAAGAGGAACAAGTGTTGTGTAAGAACAAGGTGATATAAGGCTCAGGTAATATCAGGCTCAGGTGAGTGAGCTATAGGTAAGAGGAACAAGTGTTGTGTAAGAACAAGGTGATATCAGGCTCAGGTGAGTGAGCTATAGGTAAGAGGAACAAGTGTTGTGTAAGAACAAGGTGATATCAGGCTCAGGTGAGTGAGCTATAGCACGTATACTCTTGTTATTTCCGTGTATAACATTTGACTGTATGATTCCAGCCTTGTCTAGTAACAGTCCGACTTGTTCCGTTATTATGGGTACCGAGTAGATAGTACCTACAGTTTAGTTAGTGATCAGATTATCTCAGTAATATCAGTGATCAGATCAGCTCAGTATTTGCGAGGCATGGGGTGGCTATAGGGGAGGTTTGGAGGCCACTGGGGGGCAACCCCCTAACTATCAGTATCAGAAATCCTTGGAAGCAGAGCGCTCCAGGTACCAGTCTATTCAGCTGGTTATCAGTATCAGAAATCCTTGGAAGCCGAGGGCTCCGGGTACCAGGCTGTTCAGCTGTATATCAATATCAGAAATCCTTGGAAGCCCAGGGCTCCAGGTACCAGAGTCGGTTCAGTAGTGAATCGGTATCAGAAATCACCAGAGGCGGAACGCTCCAGGTGTATCAGCCAGATATCAGTGTAAACGAATGAACCGTCGCGTCGTGGTGCTTATGGTGCAGTTTAACCTAATACAACCAAGTTTTTGTTTTGTGTAATATAGTACATTCTCAGCTACGTAACAATCAGCTCACATGACGATTTGTCATCATACATGGGTACATGTACTTCGCGGAGTACCTATTGAGGTGCTTCGCGACATGGTGGAGTATGCTGGGATCAATCGGATTCGGATCCCAATTTAACCGTTTAGAAATTATTTATGTGCTACGATGTTTTTTCTATTTTAAAACAATCGGCTACATGTGAAGGTAATTCGAAATTTTCTCAGTAAGAAACCAGATCATTTCAGCAATTTTTCCATTATCATTGACATATGCGGGTAACTGGAGAAATTTATGGCTCACAAGAGAAATAATAAAATCACGAACGAGTTGTCCAATATGGCGGCGCAGTCGATAGAAGTTTTTAGTATATATTAAAATATTATTTTTAATCCTAATTTATTTCACTCATCATTGAGTATTTTGAATGGCTTTTTAAGATCGAGGCTTCTACGGGACTCTTGCTAAATGATGGTGACAATATTTTGACAAATTTTGATTTTTTGTTTGACTACTACGGGGTTTAAGAATTTAACATACATTTTACAAATTTTATCAGAAAATATTGAAGCCATCTTTAAATATTTTGAATCAGTAACAGTAAACATGAGTTTCTCAGATCAAAATACTAGGTGGCGCCACAAGTATTTCAGTAAAATGACGCTACAACCTATAGCGGGGGTGCAATCAAACGTCCTTTCCACTATAAAAACACAGTTTAATGAACTCAACAACTGAAGAATGAAAAACTATCTGAATAAGGACTGTAATAAACAAAATGTAAAACAAAAGAGTGAAACGCGGCGGGTCTGTCGTCGACGCACGAGCAGCGTGCGGTCGCGGGCTTGTACTAATTGTCACTGACTGCGCATGGGCGCTGCGCCCGCAGACGGCTCGAGCGACGGCGGCACGGTGTCGCCGGAGGCGGGGAGCGGGGGGTGGCAACCAGCCCCGCGTGTTCTGCTATAAACTCCCCCTCCAAGCCATGAAGCCGCCCCGGCCGTGGCTTGGCTGGTCGTCCTCTCCTCCTGGGATGCTTTATGGGAGAATCCCCACCTATGTATGGGGTTAGGGCACTGACGTGGTACTTGCCGCGAACAACCCCCGCGGAATCGGCGACCTCGTAGGTCGTGGGGGTGATGACCTTGGTTACGCGGTAGGGACCTTCTCGCCGTGGCGCAAACTTTTTGGTGAAACCCTTGGCAGCATTACTCGCTAAGTGGGCCTCCACGAGGACCAGATCCCCTTCCCTGAGTGGGGACACGTCTCGGCGATGCTTATCTCCGACGCCCTTCCGAAGATCTTGTTGTTGCTCTACTCTCCTCTTCACATCAACCAGTATACGTCCGAATTCTTTTAAGTAAGGTGTAATCTGAGGCACGAAGTTCTCCTTGGATACTATTGTCCTTAGATCAGTATGTACGTCCAACGGAGATCTCATCTCCCGAGCAAACGTCAGGAACGCAGCAGAATGGCCAGTTCCCACGTTGTAGGCACTGTTGAGTGCAAATCGCACCGATGGCAAAACGTCTGGCCAGCGACGATGCTCTGGTCCAACCAAGATGGCGAGGCGTTGTTTTCGGTCACGGTTCTTGCGCTCGGCCGGATTGGCCTCAGGATGATAAACGGGTATTAATGACTGCTGGACCCCTAGGACAAACATGGCCTTCTGCATTACCGCCGAAACAAACTGACTTCCGTTGTCGGATATCACTCGGCGAGGTAGTCCGTATCGGAGAAAGACCTCTTCTATGAGGGTTTTGGCGCAGATCTCCGCACCAGCATCGCGCAGCGCGAACAACTCCACCCAACGGCTTGCCGTGTCTTCTACGAGAAGAATCCACTTCTCTCCTTTAGGGCCTTCCGGAAGAGGACCGAACAAGTCCATCGCCAGGACCTCAAATCGCTGGTGAGGCACCGGCGTCTGAAGTAACCCTGCAGGTTTCAAATTCGTAGGTTTGTACCTTTGACATTCATCGCATGTCTTTAAATAGCGAGCTACGTACGATCTCATGTTCTTAAAATAATACCTTTCTTTGATTTTCTTCAAGGTCCGCTCGAGACCCAGGTGTCCAGCTGTTGGAGCGTCGTGGAATTCCTTCATTAACTCTTCGCGAAGGGACTCTGGTACGGCGAGTTGAGGCTCTTCGGTCTCACCATCAGGGTCACAACGATACAGGACACCTTGCGACAGATAGTACCCTCTGTCTGTCCAACGGGTGGCGGCCTCTGGTTCATTGGTATCTTCAAAATCCTTTATTATATGGCTTATTCCAGGATCAGCCAGCTGTGCGTCCCGAATCTCTGCCGGCCCTCGTCGAGGCAAATCGACAACAACGGGGCAGATATCACAGGGCTCAGCTGTCATCTCCTCCACGTTGTCGATGACGGGGCGGCTAAGCGTATCCGCGACGACATTGACACGACCTGGTGTATATCCAATATCCAGGTCAAAAGATTGGATCTTCATTGCCCATCTCGCCAAGCGACCACTGGGCGTCTTTAAAGAAAGTAGCCACTTCAACGGCTGGTGGTCGGTTGCAATGTGTACACGTGACCCTTCAACGTAACCTCGGAACTTCTCCAATGCCCATACCACCGCTAGAGCTTCCCGCTCCGTGGTATGGTAATTCCGCTCAGCAGGAGTCAATAACCTACTGGCGTATTCGATGGGTTGCTCTTCCGTAGGACTTGGGCCTTGCATTAACACCGCGCCCAAAGCAAATGAACTTGCATCGGTTCTTAATATGAATACTTCGTCAAAGTTCGGCTGACGTAGAACCGGACTCGTAGATAGTCGTATCTTTAATTCTTCAAAAGCTTCTTTCTCTTCCTTCCCCCACTGCCAACGTCGATTTTTCTTTGTCAAGTCCGTCAAAGGACGGCCGACGGCTGAAAATTGGGGAATAAATTTCCTGAACCACGAGCATGTTTGTAGGAACGTCTTTAATTCTTTCAAATTCGTCGGAGGGTTCATGTTCACGACGGCCTCCACCTTTGAGGGATCAGGCTCAATTCCTTGAGTCGTGACAACATGTCCAAGGTACGTGACCTTTTCCCTAGCAAAAACACACTTTTCTCTATTCGCACGCAGCTTGAACAGGCGTAGGCGATCGAGGACCTGCTTCAGATCTTCCAAATGTCGATCCAGGTGTTCAGAAATAACAAGTATATCGTCAAGGTAAGCCAGGACGCACACGTCCTTTAAACCTGACCTCATCCTATCCATCAGTCGCTGAAATGTCGCTGGAGCATTTTTCAATCCAAACGGCATTCGTCGAAATTGAAAATTTCCGAACGGCGATGTGAACGCGGTCTTGTGACGGTCCTCAGGTGCCACTTCTGTATTCCAATAGCCATTTTTTAAGTCGATTGTTGACATTACGCAATTAGCCTTAGTGCTCTTCAGCAGCTCGTCGATCACCGGAATAGGGTAATGATCAGTTCGGGTCACCTGATTCAACTTCCGGTAATCCACGCAAAAACGTACTTCACCGTTCTTCTTTGGTACCAAAACCACTGGTGCAGCCCACTCAGACTCGGCCTCCTCGATGATGCCTTCTTCCAGCATCTTGTCCAATTTTTTTCGAATAATTTCCTTTTTGGCGGGTGAAACGCGGTACGGCGGTCCCGCTATGGGTGCAGCATTTCCGGTATCAATGTGGTGGACTGCAAACGGGGTTGGTTCTCCCCCTGGTGCGAAGACATCCTCGTGCATTTCCAGGAGCTGGGAGAGTCGGCCACGCTCCTCCGGACTCAGGTGAGAACCCTCATCCACGCGAAGGCCCACAGACGCGCAGCCTACCTTGGCCTGAAGGGCCGATTGCTCATAATGTATAGGCTGAGGGGTCCGATTGCTCCTCATGAACCATGTCCCTACGTCAAAGTTAAGTACCACGCCAGCCTCCTGTATAAAATTCATCCCTAGCAGGCTTTCGGTAGCCTCTGGCAACATGATGAAACTAACGCTGAGTGCCACTCCCCGCACAGTAACATCGACGTGCGCTATCTCACAATATTGCGCACGGACTCGTCCATCCGCATATTTAAGTTCGGTAAATACATTATCAAACTTATGATTATTCTTAACTAAATGTTCTTTTAGACTAACACTGCCTATAGAGTGCTTAGCACCGGTGTCTATCAATAGACGACCGTGTTCACCGTAAATGGACACATCAATCACTGGTCCCACACGCGGATCTAACGAAACGGAACTCGCGGACACTGACTGGAACGCGGACGCAACCGTTTTATTTGCTTTACACCATGAACAATTAGCGCGTATGACGCCGGGTGTACCACACCCGAAACAGGTGAGTGTCGGTTTTACTGCTGCCTCGTCGTCCTTCGTAGACGGCTTTTTAACCTTAAGTCTCAGGCATGCCTCCTTTAGATGACCAAATTTTTACAATATGCGCATTGAGGACGCTTTCTAGTATGTTCGCTCGTTCGGTTGTTTGCTGAAGTTGTACCCGATACTGTCAAAGAGCTGCCGCGACCCTCTCTCAAAATGTCTTCTACCCTACGGGCACATGTAAGAAGTTCCACAAAAGAGGTGAATTTAGTGCGCGGCACTCGTTCTCGTATGTCCAGGTGCAGTAGTCCATACACCATGTCCAGCTGTACGCTTTCCGATAGCGACGCGGGTGGCAGCTGGGCAACTAACGCTCGGAGATTGCAGACAAATATATCAGTAGACTCTTTTTCACGTTGTTCTCTTTCAAATATCTTCCTATAAATCTGATGAGGTGGAAGTCGCGGTCCAAAAGTACTTTTAAGTGACGCGATCGCTTCTGGCCAGGTGCCGGTTGTCGCCTTTACCCCCTGCCACCAAGTCGCAGCCAGTCCCGTAAGGAGCATGGATAACCCCTTTAAAGCGATATCATCTTCCACGCCGGTACATAATTTATAGGTCTCAATCGCATCTATAAAAGCTAGAACATCTGCAGACTCAGCTCCGTCGAAACGCGACGTGCATTTTGCAAAACTCGCAGAAAGGTGAGAATGTGGCGTACTCACCGACGGCTCTTTACTTAGCCTGTTCAATAGTAGTAGAAGTTGTTCGTTCGTCATCACCACAGCCGACGCAGCAGCAGGCGCGCCCGCAACAGGCGGCACATCCGCCATGGTCGTAGCCGCGGCAGCGGCGACTGCTCCGTGATCTTCGTGCGGCACAGTCCCAGGACTGTGCGATGCAGGTGGTGTCGGCGGCGCGCTCGAAAACGCCTCCTCAAAGAGACTGTGGCGCTGACCAGCCCCAGTGCTGTCCAGCGAGAGCGGCGGCGGCGGCAGCCGCGCATCCCCAACACGAGTCTCGCTCGCGGCACGCGCCCTCGTATGCACCATCTCGGGATACACGCACGAACGTATCGATCACGCACGATAACTAACTTCGATTACAATAAGTAGGTACGATCCTACCGAATAAATTCACCGTACAACACAGTACATAGGTAAGGTACGTAACTTGTCACGAAATGAACGAGAATGTTCAATATAATTATGTTCGCGAACCAATAACACAAAGGTCTAACGCGAAATGAACACTGTCCAAAGTACGAAAACGATAGGCCAACTTGCCTACGCACGTTCGTTCGACGAAAGTTAGCACTTAGTCCTACACAGTGCGAAAACAATAGGCCGCTCTGCCTACGCACTAAAAGTTCCAAATCACTCACAGCCAGTTCACTACCCAATGTCTAAGGTAAACACTATCCCGCGTGGAAACTAGGTTCAGACATAGCATAGATGCACTAACGTCCGACACAAAACCCAGTCACTGCATCACACTGTATCGGCCCGGTCTACGGTTCGCGTAATACCTACGCGTTCAAAACCGAATAACGACAACCGTCCGATGACACAGATTACGCAGCAGTCCACACGATTCCGAGAATGTAGCATTGGCGTGTTACTGCGCACGCGCGATACGAAACACGGCCCGTGGCGGTTGCAAACACTCCCGAAAGTTCCGGAAAAATGTACAGTACATTGACACCTATAGATGTACAGGTGACTCGCGATCGTAGACGATTAACAACGACACTCGCGACGCGTTTTATAAAAGAATTATTATTGTTCTTTGCCCTAACGTTCGGCGCCAATTTTTATAGCGGGGGTGCAATCAAACGTCCTTTCCACTATAAAAACACAGTTTAATGAACTCAACAACTGAAGAATGTAAAACTATCTGAATAAGGACTGTAATAAACAAAATGTAAAACAAAAGAGTGAAACGCGGCGGGTCTGTCGTCGACGCACGAGCAGCGTGCGGTCGCGGGCTTGTACTAATTGTCACTGACTGCGCATGGGCGCTGCGCCCGCAGACGGCTCGAGCGACGGCGGCACGGTGTCGCCGGAGGCGGGGAGCGGGGGGTGGCAACCAGCCCCGCGTGTTCTGCTATAAACCTTTATAAAAAGTATTAAAACAAAAATGTGCCAGTCTTTGAATCACAGATATAGTAGGTATAGCTACTACGAGCCCAGACTTGTAGTTACACTTATTTTCAATAGAAAAAAAACACAGTCTTATACCTGAGGAGCGGGGTGATGGGTTACTAAATGCTAATTGGCCCATTCAACGTCAGTTCAAAATGTAAACAATGCAGTGATGGCGTACCTACGGTATTGGTCGGAAATGACGTGAGGTTCACTGGAATCAGTGGGCGTGTTTTTTATATCAGTAGCAATCAGTAGTGGTCAACCGATGAAGTGTCTGAACATGTTCGCCCGGAATATTTGGATATTTGCTTGCTTTGAATATTTGGAACAAATAACAATAAGGAGAAGGTTTTTCGCGTGATTTGCACCTAATAGATCAGAACATTTATATGATGAGAAATGATGAGAGCATTTTATATTTCAGGGAATCTTGACTTGTATTGTAAAATATTTCTGCCATCCTTGCATATTTTAAATCAGTAACAGTGATTATGGATCGCTCAGCTCTAATACTAGAAGTACTCCGTATTTCAGCGAACATGTTAAATCGGAAAATATTTCAGCCATCCTTGAATATTTTAAATCGATGGCATTGATTAATGGCTGCTCAGGTCTGAAGCCAAACGACGGCACTAATATTTTAAAGATTTAGTGTAGAACAGTAGCATTACTAACGAAATTTCTATAGTTAAAATCCGAAAATATTTTGACCATCACTACATATTTTAAGTTTATGTAAAAGGTAAATGATTTAACAGGTTTAGTATTAGGGAACTAACGTAGTATTTTTCATACATTTTGGGTATTTGGGTCATTGCAGCGACGATAACACTTCAAACACTTCAATATTGAGCGCACACAACTGCAAATGATGTGATCAAATGGACGACCAAGGGGGTGTAAATGCCATAGGGGAAACAGTAGGCATAACGCTTCCATTTATTTATTTTTTCTGAGCAACAAAGATCAGCGATGAAGACAAAATGCTATATATTCTAGTCAGTTCTTGAAGGAGAGGCAAGACAGGCAATCGAAAGATTACATACGACCAACAAAAACTACACCATTGCGATTTGCGGTCAATACTTTGAAGGATGTGTACGGCAAACCTACAATTAATGCTTATCATGTAGGATTGTATAGGATAAAAGCAGCACCTGCAAGTAACGTGAAATACTGCAGGGAAGTTCTCAATAAAATTGAGAGACACTTGAGTGTTAAGCTGTTGAGAGGATGTAAATCATAACCATCTCAGAATTAAGATTATGGAAAAGTTTCCCGAGGATTTAATTTATGTATGAAGTTGACTGAAGAAGACGACAGACGGACAGTAGAATAGCAGAATATAGACAGTATTAGGAAGTGTTTAGAACAGATCATATAGGTCAACGAGGGAAGCATCCAATAGACTAAACCCAAGCAGCAGAAAAATATAGCGATTGATAACAAGTTAAATGAGTCAAATCAGCTGTAAAGCAAGATGATGTGAAAGGATTGTGGGACCAGACATAACTTTATTAGCTTGTTTATGAATCTGCGTGAGTGGAGCTCCAACTCAAAGGCATTCATTTCACGGTTACGTAACGAAATCGCAACAAGTAAATAATGAACCTGCCAAAGTACTAGATTTATTATGTGGGACGTAAATACTAAAACAGCAAAAAACTAATTTTGCGAACAAGAGTTTCAATGAAGTTCAGACAAAACGAAACGTGTTAACAGTCGTAGCTTTAGTTTACGATCCCTGTAGTTTTGCAGTGCCTATCTCAATACCAACAAAGATATTCTTGCAAAAATAGTGGAAAGTAATGATAACATCAATTATTATTGGGATGTTAAATTAGATGACAAGTTTCATGAGATTGAGAAAATTAAGCTTAGCCGCCGGCATTACCCTAGGCTAAGCCGGCACCCACGTAGGCAAAGTACGGACAGAACAGTAACAGAAGGGCCAGCATGGCTGACGTAAACCGCTTCAACCGGCGGGGGACAGGGAGAGGGAAATAATGTTCTCACTCTTTCTCTCCCGTTGGCCAGACGGTGGTTCGTGGTTCGATGAGTCTGTTGCGGCTATTAGATGTGAACTGCATTGCTTCACAGACGCCTTTATTGAGGCATACTCGGTTGCTATTTATTTGCGTAGTGGTTCTGTACAGACTAATACTGTCAGTTGTGTTTTTAGCAAGTCTTGATTAGTACTGTTAAAGGAAAAAACAAGTTTGCAGATTCCAAGATTAGAATTACTAAGTGCTGATTGGTGCATACGTATGAATTATGTAATGAAATTCTTGCACCTGAATATTAAAGCACGCTGTTAATAGACGAATAGTCAGATCATTTTGTGCTGGCAGAAAACGAAGAATCGCAAAAAATAAACGAGATCAAACAGAACAAAGTTGATACTTTGAGATACATCAGTTTTTGGAGGAGGAGGGTCTCTCAACAATCGATGTAGATTAATACAGCTGGTGGTGATGCACTTACCATAATGTTGAAGGCAGAGTAATTTACAAAATAAATTGAGGGCTAGACACTGGTTTTTCAGAATTTCTTAAATTATGCAAAGATCAGGATGGCGTTATAAGGTTCAGAGGTAGATTCAGATACTCAGACTTGACATCCGATCAGAACAATCCGATTACCAAGATATAGCGAATAAATTTAGAGACATATCAGAATGACATCGAAATAATCATCAAGTGCAGTGTATACTTACGTCGGCTTTAGTGAGGCCGAAATACACATACACATGAGTTTCACGTAGCAAGGTAAAAGTCCAAAGAGTTATCAGGAAAAGAACTTTAGATAAACACCTTATAAATAATCAGTTGTGTAGGTTCATGTAAGAATAGGAAGATAGGCAAACTCATAGAACTCCTAAAGGGCACAGATGAGCAAATACAAGTGGCCAAGATTAGATTTCCATCAGGTAATACGCTCACCCATCCAATAGGCCATATATACCATCATGAGATGGAAGAGAGCACAGCACCGTCAGCAACAGCAACGACGAAACCAGTGCAAGACCTCTTAATGCCACAATGAAGTTAGATCTGAAGGAGTCTTCAGTCTGTAAATGTCCATAGGTACCAAACAACTACTCCTCAAATAAATCCGAACAGAACAGACGCCAGACGACCAAGTAGAGCATCAGCAATCAAAGCCAGAGAATGACTCAAGGATTGATTAGATTATATCAAGGATAGTAAAGTCAAATTTAGTCAACAGATTAATAATACCACTCATATAATTAATAATTCATAAAACTTGTAATCAGTCCAATTTCCTTTTCCGTTTACATGGGCGGGAATGTCGCGAATGCGAAGCTAGATAGATACACACATAGTATGGACATGTAGGTATCAGAAGGTTTACATATCAACAAAGCTGTGACAGTGACAGCCGACATTTAGTTGTGTGTATCTGTGGAGAACAAGGCTGACGTCACACCCGGTGTAGGCGAGAGGAATCGCGAGCGCTTCGTTCGGCTCGTAGCCGGCCGGACGGTCACTTTAAAACCGGTGGCGGTAAGAGGAACAAGTGTTGTGTAAGAACAAGGTGATATCAGGCTCAGGTGAGTGAGCTATAGGTAAGAGGAACAAGTGTTGTGTGTTGTGTAAGAACAAGGTGATATAAGGCTCAGGTAATATCAGGCTCAGGTGAGTGAGCTATAGGTAAGAGGAACAAGTGTTGTGTAAGAACAAGGTGATATCAGGCTCAGGTGAGTGAGCTATAGGTAAGAGGAACAAGTGTTGTGTAAGAACAAGGTGATATAAGGCTCAGGTAATATCAGGCTCAGGTGAGTGAGCTATAGGTAAGAGGAACAAGTGTTGTGTAAGAACAAGGTGATATCAGGCTCAGGTGAGTGAGCTATAGCACGTATACTCTTGTTATTTCCGTGTATAACATTTGACTGTATGATTCCAGCCTTGTCTAGTAACAGTCCGACTTGTTCCGTTATTATGGGTACCGAGTAGATAGTACCTACAGTTTAGTTAGTGATCAGATTATCTCAGTAATATCAGTGATCAGATCAGCTCAGTATTTGCGAGGCATGGGGTGGCTATAGGGGAGGTTTGGAGGCCACTGGGGGGCAACCCCCTAACTATCAGTATCAGAAATCCTTGGAAGCAGAGCGCTCCAGGTACCAGTCTATTCAGCTGGTTATCAGTATCAGAAATCCTTGGAAGCCGAGGGCTCCGGGTACCAGGCTGTTCAGCTGTATATCAATATCAGAAATCCTTGGAAGCCCAGGGCTCCAGGTACCAGAGTCGGTTCAGTAGTGAATCGGTATCAGAAATCACCAGAGGCGGAACGCTCCAGGTGTATCAGCCAGATATCAGTGTAAACGAATGAACCGTCGCGTCGTGGTGCTTATGGTGCAGTTTAACCTAATACAACCAAGTTTTTGTTTTGTGTAATATAGTACATTCTCAGCTACGTAACAATCAGCTCACATGACGATTTGTCATCATACATGGGTACATGTACTTCGCGGAGTACCTATTGAGGTGCTTCGCGACAGAGGACCGCTGTAAGACTGCGTTCTACATTCCGACACGAGGAACTTTCCAATTTAAGCGAATGGCTTTCGGATTAACAAATGCTCCAGCTACTCAACAGAGACTGGTTGACTCATTGTTCTACGGGCCAGATTTCGAGAATAGGGTATTCGTCTTCGTGGATGACGTTATTATCATAGCACCCTCATATAAACAGCATATCTCCCTACTTACCAAAGTCCTCGATAAACTAAAAAATGCAGGTCTCACCATAAACTTTGGAAAAAGCAAATTTTTTAGGGAAAAACTAAAATATCTCGGATACATTGTAGATTCAGAAGGTCTACATGCCGACCCTGAAAAGGTTGAATCTATTGTAAACTACCCTTGCCCCACGAATAAGAAGGAGGTTCGTAGATTCTTGGGCACAGCTTCCTGGTACCGTAGGTTCATACCAAACTTCAGCTCCTTAGCAGCACCTCTTAATAAATTGACTTCACAAGGCAAGAAGGTACCTCCCTTCACTTGGACGGAAGAAGCCAATATATCCTTTCAAAAACTCAAGGACTGCTTAATTTCATCACCAGTCTTGTCTTGTCCGGACTATACACAGCCGTTCCAACTTCATACTGACGCTTCGGATACTGGAACCGGTTCTGTACTCACACAACTCCTCGCTGGAGAGGAGAAGGTCATAGCCTATATGAGTAAATCACTCTCTGCCCAAGAGCGTAACTACAGCACTACAGAAAGGGAAGCGTTGGCTGTTCTACAAGCTATAGAACACTGGCGTTGTTACTTAGATAACGGACTAAAATTCATAATATATACTGATCATTCATCTCTCAAGTGGTTTCTAAACCTGAATAACCCAACTGGTAGACTAGCCAGATGGGGTGTGCGACTCTCAGCATTTAACTTTGAAATAAAACACAGGCGTGGCAAGGATAATATTGTACCAGATTTCTTATCGCGTGCATATCCGGTATCTGCTATCTCTAGCACAGACCAAGCTATTCCTGTAACATCAGACCCTTGGTATCTTAATATCTACAACGGCTGTCAGGTGTCTCCTACATCTTATCTCAATTACAAGGTAACAAACAACAAATTATATCGATACATAAAAGACCTAAACCCATTAATACGGGAATTTGAATGGAAAGAGGTCGTTCCTAGCGAATCTAGGCGGGACATCATAATAGAAAACCATTCAGATCCTAAAGCGGCGCACTTAGGTATTTTCAAAACCAACAGACGAATAATGCAAAAATATTTCTGGCCGGCTATGATAAAAGATATCACAAACTTTGTAAACAACTGCGACGATTGTATCTCCCATAAACATGCAAATCATAGTACTCTAGGTTTTATGGGCCGTCCTAAAAACTGCAACCGTCCTTTTGCCATGATATCTACGGACCTCATTGGTCCCCTTCCGATGTCATCAAAGCAAAACACCATGATCCTAGTAGTAACATGTTGCTTCTCAAAATATTGTCTGTTATTTCCTATACGCCGAGCAACGGCAGAAGTAATTACACAAATAATGGAGGAGCGTGTCTTTCTGGTACACGGAGTACCTACCACTGTCATAATGGATAACGGAAAACAATTCATAAGTCAAAAACTACAGCAACTATATTCGAAATATAAAGTTCCTAATGTTCGATACACCCCAAAGTATACCCCACAGGTCAACTCGGTAGAACGCTACAATAAAACAATTATGATAGCTGTCTCAACATTTATCGAAGACGACCACCGGGTCTGGGATGTAAACCTACCAAAAATACAATTCGCACTAAATACAGCGGTAAGTGAGGTTACAGGCTATACACCATCATTCCTGGTATTCGGTAGAGAATTAGTAACATGTGGTTCTCATTACGTTGATCCTGATCTTACTGACAAATTAATATTCTCACCTAGAGATGAATACGCAGAAAATGTAGGCAACTTAAGGAAAATCTTCGATCAAGTGCAAAGCTCTCTCATCAAATCACATTCTAGAAACTCAGGACCTTACAACTTACGCCGTAAGAACGTTGAATTTAATGCAGGTGACATCATATGGAAAAAAACTTATTATCAAAGTGACAAGGACAAACGGTTCTCAAAGAAACTAGCACCGAAATTTATTAAATGTACTATTAAAACAAAACTATCACCTCTAGTATACGAACTTACGGACATGCAGGGTAAAAATATAGGCTCTTGGCATGTCAAGGACTTCAAAATAACAAACTATACATCCTAACTACAAACTAAAAAATAATTTACCACTATAGCTTCTCTCTGAAGTTAATCTAATTAATCTAGCATCTAAAACTTGATAATGCAACTCTAAAAATTTAAATAAAAAAAAAATACCTGACTTGAAAAAAATACTTAGAAATATTTTTATTTACATATATCGTATAATATCTATTTATGTATGTCTATCAAATATCAGAAATAGGGCGGTTAGTGTACTCTAAAACTGAAAGCCTTCACACTAAGAGCGGTTATTGCAAACTCTTTAAAAATAAGCCTCTAAAATGCTAGGAGCGGTACTCGTGAACTCCATAAAAAAGCCCAAAACACGAATATTAATTAATATAACCTTTAGCATACTAGGTAACTCAAGTCAGTCGTCACCACAGCTATAGCAAACTAAACACTTATAGTTTACTGATAGTTTAACTCTATCGATACCCTGATAACTTCTCTAAGCTCACCTAGACTACAAATCGCTATCTACAATCTTATGGTCCTATACTCGTATACCACTACTATACTCTCTTTGACGTACTAACTAGCAAAATAGTTCCTTATTTTGTTAGCTTTTCTTTTATTTTGCTGCTTTTAAGTATTGTATCTAACATTCTTAACAGCAAAAGGAAGAACCCACCGGTATTCTTGCCGTCTGTATAGGTGCCACTATAGCATTTATACAGCGATACCGGACTCTTAACACAGTACGCCACAAGTCTTATTGGGAACTTCAGACCATAGCATCCTGATTACATTAATTTTGCACTCGAGCCTACTTAATGTTAAAATATTAGACTCAGCCCTGGACGGGGAAGGTGCAATTTTATAACTAGGATGCTAGAGAGGTCAGCGAATTTTCTTGAGCAAAAATTCTTAACTGAAAAAGGGGGTATGTAACGTTCCATGATCGTTACCGACTTCCAATACATGGCAAATGGCACATAGCTAGAAGCCAAACTTAACCAATAAAAAAGGTCACTACTATGACATAAACATTGTTGACAGATGAAGGTGATTGACGTAATGTCAATCACTTTCATTTCGTTAAGCGAAAAATCATTGTTCTAACCCTCGGAAATATTTAATTAAATAGCATTTTTAAAAGATTCGGGTATGTAAATATCATATTCTTTCTAGAAGGAATAGGTTATATATAGAACCCGAACTAAAAATCTCGCGCATTTGTGCAACGATATTCCCGTGTGAAAGTCGTTCATACTTAACTTTTAAACTTATAATTAAAATCTAGTAGCCCCGTACTCCAATCGGGTAAGTTCCGTTGTGTGTTCTAAGCTCTTAAAGCATTCTGTAACTTGGATCCTTCCGATCAAAAACTGTGTTTGACGCCGGTACCACGTCATGTGAGATAATGGGCGCCTAGTCAGATCTGCCGTCTTTTCTACGGGACTCGCACGACGTGGCCGAGCGGCTTCCGTACTGATCCTCATGCGGAGTTCTTCGACGCATTTTCAGGCTCCTACCTCCTACCCTCTACTAAACTACGGCCACGATACTGACAACAGTGTCGTGACGTGCGGACCTTACTCGCTACTACGTTGACCGTACTCCGGTCACGTCTACAACAACAGCGACGTGACGCGCTGACTACACTCTGACCACGCCTGAAAACCTCGGACGGAGCTGTCTCGTCGCTACACTGCCCAGCTGACATTCCACGTGCCACGAGCCGCGTCGAGCTACGCGGCGACCGGCGCCCCAAGCTCTTCAAGCTAAGTCTCCAAACAAGGGACCAACACTTTTTTATCGCCATCACCTTCCGAGCTCACGACCCTCTGTCTGTAAATTCATTCGATTGCTCTAATAAATCTTAACTTATACTATCTTAAACTCTTTTCTTTGAAACACCTACCCACTGCTAGGTAGAACTTTGCCAAGCTTCACTTGGTGAACGTTTCATATATAATATAGGTTCACCGATTCTCATATCCCAAGTAAATATAATAAAGCACTTCCCTGGTTATACAGAAAGACAAATTGACTTGCGACGTCAATATATTCGTTTTTTACGCACGTCCAGGGAATTTGTAAGAAAGCTTTATGTTGAACAACACGTTAAGTGAGCAGTTACGTAAGACTACGTACGTTACAGCCTACCTTTGTTGTACCTTGTTGTAGCCAAATTGTTTTTGTATGGGAAGTCATATCAGGTGGCATGTCCTTTGTTTATCTTTCAAACTGTTAGGTAAAGAGAAGCCGGATACATTGTGAAGTTTCGTTAATGTGAACTCCATACAAATCAACCATTTAAATAATTATAATCTTCCAATGTTCAGAGTTTTTGAGCTTAAAATGAACAAAGAAAAGGCTTTTCAAGTTGCAATATTTGAATAGAAAAATTAAAGTAATAGACAATACACTAGAAGAATAATCTAAAAATAAACTTTTGAATTCTCGCGTTTTATAATGAGATCAAAGACAAAAAATAAGATTAAAAAATTAACACAAAACGTACATTCAAGGTAATATCTTGTTGTATAGAATCTAGGCTGAGTTGTTCTTAATTTGCCTAAACAATAAGCAAACCGTACAAATCGCTGTCGCAGCTAGGATAGTGACCGACCTATTACCGACCATACCAGCCAGTCACTAATCCCCGCTGAGCATGATTGGTTTGATTCGATATCATGGTGAATGAGACGGCTCACTGCGGTCCATCGTGTTGTATCAGCCATTTAGTGGCATCCGTTTCAAATTATATTATGTTGTATTGTCAAATTGTTATTTCAAAGTAATGTTAGTTTGTTGTTAGTTTCATTATTATATACACTCGTTTGTCTTCTTTTAATTTCATATATTTTTTCATTTCGTTGTGTCGTTATTTTATTTACTTTGATTCTGTAATGTTTGTGCTTGTCGTGTATTGTGTGTGTCATGAATATTATTTATTATTTATATGGCGCGAATCTAAATATTGAAAGAATCTGTAGTAAACCACCACCCCTGTGACACATCTGCGATAATTTTACCTGTCAGAATAGCTGCCGCATACCACACGACCTCTTGGAAGCCCTAGAATAAGATGGCGGGACGAGTTCGACTCCCACGAAAAAGTCTAGTCCATCATAGCACAGAACAGAGAGGAGTGAAAGAAAGGAAGGTCTTTGTTTTGAAATGGGATGAATTGACCACCGCTGAAATAAATAAAATCAAATTCAAAGTCAAATTTCTGCATAATAATATTCAATCAATTATCCATGCTGGAACGTTGTTATTCGATAATAATAACGAATAATAATAAACGTCAAATAATAATAAAATTGAATGCGAGTTTGGTAACGCAATACCTTTGGAATTTATATTTAGACCAATCATATTGATCCAGTGTTCAACAGACATCATTGTTGTACCGAGAAATTGTTAAATCTTTTGTATGTGAATTCTAGCATCATTCTTGGGACCAAAACAATACATTTTTCAAGCTTGAATAATTTTTGTTATACTGAGTAGGTACAAAGCGTGATTTGCTTGATTGGATGTAAAGACGAGTTACCACAGTCTACAGCGTGAAGTATCACCCGTTGGAGGCGGGCACGGACCCAAATCAATTTGGGGGAATATTTCGACCAGATTTTCATTACCGATAGGGCTATAACTTTTGACAAGGTCTTATAAAATTAAGTATTAGGTTGGATAGGCTCGTATTCTATGACGATGTTCACCAAGTCATGAATTAATATTGAAGCCTCAATAGATTCAAGTAGAGGTAGGTTACACGAGTTCAGATCTCAGAAATTGAGGTGAATTTTAAGACTGTGTCTAAATGTTCTCTAGTAATAATATAATTAATTTCCATCATAGGGATTTGTATGCGTTTATTTTAATAGAAAATAGTTGATAACTTACCATTTAAAGTGATGTAGTTACAATCATGCAACTTACGAATATTTTATTTGTCAGCGTATAGAAAGAAAGAAAAGAAATAATTTATGTTTTGATACTGTAAAACCCATGTCTTGCAAAGCTGAAAATTTTACATCGTCTGGTTTTTCTGCTTTTTTCTTCTACAGAACTGGGAAAGTCTGGAATTAAAGGTCTTCTCGCTGACCTTTAACACTTTAACATTAAAAAATCTACTACTGTTAGTAGCAGGTGTCTATAGATGGTGAAGGCATGCCTGATTGTCGCTCTTTAAAAAAAAACATGGCAAACACATTCTAGGTGACCTCAGATTTGAGTATGACTCTAGACTATTAACGCCGATACACTTTCATGCAGATCCATAATATCTGCATATATCGTGTACAGCTGTAGTGTAGGTGCTGGAGAGACGTGACTAGAAACGTGCCCGTATCTTGTTCTAGCATTCACATATAGCCTCAATTACGCAAACACTCATGTATGCACAGTTCAGTAAATAAATGAACTCTCTAGTGTCTGACACTAATCACTTGTTTGCACCGAGCTATATCACTATACCTACCGTGTATAATGCTAGCGTATGCAAACTTAACTAGACGCTTTTTGTGTTTATATTCGTTATGTCGTTACTCTATTGGCGTCAGGAAGATCATGAATACTTATTAAAAATACCTACATTTATTACTACATGTATTTATCTACTCGAATGGTAACATATTCTCATAAGGAAGTGCCTATTTTGTACTTTTTCAAATAAACTTAATGAATAATTTCCGCAAAATAATGTTCCGCGATGTAAGAAAGGTGCCTACATTAGTATAGATAATGTCGGCGAACGTTCTACGAGTAAAAGTAATTGTTCGTTGATTCACTTAACTTGAAAGCCATGCACAAAGTAACTTTCATAAACTAGGTTAATGTTAATAAAGCAAACGAAAAGTTGTCAGGATCAAAATGAAACTTACTTACAAAGTCGAATTCGGTTCACAAATTTAAGGGATGTCCCTTGCAATTCAATCAACGTGTTCTGGCTTTTAGCGCCGTCGCACACGAATATCGCAGTTAGTATTCACTCCACGGCTGTCATTTTATAAATGTTTGACAAGAAAAAAGATTTGTCGGCTGTCACGTCTCTATAGTTCGTTAGCAGCGAATGCAATCGGCACTATTGCTAAATTGCTTCGTTTTACTTTTACTGCAGTAGAGAGATTTCAAAGTTTTTCCAAGTATCCACAATGTATGGTACTTATGTTTTTTTTATGCCATAGGTGGCAAACAAGCAGATGGGCCGCCTGATGGTAAGTAATCACCGTCGCCTATGGATACCTGCAACACCAGGGGCATGGTAATATAAATGTAAAACAGTTTTTTTTTAGAAGAAGAAAATTGAACATTGTTTTATTAACTTTTAATGAAAAAGGAAAACACGTGTATAACGCAGACTATAGAATATATAAAGCTATAATCTGAGCCGATTATCCCGGTTTTGTTTCTTAGCGAGCCGTCGGGACCACTTGGGTTTTTTGAGGTTTCCCGATGCCCATCCGTATGTCTTTGATTAGTTTAAGAACTTTGGTTGCCGGATCAGGGGATCCTTGTCTTTTTACATTGGCTTATACCCATTCCATTTCATTGTTTGTTTTTGTAAAACAAAAAAGGAACAGTATTTATTACGAACAGAATCGCTTTTTGTGGAGTCAGATTCAGTTAGTTAATGTGGAAAACGATGAATCCAGTTTGTTTATGATACGATATAAGCAATTTTATTGATTGGCATTTTTGAGAAAAAGTTATGTTGTATAATCATTGTCACAAGGCCTATTATACGAGTACTTTTTCAGAAACAAATACTTCTAACCAGCACTTTCACACACTCTTTATAAAAAAATGTTTCAAACTTCTGTATGTATAGGATTTAGGCGTCACACTCCATTGCATTGTATAAGTAAAGTAAGGAAGCAGTTTTAGATTGGAAAATCTATTTTGTTTATTATTTTGGCCTTCTCTCTTATTAGCTAATATAGGTAATAGGAGAGTATTGCCACGCTTTTTCTGTTTAAGTATAGGTGAATTTTCAAGATTATAACTAACTAGGGGGGGGGGGGGGGGAATATAAAGCGACCATGTCAGAAAGGGTTAAACCGTATCGCCAATCAACTTGACGCCCTAGTTCGACACTTCACTCGAGCCTGTGGGAACACTTACGGTTTTCGTGGTTTGCGGAAATTTCGCGAATTCCTCTCTCTCAGTTCCTGATTAGTTTAAGAAGTTTGACCGCGGGATCAGAAGAGATCAGTCTGTTATATTTTGTCCAATTTGTTTGTCTGAGATTCGTTTGATTCCGACTTTTGTTTGTAGTATTTTGAAGATGATTGAGTTACTTTGATAGGGTTTCTTTTCGTAGTTGTGTTCTAGATTGTACTTAGAAAATATTCCACGTGTAGATAGTTATTTGATCAACGTTATGTTTGATTTTATTGAAGTATATAAATATATGTATAGTACATAAATAAATGTGATATGCCATATTTATCTCGGAACGGTTACTACCTCACATCAGACAAACAACTGTGATATGCCTTATTACAATGATAGTACGTCTAAATATTTCATTTAAAAAAACCATTATACCGCTAAACCACTCAACGCAAAAACTATAAGTACTGCTCACTTACTTATTTTTCCCGCACATTAATAAACTTGCAGCGATAACAATGAACTAGCTAATAGTCCACATGAAAAAAAGGTGACAAATTCGTCTGCTGGGCGAGTTCAAATAAAGGCATCAAGACTGATTTTAAGATGCGTTCGCACCTGCCACCTTACCATATCTCCGTCGCTTGTCTGATCTCAGGTTAATACACAAATTTAAAGCCATAAGATGTACATAGAAAAAGTGGTGGCATGCTTTAAAAAATATATATTAATAGGCTTGCGTTTTACCACCAACTCGCCTGATGTTAAGCGATGATGCGGTCTACGATAGAGCACGCTTGAAATATCGCTAAAAGCGATCTCTTCCAGGCAACCATCGGATGAAAAGAATTAAATGAAGTTTTTTTTTTTACTATTTAATCTCTGATTATATATTATGTAACCAAAAATTAAAACAGCAACAAATATAATTTACAAACACTTCAGAAAAATAGAAAAAGGGCTTAAATTGAACCAAAGTTTTTCTGCCCACAGATTTTTCTAGAGCCCAGGTAGTTCTCTCAGTAGTTAAGAGGCTTATCTGAAGCTTCTGCCATCTCAATCGAAGTTGTAAGATCAGCGGTGAGGTCAGGACTGTAACAGATTAACTAGATCTAGATAACGTATTATCAAACTTATAAGGAAGTGACGATTAATAAAGGTCGGTGTATACTGGACGGTGTTAGGACGTGTCCGGGGTGGAGACGGAACGTGATGGTACGAAAACACGGACGGGTGTCACCGTGACAGGGACGCGGTACTAACGTAGTGTGGTGAAAGATGGATTTTAAACTGACCTAAAAAGAAGGGGTTCTGAATTAAGTTTTTTTAATGTGCATTACCTTAGAACTCGGTCATTTATAAACTAAAATTGGAAAATTCTTTTATAATTTTATAAGTATATAATATATTATAGACTAGTGTTGTTGCCCGCAACTTCTTACGCGTAGATTTTCGTATAAACTTTCAACCCTTTCCCCTCTCCCCTTTTAATCCGGTTATAGCTACGCATATTCTTGAAACCCGTATTTAAATCCGTCGTTAAAGTGGTTTAGATGTGCGTGGACAAACAAACAAACAAACAATCAGACAATAATTCCAAAAACTGTCTTAACGTGTTCAGCTCCTTAAGACGCACTGTATATTTTTTTTTATCTCTACGTTTTTATTATATTTATAAAGTATAGATATAGAAGATAGATAGATAGATATTTATAGATATATACACATACTTTAATTTATTTCGTCGTCCATTTTGTTCGCTTGATAAATACGACGCACGCGCATCACTACTTAACTCTCCGGAGTGTCTGTGTACACGCAGGGAAACCACGGACGGGACGTAGCCCGCACGGGGCGAAACGTGCTAAACAAAAACATAAAACACGTAAAAAAAAAAAAAAACATCAGCAACGATATTTTCCCCGTCCCTTGCGTGCAACTTCATCATCCCGTATGTGCACCGATGAAGTATGTGCTTTCGTATACATTTTCTATAAAACGATATTTCCAAAAACACTGTCGCCCAAAAGCCTTTCCGTCCGGCTTATGAACACGTTATGTATGTATGCAGCTTAAAAAAGCAGCCAACAGTGATTGGAAGTGAATAGCTCTCGCGGAGTGACGAGCCTTGAGAGAGGCACATGTCCAGCGGTGGACTAAGGTCGGCTGATACCATGATGATGATAATTATAAATAAGTTGTCTGAGCTTTTAAAATTAAATTATGAACTTTAGTATTATAAGAGCTGTGAAGTGAAATACTCGTAAATATTTTGATAGGTTGTTAACGTTTAGATATTTGAGCTTAATAATTTCACTTGTTCAGTTTTTATTAAAGCAGTAAAAAGCTGAGAAATGGGCAGCCACTTCTGCATTATTTATATTTCTTTCGTACTCAGCTACTCCTAATATTTTATGACGTTAAACCTTTTTTGTGATATTGATGAGACGATCGAGTCTCCCCTTTGATGGTAAGGGTTACGTTTGCCCAACAGTTCAGTGCCAACCAGAATGTTAAATTCCAATACTTCAAAGCCCTACTCGGCTATGCAGCTCATCACCCATGTTACAACTCTTTATGCTCTGTTAGTTTCATTGGAAACATTAACATTCAATTCGTAACACAGTCATGATTTACCACTACTGCTTGGCAGTTGAATAACTGGTAAAGTAGTCTTTCTTCCCGAGGCGGACTCTTCTGAAGAGTTCTTAATTACCATTAACTTTACACCTATATATAGTTGTATTGTATAGATATCTCTAAAACATGTATTTTTAACGCTTGATACAAAAAGTGGGGTGTTTTAAGTTTAACGTGTGTATCTGTGTGTCTGTCTGTGGCATCGTAGATCCCAATCGGCTAAATCGATTTTGATTTTGTTTTTGTTTGAAAGATGACATCATTGAGAGTACTATGATTCAAGAGAATCTGTTCAGTTGTTTGAAGATTACCAGCTCTTTTACCGGGAGGTTAAAGAAATAAACTCAAACTAGTTGTAAGGTGTTTAAAGACTACAAGTAGTTATCCTAGACGAATCAAATATTTGTCAAAGATTAAAAAACTATCTCTTATTCAAATGTAACCCTCGTCCATTATTACGTAATATAAATACACCCTAAACGTATTTGCGAATAGGTTTGACTGTCAGTACATGTACCATTGAACAATGGTTCATGTACTGACTAACAAGCAAATGGTGAAAGGTGTGTGTTAGCTTTTAATTATAGTATTGATTATATGTTGTACCTAATTTTATATTTTTGTATGATCTAAGTAACTGGTCGAAATAAATGAATATAATTGAATTAATACGTAATATACATTACGGAGCTAAGTGATTGTGGTTATTTCACAGGACTAGTTTATTTTTCTGCGATATAAAGTAGCCAATGTTGACAGGGTAGTAACATCCGTCTAGCTCTAGAGTATCAATTATTTCTACCCTAAATTTCACTTAAATCTTTAAGCCACTCTGGAGCTAAGTGATTATAGGTATCCTTCAGGAAATGTATACATCAGGGTCTGATGATAGAATATTATCAATTGGTTTGCAGATAACTTGAAACACCACAAACAATACCGTTTATAGTTGTTTTCTAAAGAATATCGCAACTTACCTTATTTTTGATAGAAAAACAGACCTTTCATATATATTTTTTTAATCTTAAAACATTTCAATCTCGGAAAACTATATTCGCAATTTTGACAACCTAGCGCGGTCAGCCCAACTTTAAGCCTCTCTTTGAATTTTTTGGGATGTGAATTTTCTAAAATCTTTTCTATTAGTGTGGGATTTCACCTCTCTATAAATAAATTATTAGAATTAGTCTTTAGGTTTAGGCTGTACGTTGTGCCTTTTAGTCAAAACATATTATAATGTTGAACGATTGATGATGATAATGTTTACTTAAAATGGTTTATTTAACCAATTATATGGAAACAATTTAAAATCAAATATAAACACTAAAACATAAAACTAAAATAAAGAATTAGCACTAAAATATAAAACTAAATGAAAACTAGAACAAACTAACTGATAATGATTGATAACAACAACAGTGCATTAAGATCATGCAGTGTACTGAACTGGGCTGATAACGTGACGGCGAGTCAACAAAAAATCAACCAAAAATGTACTTGTCAGTACATTGCATTTTCAACCTTCGCTTGACCCATAATATCTAATTCAGTCCTTCTATCCACTGATCCCACATCCCTACAAAGGGACTGGCTAATAAAGCTTTTATTTCTGCCCAGAATGTCTGAATACATAGCAGATGCTTTGTTCGAATCTTGGCATCTCACCCAAAAGCCGATGTTCCATGTTGTTCCAAACTACTTAATATGTATAAGCCTGTTTAAGATTACAAATGCATTAAAACAACCTATTACCTTGGCCTATTTAAACAACGTATGTTTTGTTTGCAAAAATACCCATAGGGAGGGAGTGTAACGAAACTTGTTCAAATTATTGTTATTGTTTTATTTGCGTTTTTTTTTCTATATCCTGTATATGCTGTGGTACATGAAGTAGTTAATTTTATACTCTGTGATGTATCAAAATTTCATTAAGGACAAATGTACCGTATTATATTTGCGCTCTGCGTTTTAGCAACTAAGTATGCTACAGAAAGCATATTTTCCGGAATATAACGTAACCTATTTAATAGTCTAAGATCGTTTCAAATCGTTTCAGCCTTTATGAAACTAAATTCGAATAAATTTACGACCTAGATAATCACATTTTTTTATTGATTAATTAATTTATCGTTATGATCTTATCTTTGTTTAGTATCTCCAGTTTAGTCAAGTTGCAAATAATGATATTAAAAATATTCACGTACAAAGTACAGTACCATAAAGATTAGACCTGCCTGTAATATTTTCAAGTCCGCAATAAAAATGTATAGAGTACGAACCACCAATTGTACGAACTGGGCATTCTATAAATTTGAAGGAACTGTCCCGGGGGAGATAGTATTTTAGTTTTATTGTCTGTAGGACACATTTATTTTATTATGATTAAAATTCTCATGCTTTGGCCGTAAATACTGTTACTTTCGAGACAAATAAATTCGGTTGTTAGAAATAAATTGGACACCATTAAGCTTACAGTGTTCTTGCTAAAATAAGTATCTGTATTTAAACTAGATACAATTTAAATGTATAACCGTTCAGTTGGCACTGCCATTTTCTCGTTGTTATGTTTATTGAGCGGCCAATTTCTCAGATATTTTTCGCATTTCATTTTGGGGTACGTCATCATAATCTACAATCTTTCTAAAGTTTCGTATAAAACCTGCTTAGTAAAATTTATGTTGACAGAATTGTTATGAATCAAGTTTTTTTGTAGTTGTACAGACAATTTATTCAGACAGTTATGCAAAAACGGGGGTGAGAGTTTTTGCTACATAAATAAAACGTAAATCTATATCAATACATATAATAAAAACGTAGAGATAAAAAATTTGTAATTGCGAGATAACAAATAAAAAAACACAGGGCGTCTTAAAATAAGCAGCTGAACACGATAGGACAGTTTTTAGAATTTTTGTCTGTTTGTTTGTTTGTTTGTTTGTCCGGGCACATCTCCTAAACCACTGGATGGATTTAAATGCGGTTTTCACGAATATGCTTAGAAATTACCAGATTAA
The DNA here is from genome assembly GCA_949125355.1 of Agriopis leucophaearia. NCBI lineage: Eukaryota > Metazoa > Arthropoda > Insecta > Lepidoptera > Geometridae > Agriopis > Agriopis leucophaearia. Next base: position 18,739,474 of record OX421268.1, on the reverse strand, counting down.
AACATAGGCTAGGTTATATCATTTATTTTAATTATTTTTTATTACATAAACGAAAATAAAAATCAATGATTATTTACGTTACCCGAAACGTAATATGGGGATCTTCACATAGCCTCAAGCAAGGAGGTCCAAAGTTAAGAGAATGTTATTGACATACTTAGCCATTAAAAATTTGAAACTGTCAACTGTCATTCAGATAATCAGCCAAATTAAAACTTTTTAAATAAATTAAGGAACCTTCTTAGATGAATGAACGTGAAGATCAAGGATGTTATAAAAACATAGGCCTTACAACCTCTTTGGTGATTCAATCCAATGTATTTTATTCCCAAGAGAATATAAACTCATACGGAGATTTTATTCTATGTTAGCATTTAAAACACAAAATATACCGCATCCTATTTTACTTCAGTCCCGCGAATAGAAATATTTAAAAAAGGCCATTTGTATGACAATAAACCCATACAACAAAATTCCGGATGCAATAAAGAAATAATAGCACTTTTCCAGAACCAACTTTGTAAGTTTCTAAACCAAAAATGTTATTACGAGATAAAAGATTTTTTCGACGGTAAAATTTAGAAAATTATAATTAGAAAATAAATATCGATCTATAAATAGTTAAGAAAGTAGCGTCATAAGTTTTGTATGATCTCATATATAATTAAGTAACCTGTCACACTAGGTTTGTTATTTTTTGGTAAAATTACTTCTGGCTGTGGTGTGGTTTTGTGACCAGCCATTACGTAAGTCATTGCTGCACCCTTTATGCAGGGTATACAAACTTAACTTCTAGAAGAAGAATGTGTAAATTTGCAATATGAATAAAGAATGAATTTTACTGTGATATTTTAACAGATAAATAGAGTAGTTCCATTTCATGGCTTTTTAATCAAGGTATACATACAAATACACGCGAAATAAGAAATAACTAGCCAAGAGCGTGTCAAGACAAGCATATGTCAGGTTTCCGTGGCCAAAGCCATATACTTGTGGTCGTATTCATAGTTCAGAAATTGGATGGTCATAGAAAAATTCGAACGAGCGAAGCTGGACAGTCAAATTTCAGAGATGTATCATCCCGACATGACATAATATACTTTTTATGGTTTAGACAAAAAGAATACTTCAAAACATGCTCTGCACTGTGGTCACATTATCTTTTTGATTTAAAAGCTGTTGACGGTGTTTTTACTGTTATGCGTCTATCAATAATTCACACAGGGCGACTTAAAATAAGCAGCTGAACATGTTAAGGCAGTTTTTAGAATTTTTGTTTGTTTGTTCACGCTCATATCCTAAACCCCTGGAAGAAAATGCAGACGGATTTAAATGCAGTTTTCACGAATATGCTTAGCTATGACCAGATTGAAGTATAGGCTGTTATTTTGCGCAAGGGTCGGATTAAGGGAAGAAAAAAGGATTGAAGGTTTATATGAAGATCTACGCGTACGAAGTTGCGGGCAAAAAAACTAGAATAAAAATAAAACCATTATTTTGAAGACATTTTGTTTTGTTTACAACCTCAAATACCATTCTAGCAAGTAAACAATTAAAATAAAATTAATACTTATGAGTCTTTTAAACAACTGAGTGACGAGCAAGTCGCTCGCCTGATGATAAGTGTCACGTTTGCCTGTAATAGTTCAACGCCACCCAGAATTTAGAACTTCAGTTTCAAATGCCTGCGCGGCAATCATCAACGAGATTATAACGACGATTATAACGAGATTAGATTTTTTCCAGGTATATTGATGACGGCAATGCAACTGAGCTCTTAACCCTGAGATATTAGATGTTACATCTCTTTATTTATTTATAATAAATAATGACGAAGGTATTTTTCCATTGATCTTTGTCTTCGGGTATATCGGGTTTAAATTTCAAATATCTTTCAAGATTACCCAACATTTAGTCATACGAGTAATATTACCTAAAGACAATCATGGTCGCAATTCAGATAAATACGTTTAAATAAATATTACTGTCATCTCAAATACTCGTAAACCCAAATCATCACAGAATAAGCGACCAATCTGTCTTATCCAGGAAATGGATTCCCAGAAACAGTCGTTTGTGGATACTCTAAAAATCTACCTGTGAAAAATATTTTGTGAAAAATTTCCTTTTCTTTGAAGGTTTTTCTTAAGTCAAAGAGCTTTCTAATTAGTGATAACTCTGTGTAAATTATACTGAGGTTTCTTGGTTTTTTGCGGGCTAAAATATGTTTTGTTTATTTTCTCGTAGGGAAGTTGGAGGGCACTGTAATCAAATATGTTAATTTGGGAAAAACATCTCCAGGTGGATGATAAAGCGTCATTAGTAGGTTAATAAGGAAAATACTCAAAGTTATCATTATTTGTACCTAAAAATAACTTCATTACATACATGTGTTATTCTATGAGTTTGTGAAGAAAAAGACCGTTTGTAACTATTAACAGTATACCTATTAACATTTCAAGAAAGCAACTTTGACTATTTACTTCTGAAAAATAATTGAAAATCAGTTAAGTTTTAAGTTAAGTAAAACTAGCTCGTCAAGGGATCCGTTCCGATTATATATTCTTTTTTGAAACAATTGACTGTGACATACATTAAAAAAAAAAAACTGAAGTCTCACTACATAGTGTGACAAAAGGAGTTCTTTTGAAAGGTAAAATCCACTTCTAGAGTTCAATGTAAACTCCGCAAACTACAATTCACATCTGCGCATTTTTCAAATAGCCATAATTAATAAAGGCTAAAAGCCCAACCCCTCGTCATTCAAAAACTATTCGCAACTAATTCTCGCAACCAACACATAAATATTAATGGTCCTGTGATAAATGGGGTTTGCTATTAACAGTGTAATCCAGAGAAGGGGTCTCGGAACAGTAAGCGACCTTGTCAGCCGCACGACCTCGAGGCGTCAGCTTGGACCATACACTCGCTACGCATTGTAATTTACTTCTCTGAATGGATCTCAGTGGATCATCATCATACATATCTCAATATACAATATAACATGAGCGTCTCCAAATGTTAAATCCTTGTTCTTTGCCGCACCCTGTGCCTTTGGTTTCATCCGCGTCACTATTCTTTCAGGAACTATATTTTTTTTCTGAAATAGGCATGTGGCCTAATGTTTAATTTATTAAAAATAACAAGCTTAGCGATGAATATAACTAAATACATTATACATAATGAAAAATTTAATTAGCTGATTAATCTCTGAGATATTAGCGTTTAAAGTTTTAGGTAGGGATAGAGAGGGGATGGTCCATCCATTTCTCGCAAAGCGTGTGTTAGTATAGCATTTGTATGCCGCGCCTGAGGCTTGACGTCATAGCTCAGTATAGTGCGCTCTCTGTCTAGCATGAAATAAAATTACTTATAACTTATTTATTTTTGAACTAATTAAAATTTTGTTTTCTTTGATATGCTCTATTGATGGGCAGCTTTTTTATGAGGTAATAAAAAATATTAGTCATCATGCCTAATCACTATCTGGCCCTCTAATCATATCTATGCAAAATGTATTTACCTATAGGGATTGTCCCGTTGGCCCAGTTGGTAGTGAAACCGCCTTCAGCGCTTGGGGGCGTGTGTTCGATTCGATTCCCCCCTAGGGGAAATATTCCTTTGCTGAACATTTTGTGTTTGTTCTATATCTGGGTGTTAATATTCTATTTAAGAATGTATTCAGTCTCTGTACATGTACATAGTACAATATTTGCTTAGTTTGTCCTGAATATCCAAATTAATAGTTATCATGTGGACAGTAAAACAAATTCGCATTATAATAGTACCAGCAGAATCCCGCGGTGCTACCCGCGATTTTCCAGTTTTTCTGCATTTATGGAGGGAGAAGTACCTACCCTATGTCCACCCTCATGATGCAGGAAGATATGCAAATAAATGAAGAACGACCTAGCCGTTTAGTCGTAACAAGTGAACAAACAGACAGAGAAACTAAGCTTATTTCATTTTAACCGACTTTCAAAAAAGAAGGACGGTTTTATGTTTCACTGTTTTTTGATTTTTATTTATTTATTTATGTTCACCGATTTCTCTGCCAACATTTGACCGATTTCATTTTATTTTCTTTTGTTCTGTAGGGTATACTTCCGATTTGGTCCCATTGTCACCAAGTCAGGATCTGATGATGGTATCCCAGGGAAATCGAGGGCAACCCTCAAATTTTATAGGCACTTATTACATATTTCATATATTTTTGAAGTCCGTTTTTAATGTGATCCACTACTATAGTTATAATAATATTTAAGATGAAATATTCAGTATATTAATGCAAAAAACATGTTAAAAAAGTTAAAAATCTAAAATATGAACGTCAATAAAGTAGGTAAGTAAAAATAAAATGCTTTTCCCTCGTCTCTGAACAAAGCGACCGCAACAAATTATGACAAAATTTCATCTCGTAATAAGAGATGTGACGTTGCACCGTTATATTGGATATTTTTCTTCAATTTCTGCACAAGAATACTATTTAAATATAAGTAATCAGATTTGGTCTATTTCATTGTAAGGTATTATTTTTTTTGGACCCGTGTATGTCCTAAAACTGCGACCAGAACCACCGGAGGATGGGCAGCAGCGTCCTAATAGTACACGGTGAACGTACTGAGATCCCCAAGTCGCCTGCCAAGCGTGGGGATTATGGCAACACCCCTCTATGTCTTGTCCAACAGTGGACGTTATTTGGCTGATGATGTGATGTGTATATATTTTTTTATATTACACAAACGCCTACACTCTCTTTGCTTAATGATCTTAGTAGTTTATTTAATTTATTTAATTATGTATAGCTAAAAGTATATTACCATAGTTAGGAGATAATAATATTATTATGTATTTTTACCACACTCACTTAAAAATAGGGCGATTTTGACTTCGAAAAGTAAGAATAAAATTATCAAACAAAATGATTTGAAAGAAAGAAAAGTCGGTTTAATTAAATAAAATATTATAATAAATAATAATAAATATCTGGGACATTATTGCACACATGGTCATCTGACCCCACACTAAGCAAAGCTTGTAATATGGCTGTCAGAGACTGATATACATACACATATATTTTTAAATACATATACTTAAATAGATATTAACACCCAGACATAGAACAAACACACATGTTCATCACACAAATACACTTAAGGAAGTTCCCATTGCAAATAATTCTAACGTAAAATATGGTGGACATTTATGAAAAAATCTGCAACTCCCTTTTATGTATTGGTTTTAATGCCATAGGTGGCAAACAAGCAAACGGGCCGCCTGATGGTAAGCGATCACCGTCGCCTATGGATACCTGCAACACCAGGGGCATCACAGATACGTTGCCGACCCTTAAAGACTCTATTAACAGCCCTTTGGTATGATAAAAAATACTATACATAAGTTGGGGGTAACCGCAAATTTGAAACTCGGATGCATTACGGCCCTCGGTAGTCTCCTGCATCAAATGTCACGTAAAACATCTGTCAAATTTGATAAATAGTAACTCGGGGCCACCAATGGCTAGTAAAAGTTTAAAGTTTTAGGTAGGGATAGAGAGGGGATGGTCCATCCATTTCTCGCAAAGCGTGTGTTAGTATAGCATTTGTATGCCGCGCCTGAGGCTTGACGTCATAGCTCAGTATAGTGCGCTCTCTGTCTAGCATGAAATAAAATTACTTATAACTTATTTATTTTTGAACTAATTAAAATTTTGTTTTCTTTGATATGCTCTATTGATGGGCAGCTTTTTTATGAGGTAATAAAAAATATTAGTCATCATGCCTAATCACTATCTGGCCCTCTAATCATATCTATGCAAAATGTATTTACCTATAGGGATTGTCCCGTTGGCCCAGTTGGTAGTGAAACCGCCTTCAGCGCTTGGGGGCGTGTGTTCGATTCGATTCCCCCCTAGGGGAAATATTCCTTTGCTGAACATTTTGTGTTTGTTCTATATCTGGGTGTTAATATTCTATTTAAGAATGTATTCAGTCTCTGTACATGTACATAGTACAATATTTGCTTAGTTTGTCCTGAATATCCAAATTAATAGTTATCATGTGGACAGTAAAACAAATTCGCATTATAATAGTACCAGCAGAATCCCGCGGTGCTACCCGCGATTTTCCAGTTTTTCTGCATTTATGGAGGGAGAAGTACCTACCCTATGTCCACCCTCATGATGCAGGAAGATATGCAAATAAATGAAGAACGACCTAGCCGTTTAGTCGTAACAAGTGAACAAACAGACAGAGAAACTAAGCTTATTTCATTTTAACCGACTTTCAAAAAAGAAGGACGGTTTTATGTTTCACTGTTTTTTGATTTTTATTTATTTATTTATGTTCACCGATTTCTCTGCCAACATTTGACCGATTTCATTTTATTTTCTTTTGTTCTGTAGGGTATACTTCCGATTTGGTCCCATTGTCACCAAGTCAGGATCTGATGATGGTATCCCAGGGAAATCGAGGGCAACCCTCAAATTTTATAGGCACTTATTACATATTTCATATATTTTTGAAGTCCGTTTTTAATGTGATCCACTACTATAGTTATAATAATATTTAAGATGAAATATTCAGTATATTAATGCAAAAAACATGTTAAAAAAGTTAAAAATCTAAAATATGAACGTCAATAAAGTAGGTAAGTAAAAATAAAATGCTTTTCCCTCGTCTCTGAACAAAGCGACCGCAACAAATTATGACAAAATTTCATCTCGTAATAAGAGATGTGACGTTGCACCGTTATATTGGATATTTTTCTTCAATTTCTGCACAAGAATACTATTTAAATATAAGTAATCAGATTTGGTCTATTTCATTGTAAGGTATTTTTTTTTTTTGGACCCGTGTATGTCCTAAAACTGCGACCAGAACCACCGGAGGATGGGCAGCAGCGTCCTAATAGTACACGGTGAACGTACTGAGATCCCCAAGTCGCCTGCCAAGCGTGGGGATTATGGCAACACCCCTCTATGTCTTGTCCAACAGTGGACGTTATTTGGCTGATGATGTGATGTGTATATATTTTTTTATATTACACAAACGCCTACACTCTCTTTGCTTAATGATCTTAGTAGTTTATTTAATTTATTTAATTATGTATAGCTAAAAGTATATTACCATAGTTAGGAGATAATAATATTATTATGTATTTTTACCACACTCACTTAAAAATAGGGCGATTTTGACTTCGAAAAGTAAGAATAAAATTATCAAACAAAATGATTTGAAAGAAAGAAAAGTCGGTTTAATTAAATAAAATATTATAATAAATAATAATAAATATCTGGGACATTATTGCACACATGGTCATCTGACCCCACACTAAGCAAAGCTTGTAATATGGCTGTCAGAGACTGATATACATACACATATATTTTTAAATACATATACTTAAATAGATATTAACACCCAGACATAGAACAAACACACATGTTCATCACACAAATACACTTAAGGAAGTTCCCATTGCAAATAATTCTAACGTAAAATATGGTGGACATTTATGAAAAAATCTGCAACTCCCTTTTATGTATTGGTTTTAATGCCATAGGTGGCAAACAAGCAAACGGGCCGCCTGATGGTAAGCGATCACCGTCGCCTATGGATACCTGCAACACCAGGGGCATCACAGATACGTTGCCGACCCTTAAAGACTCTATTAACAGCCCTTTGGTATGATAAAAAATACTATACATAAGTTGGGGGTAACCGCAAATTTGAAACTCGGATGCATTACGGCCCTCGGTAGTCTCCTGCATCAAATGTCACGTAAAACATCTGTCAAATTTGATAAATAGTAACTCGGGGCCACCAATGGCTAGTAATGTTAAGACCACTAATAAGTTTTCTTGAAGTTAACGACATTCCCGAAATGACTATGACAGAAAAAAAGTATAATATTTAAATATTATACTCGTATAATATTTTTATTATTATTAAAACGGAGGTTTGAAAAATCCATCAAGAAATTGTATTGTAATTGATAGAATAATCAAACAATTGAGTACTGTTGTCATACAATTGGTTTTAGATTAATTTCTTGAAATATCCAAACCGATCCAATGAAAGATCTAATCGTTCGAACGACTGAACTGCACAAAAGAACTCTTATAAAAATTAAGACATTTCTAGCGACAATAAAGCCTTCAAAGCTATTCTTTTCAAGCCCTCCACTTATAGGCTCACCGTTCAAAGGGCGCCGAGACGGAATACCTAAGCTTGTTATAGCCAATCGTACGAGGTTTTATTTGCTTACATCGCGACGATAATTCGCTTTTCTCATGGATATTTGAATTTTATACTCTTGCCTTTTTACATAGTAGATATTGCCATGGAAATCTCTCTTATTAGGGGTGAGTTTGTATTATAATTCATTCATGATTCAACGCGGTTCGTGTTATTATTATGATACGTGTACAGTAGGAGAGCCGGTGCAGCATGACTGTGATGAGTACAATCTGACGGCACCCAGTTCAATTCCCGTCCCTGCACCAATGACTTATTTAGTTCTTCAATAAATTAGGTGCAGTTCCGATGTCATCGCTCAAAAACTGTCAAGAAACACATCGTGAGGACACCGGTATGTCCAAGAACCTCAAAAGTTTACACGTATGACATTCACCAACATGCACTGGGCCAGCATGGTGGATTAGGGCCCATTTTCTCTGCCACTGAGAAGCAGTCTGTCCGAGCAGTATGAACAAAAATGGCAGATAATGATGATGACACATTTTATCATGGAAACTGACGTGGTTCTCACACATTAAATAACCAGTAAATAACTAATTTTTAACCGACTTCAAAAAAGTGGACGTTTCTATGTTCTACTGTATTTTTTATGTATGTTCACCGATTTCTCCGCCAACTATTGACCGATTTAAAATAAAAATAAGCTTTTGTTCTGTAGGGTGTACTTCCAATTTGGTCTCATTGTCCCCAAGTCAGGATCTGATGATGGGATCCCAGAGATAGCGAGGACAACTTTTAAATTTTATAGGCACTTATTACGTTTTTCATATATTTTTGAAGTCGGTTTAAATGTGATCCGCTTATGTTATTCCTGTGTCAAATAAATAAAAATATGACACATAATGAATAAATAAAAAAATACTAGTTATTATAGATAGGTACAACATATAATTGGTTATTATTGTATTATAATATGGGTTCGATTAGAGATTGGTAGGTTTGCTTAGCTCATTCTATATACAATTTAAAGATAGTAATGCCGCGATATATTTATTTTCATAGAAAATTAAACTGAAACGTTATCTTGCATTTGTCCACTTTGCAGCTTTTACAGTTGTAAGAAGCGAGAGTTGTGCAGCTTAGCAAAAAGATTTTAAGCTTAACTGCTAACCAAGGATCTGTTGAAGCTTGCTTGTGGTTTCTAGCGGAGTTTAATAGGATTGATGTCTGATTTGGTTTAAATGCTTTAACAACATTGAATGAGATTAGAACTTCATTGGTTAGAAGGTGGTTAGGTTTTTTTTTTTTTTGGAAATTCTAAAGTTTTGTGTCAACCACGTCAAACTTTTTATATCAGAAATTCACTACATATATGTGCTCAGTAAGAGTTAATAATAATTGGCAAGAAACGAACTAATGAACGCTTTACAATTATATTTTTATATATTCTTAACTTTATTATGCCGTAATAAGTACGAGCTGACCCGCATGTTAGGTAGATCAAGCCCAAGATATAAAAGGAAAATGTCAAAGAAAATAAATTTATTGCGCTATATGACCATGTCGACAACCTTTTTACAAACAAAAAGCACTAATGAAATACCTATCAGGCTCACTAAATCCTTTATCCGCTAACCTAAAACGTCAAAAACAAATTGAATCCCTTAGGGCAATCGATCTACTATTTGCGACCGACTGCCTTTTTGCTAAGAGCTGCCCCTAAAGGTTGGCAAGGGTTGGTGGGTGATTAGTCCACTCTTTGTTTCAGGAGCGATGACCCCGCCTCTGGGTGCCTGAGGTGAGCGATGGCGCGCAAGAGCGCTGTCTGCCTCTTTACAGTTCATTTCCTTTCGTGCATCATCGGTAAGTTGCCTTCTGTTTACTCATTATCTCTTACTGGAAAATGTCTTTTAATAAGATTGATAGAAACTCTTTATTTTGTACACCAGAAATAAAAATTACAAACAAATAGAACACACTTAAAAGCTAGTGCCACAAGTGTAAGGTGCAGGTGTAAGGTGCAGGTTATTAAGAAAAATTCACGATATAATGCCAACTACAGATAATTTATTGACCACGTTCAATTGAACTAGCTTGATTTTATTAAAAGTGACATGGTAGTGAAAAATAAAAATGGTTTTTCTTTTTTTATTGGTCTTTATTATTATATTCGACGTAATAATTATTACCTATAATGTGACGCGTGACCAAAATGCTGGCGTGTTTCTGGCTCAACACTTAAGCATTGCCTGGATACGCTGCTAACTGAGTGGGCTTTTGGCATTTGCTTTTGTCTTTAGACCTTCAATGATGGGGCATATGGACAGTGTAACTGTTTTTGTTTGTGTTAGTGTAGTGTAGTTATTAACTGTCGTGTAAGTGTTAGCTTGTATTTTGTTTAGTTAGTAGCAGTTGCCCTCTTATAGATTATGTACTTAACCCAAATATATTGAAGCTATGGTTTTAGATTATTTTAGGCAATGAATTTATTTTCGCTAATAAATTGCCTTTATCATCTCACTGACATCATCACTATCACCATCATCAGTTACCAATGTTCAAGGTTCCTTGAAAGTATACGGTACTGCGTAGTTGTGATATTTATTGCCCTTCGTCTAACATTATGGTGCTTACTAAATTGTGAATCTTGACCGTTATGACACAGTTATGTTGCGCAATTGTTATTTGTTATACAAGAGTGAGATGAGACTGCAATCTTCAGCTGATATGTCGGAATATGGTAAACTTAATAGACGAATCTCGAAATCGGTGCGACATGATCTGCGTTCCTATAATACAAGATGTATTAGGGACGCAATTGAGCGGAACCAGGGCTCAAAAGTGTTCGCGAAAAATTCGTCTATTGGGAAAAGCCAAATGACGAAGCTGAAGATCGAGGATGGCAGTATCATTTCATCAAAGCTGGAGATTCTGAGAGAGCTCGAGAGGTTTTACGGACAGTTGTACACCTCAACACGACAGCCTATTGTCAGCGCAGCTCAGGACAAGAGAGCTTAACTGACCCGACACTACACTGAGGACATCCCAGACATCAGCTTGTACGAGATTAGAATGGCTCTGAAACAGCTTAAGAACAACAAGGCGCCGGGTGATGACGGAATCACGACAGAACTTCTGAGAGCAGGTGGAAAACCGATACTTTTAGTCCTCCAGAAGTTATTTAATTCCGTCATAATCGAAGGTACAACGCCTGAAGCATGGAATAGGAGTGTGGTGGTGCTCTTCTTAAAAAAAGGTGATAACACCTTGTTGAAGAATTATAGGTCCATCTCACTCCTGAGCCATGTGTACAAGTTGTTCTCCAGAGTCATTACGAACCGTCTCGAAAGCAGGTTAGATGATTCCAGCCTCCCGAACAAGCCGGTTTCCGTAAAGGCTGGAGCACCATAGACCACATACATACGCTCCGCCAGATTATACAGAAGACTGAGGAGTATAATCGGCCATTATGTCTAGCGTTTGCGGACTATGAAAAAGCCTTCGATTCAATCGAGACCTGGGCAATGTTGCAGTCCCTCCAGCGTTGTCATATCGACTATAGGTATATCGAAGTGCTGAAGTGTTTGTATAGAAACGCCACCATGTCGATCCGATTACAGGACGAGAGCACGGAACCAATCCAATTGCATAAAGGCGTGAGACAGGGAGATGTTATCTCTCCGAAACTGTTCACTAACGCTTTGGAGGACGTTTTCAAGCTCTTGGACTGGAACGGATTTAGCATCAACATCAATGGCGAATACATCACTCACCTTCGTTTTGCCGACGATATAGTATCATGTTAGAGTCGTTGAAGGACCTTAATACAATGCTCAGCGACCTCAGTAGCCTTTCCCAACAGGTGGGTCTTAAAATGAACATGGACAAGACAAAATTCATGTCCAATGTCCATGTTGTACCCGTACCGGTAATCGTTGGGAACGATACTTTCGAAGTTGTTAACCATTACACCTATCTTGGACAGATTGTTCAGTTAGGTAAGTCCAACTTAGGCAAAAAGGTCGCCCGAAGAATCCAACTCGGATGGGCAGCGTTCGGGAAATTGCGTGACATCTCGTCCAAGATACCACAGTGTCTGAAGACAAAGGTATTTGACCAGTGTATGTTGCCAGTGATGACATGTGGTACTGAGACGTGGTCCTTAACTGTTGGACTTTTGGAAAAACTCAGAGTCACACAACGGGCAATGGAGAGAGCTATGCTCGTAGTTTCTTTGCGTGATAAAATCCGAAACGTAGATATTCGCCAAAGAACCAAAGTCACCGACATAGCTATTAAAATCTGCAAGTTGAAGTGGCAATGGGCAGGCCACATCGCTCGAAGAACTGTTAACCGATGAGGAAGAAAGGTTCTTGAGTGGAGACCGCAAACCGGAAGACGCAGCGTAGGTAGGCCTCTCACTAGATGGACCGACGACATTGTGAGAGTCGTGGGCATCCAGTGGATGCAGATGGCAGGATGTCGTTCAGTGTGGAGGTTAAAGGTTGTTGATGATGATGATGATGATACAAGAGTGCAAAGTTCTTTTTTAACCGCGTGCTCAATTTTGATGACCGAGCAAGCGAAGGATTCTAAAATTGAATCACTAGCGTAGCGAGTGATTTAAAAATTAGAATCCTGAGCGTTAGCGAGGGAATCAAAAGAGCACGAGGTGAAAAATCTTTGCACTCGAGTGCAACACGTAACTCTTCTTCCCACCTCAACGAGGAAATTAACAATATGACGTGAAAAGAAAATGGCGCGCGCAAAGCAAATAAAAGAGTACACCAAGAAAGTTCTGAGTCTGAGTTTTTAACAATTTATAAAAGGTTTTATGTTAAATTCGGCACCATGGAAGTGTAAGTAAATAGGTTTAATGTTTTGAATTCACAAACTTAGTGCACACGATGTTCTAAATTCAATTTACTTTATACTCTAGTGGATAAAAACGGGTTTTGCACTCAAATATCGAAGAACAAAAATACTCTTTCCAAGATGGGGGATGAAAATAATATTCCATAGATGGTAGGGGAGATAGGTAAAATTCTACCTCGACTAAAATTAAGAAAATGCTTTTAAACATGCATACACGACTCACATTTAAATCACATTGTAAGTTAGAACTACGTGGGTATATTAAATGCATGTTGTGAGTACCACTCTATTTTTAATCAGCCGTTTTGAATAATTACTTATATTTTTAGGTATCTCGATCAACACAAAAATAAATAATACATCAAATATTATCTAAATAAAATTCTGTAAAGTGCAATACTCCATTTATTAGATTTTATTTCTTAGTTTGATTGGAGAGAAACGAGCAAATTGTAGAAATCACGTCCATTTTAGCACTTTGTTTTACTTTGAATTTAAGGTCGTTACTCGAATGAAAACTTTCAACGGGGCTTATTCAACCTAAACAAGTATTTCCGTTATTCAAGTCCTAAACTTCACAAAGTTACGTAACGGTCTGTATAAAATTTGAATCAATCTACATCAAGGGAAGGGTTTAAATTGAAACGAAACAAAATAAGATGTTCGCGCAATGCGGACATCCTCGTGACTCGTTACGAACAGGTGTTGCGAGGGTACTTGCATAAAAATTTCACGTTCGTCATAAAACAGGGGCAGCTAGAAGGTCATGCCGGACTGCGGACGGACGGCAGGATGGCAGGACGGCAGGACGTGTCATCCTCATCAAGTAACCCTCAAACGTTTTACACAAATAAACTCTCTCCAAATTTTACGACAAAAACAGGATCATAATTTAAAATTTAACACTTAATCAAGCTTCGGCTGACAATCAAGATTTACGTCTCCGTCGAAGACGTTTCATTTTCCAGACCATTTCTTTCTTTAGGGTAACACGATTAATTTTTAATCTGATCAGTTCAGAACATTAATCGTGCTGGTTGCGGGTCCTTTCTCGAAGCGTTGCGTTATTAATGGAGTTGTCGTCTGTTTACTGTGCACTCGGAATATTCACAAATGCTCGTGATTTACGATAATTCTCGCGGAACAGGCCGAATTTACCGAAGTTAATTTTGTTACGGTTCCTTGTTGATTGTACGTGTTTTGTTTCGGTGTAACAAATACCAAAAATTCGAAACTTTTAGCTGCAATGGAAGTTTTAAAGTTCAGCTGTAAATCATGTTGACCAAGATTAGTTTCAGGGTGGTTGTGAATCAAATGTTTGCTTTCTGTTTCAAATGTTGTTATGAGACTTATGTATGAGAGAATTAAAGCAATACATGGTTTTGATAAGTTAGTAGTTAAGTATGATTTATGATTTACTTAAAAAACTGTTTTGATGATGAATTTCTAGTGTAATTCCGCTTCTACGTCGCTTCAAGTACAATAAGGAATTTGTGATAAATATTTGTTGGTAATGTTAATTTTATTGAGTTTAATTTTGCCTAACCTGATATAAAATATTAATTACATAAATTGAAAATTAACGTAACCTGAAACAAAAAGTAATTAATTCTGAATTATTTTTAATTATAAAATTATTAAAGTAATCTGAAACAAAAATTAATTAATTCTGAAACATAAAATATATATTAATTAGAATTACATGTATTTTAATTGAATTTAAAAAAGTAATAAATTATACCCGTTTCCTTAGTGCACTTTGTCGACACGTGTTTCGCCTCTTCACGAGGCATCCTCAGGACGTGTTGACTCGTCGAGCGCTTGGCCGAGAGTGAGTAAGCCGTAACTGCAACGGTCCTTTATATACCGGCGCTCGCGTGGTGTTGGCAGGTGACGAAACACCTCAGCAAAGGTGACGTAACGCTTGTTTGTTCATTCAGCAGTGAATCATCCATTCCTTGATGTTTGAAAATTTCTAATTGTTCGAGAACGCTCATACGAAACCCTTTTTCACACATATGTAGTACACTGAATGTATTATTGTCGTCCAAAACGTGACCAGTTTCTAACAGATGTTTTGCAAAATGTCTGTTAGAAACTGGTCACGTTTTGGACGACAATAATACATTCAGTGTACTACATATGTGTGAAAAAGGGTTTCGTATGAGCGTTCTCGAACAATTAGAAATTTTCAAACATCAAGGAATGGATGATTCACTGCTGAATGAACAAACAAGCGTTACGTCACCTTTGCTGAGGTGTTTCGTCACCTGCCAACACCACGCGAGCGCCGGTATATAAAGGACCGTTGCAGTTACGGCTTACTCACTCTCGGCCAAGCGCTCGACGAGTCAACACGTCCTGAGGATGCCTCGTGAAGAGGCGAAACACGTGTCGACAAAGTGCACTAAGGAAACGGGTATAATTTATTACTTTTTTAAATTCAATTAAAATACATGTAATTCTAATTAATATATATTTTATGTTTCAGAATTAATTAATTTTTGTTTCAGATTACTTTAATAATTTTATAATTAAAAATAATTCAGAATTAATTACTTTTTGTTTCAGGTTACGTTAATTTTCAATTTATGTAATTAATATTTTATATCAGGTTAGGCAAAATTAAACTCAATAAAATTAACATTACCAACAAATATTTATCACAAATTCCTTATTGTACTTGAAGCGACGTAGAAGCGGAATTACACTAGAAATTCATCATCAAAACAGTTTTGAAAATGGACTTCCGCAAAGTAACGCCTGATTCAATCAACTATGATTTACTTAACTAACTTGGCTATTTATGAGTATCAAACTTTTCAGGTTTCAAGTCAGTTAAATTAGGTAGATATTACACAATAAAACAATATTGAATATCATCATCACCATCATCGTCATCATCATCTATTGAACAATTTTTTTCAAAAATATTTACTACTTTAAAAATACACGTGACTAACGCTTGTTAGTAGAAATGCTGGTCGGTAGTTTCATTGCAAGTTAAACAATGAAATGGAAAATTATACTATGTTTATACGTTTACATGTTTATACGGACCTGGTCAAACGTTTGGTGGAGGAGACAGGTGATAGGAATGCTGGCGCCTACTTCTGGCCACAAAATTAGCATTGTTATCCAGCGTGGCAATGCTGACAGCATTCAAGCCACTTTTCCCTCCACCAGGGGCTTTTAGATTTAGTTATGTATTTTTTTTCATTTTGTATTGTTGGTACATAATATAATAATTAAGTAGTAATAGTTTTAGGTTTTAACCCTTAATTGGCAAGCTGACTGTTTATTGAATATGAATGATTTATTTAATGGATCGTGTGTCTAGAGTCATTTAAGGACAAAAAAAACTCTCGCCCACCCATAAAAAAAAAAACAATGTACATCACCATGAACATTGCCAAATCTCCAGAGTAAAACATGACAATGGGATTGTCCATCATGGTGAACATTGCATAATTAGGAAAGCGCTAAAATGATAACACCATAATTATTTTTATTCAAGCCATAATTTAATATAGAACAATAATCATGTACTTGGTGTGCGCAAGTCGAGTGGGCCAGATGGTATTCCGGCCATTTCCTTGAAATTTGAGCTCCTGAGTTGACCTCGTTCTTAAATATCTGTGTCCTAAATATTTTTCATGTAAATAAATATATCATCTTTTCCTATGTTTTCAGTGTATGACTGTGGTTCCTGTTAGTAAATCTACTTCTAAAGCTATGTATTGTAATTATGTAATTTATTATTTTGTGAGTTTGACAATGGTACAGACGTGTACACACACAAATTCTAATTTTTTATATATATAAGTTGCGCGAGTAATTATCGCCCCTTAATTTAATTACAATCTAGCCTAATGTTATGCTACAAGTAATTAAATTCTAACTCAAACTTCTAAGTATAATATTTTAAAAACTAAGAATGTGTCCATTCACACGTTTTTTTATTGTCCTATTATACGTCCTTTTTACATATGCAATTGAAATCACAGAATAAAACTTACGACACTCTTAATATAATTCCAAAGAGTATGAAAGTCTGAAAACAAACTCGAGTTTCAAACAATGTCAGTAACCAGCAAATAAAATGAAGCCAATAAAGTAAGACGTGTCGTGTCCTCGTGTCCAGTGTGCAGACTAGACAGCGGCAGCGGCCGCTCCCGGGACCAGATCACAGTCTCGGAGTCTTCCAAGAGGTTCCGTGCAGAGTTCTTGGAAGACTGGCCGCACACCCCCGGCGCTCCGTACTTCGACCCCAGCACGCCGGACAACGTGACCGGCCTAGTTGGACACCCGGTCACACTACTCTGTAAAGTCAAGAACTTACAGAACAGAACTGTGAGTCATCATTTTATTATATTATTGTGTTAGTACTTTCTTGCGAAGTTACTCGTACGTGATAAATATTTGTAGGCGAAATCAGTTTGTACAGCGGACCATTGCTTTTTTACAGATTAAAAAACGAGGTGATTCTCATTTCGATTGCTTTTTGTTTGTCACCTCAGAACTCTTTTTTAAGGATATACTTTCAAATTGGTCCCATATAAGTTTCATCAAAATTGGTTCAATAATTTGGTTTTTTAATCAAAATAACTGGAATACGTATGTCATTAAAGTAAACGAAATTGTGTGCTTACTAATTATGAAGTCAGTTTATTTTTATTAAAAATATTTAATGAATTTTGTTGTGTAATATTTTGTGCAGATTTTGTACGTGAACTAATAAACTTTATTAATAACTAGTTTTTTTGCCCGCGACTTCGTACGCGTAGATTTTCATATAAACCTTCAATCCTTTTTTCTTCCCTTAATCCGGCCTTGCGCAAAATAACATAGCCTATACTTCAATCTGGTCATAGCTAAGCATATTCGTGATATCCTCATTTAAATCCGTCCGCATTTTCTTCCAGGGGTGTAGGAGATGTGCGTGAACAAACAAACAAAAATTCTAAAAATTGCCTTAACATGTTCAGCTGCTTATTTTAAGTCGCCCTGTGTGAAGTATTGATAGAAGCATAAAAGTAATAAATAACACCGTCAACAGTTTTCAAATCAAAAAGATAATGTGACCGCAGTGCAGAGCATGTTTTGAAATTTTCTTTTTGTCTAAACCATTAAAAGTATATCATGTCATGTCGGGATGATATACATCTCTGAAATTTGACTGTCCAGTTTCGCTGGCCACGGAACCCTGACATAATGCTTGTCTTAACACGCTCTTAGCTAGTTATTTCTTATTTCGCATGCATTTGTATGTATACCCTGATTAAAAAGCCATGAAATGGAACTACTCTATTTATCTGTTAAAATATCACAGTAAAATAAAATTATTTCTATATTCTTATTCTTATTGCAAATATACACTGTATTCTTCTAAAAGCTAAGTTTATATACCCTGCATAAAGGGTGCAGCAATGACTTATGTAGTGGCTGTTCACAAAACCAGACCACAGACATAAACATATAAATTTAAGTATAGTTAAATCTATTACATAAATATTATATATACTATTCAAACTTTACCTAGGGTGAAGTAATTTTACAAAACAAAAAAAAAACATACTTAGTGTGATAGGTTACTTAATTATATATGAGATGATACAAAACTTATGGCGCTACTTTCTTAACTATTTATATATCGATATTTATTTTCTATTTATAATTTTCTAAAATTTATCGTCGAATAAATCTTTTATCTCGTAATAACATTTTTGGGTTAGAAACTTACGAAATTGGTTCTGGAAAAATGTTATTATTTCTTTCTTTCTTTATTGCGTCCGGAATTTTGTTGTATAGGTTTATTTTCATGTACAAAGGGCCTTTTTTGAATATTTCTATTCGCGGGACTGAATTAAAATAGGATGCGGTATATTTTGTGTTTTAAATGCTAACATAGAATAAAACCATGATAATGTAATACTCCTACTCCATGCACTGGAATGAATCACCAAAGAGGTTGTAAGGCCTATAACATGCTTGATCTCACAGACATTATTAAATGTCTGTGCTTGATCTACACGTTCATTCATCTAAGAAGGTTAAGGAACCTTCTTTAAATTTAAACTGATTAACCGAATGACAGTTGACAGTTTCAAAATTTTAATGGCTATGTCAATAACATTCTCTTTACTTTGGATCTCCTTGCTTGAGGCTATGTGACGATCCTCATATTACGTTTCGGGTAACGAAGTAGTTGACTTTTATTTTCGTTTATGTAAAAACAAAGAATTAAAATAAATTAAGTAATAGGTCGGGGAAAAAGTCTTTTCGTATTTTGTATGTATAAGGTTGTAGTAAAAATCTCATCCGTTGTACTGTTTGTATCTGGCTGGTTTTGATACCATTAAAAATATGACATTTTAAAAAAGGAATACAAAAAGTAAAAAGCAATTTCCCGCCATTTGTCAATTGTTTTTTTGTTTGATAAAATGAGTGAATCTAACGAAGAAATTCGATATATTGTGAAATTTTATTACAAAAAAGGGAAAACTGCGACACAAGCCGCGAAAAAAATTTGTGACGTTTATGGACCTAATGCAGTGTCATCAAGAGTAGCACAATGTTGGTTCAAGCGTTTTCAGTCCGGGAATTTTGATGTCAAAGATGCAGCTCGCTCTGGTCGCCCTGTTACGGATAAAGTAGATGCCATTTCTGAAAAAGTGGACCAAGATCGGCATATTAATAGTTACGACGTAGCTGAAGAACTGGGGATTGACCACAAAACAGTTTAGACCCATTTGAAAAAAACTGGGTATACAAAAAAACTCGATATTTGGGTGCCACACAAGCTCACTGAAAGAAACCAAATGAATTGTGTACTCATTTGCGACTCTGCGACTGATATTTTGACGGGTGAATTTTCGATTGAAAATTAGGGTGCTTTTTCGATATTAATTCAAAATAAGGTGAAAAAATAAATATTTTTAATCAAATAAATTATAGCGTATTTGGGACATAAAAAGGTAAGTTTTCACCAAATTTCGTGAAAAAAACTAATTTTTTGTAAAAGATAAAAATAAAAAACCAAAAACTTGGTTTTTTGAATTTTTCACATAAATTTTGAGGTTATGTGAAAAAAGTGTGTCCACAGAAGTTTTAGATCTTTTTATTACCTACAACTTTGCCATTTAAGTTTTTTTCATAGGACTTGTAGTTTTACCGGAAATCGAGATAAATCATTTTTTACCCTTAACCCCCCCCCCGCTTCCCGAACTCAGATCGCCCGTAATTTATTTTTCTTTTCATTTTTATAATATTCCCCTCCTTTTCTAATGGGTTTCATCCTACTATTATTTTTTTTCACTTTTTATTATTTTTAAAGGCTTCTACCCTGGTCTAATATGTATAGATAGATAGATACCAGCTTTTAGAACAGTTTCTGACATCTCAATCTACTTGGAAATGTGTGCTTAAAATATAATTTTCATTTAAATAAATCTAACGTATATTGCTGTATTACATGAGCTGAAAGAACTTTTCATGTCGGATCATAATATTGCCTCAGTAATGTGATAAATTTAAAAGCAAAAGCGACAAGGTTAGCCTTTGAGCTACGTTTCTAGGAAACATGTTCAATTTAGACGCTCTGAAAAAAAAACTAAACCGACCAAGTGCGAGTCGGGCTCGCGCACTGAGGTATCCGTACCACCACAAAATACAATAATTATCAATTTTAAAAACCGTAAAATCAATTTTAATTAGTTAAATTGCAATTTCGATTCGGTGAAAGAAATGATAAGGTCGTCAAAGTAACCGAATACGTTGCTTACTTGGTAATGAAGTCGATGACTCACACTTGGCCATTATTTATCATTTGTTGTTATACTTTAGAGTGTGTACTATAATCATGCCAAGTTCGATGCTTGTACGTATTACCGTTTATACACTAGAACAAATACAAAAATACGTAAAAAATACGTTTGTTGTATCTGACCCCTATTTTCTGAATGGAGAAGACCCTTTCATTAATGTTTTTGATTGTTTTATTATGTTTTAGTTAATCTGCCGTAACATTTATTGTGTGAAAATTTCAACTGGCTATCTATTACGGTTCAGAAGATACAGTCGTTTAAAGTTAGGACGAACAGACGGACGGACAGACAGATAGCGTAGGTTTAGTAATAGGGTCCCGTTTTTACCCTTTGGGTACCCTAATTTGGGGGAACCCTAATCATCATCATCAGCCATAAGACGTCCACTGCTGAACATAGGCCTCCCCCTTTAACCTCCACACTGAACGACAACCTGCCATCTGCATCAACTGGATGCCATCTAGTGGGAGGCCTACCTGCGCTGTGTCTTCCAGTTCGTGGTCTCCACTCAAGAACCTTTCTTCCCCATTGGTTATCGGTTCTTCGAGCGATGTGACCTGCTCATTGCCACTTCAACTTGCAAATTTTAATAGCTATGTCGATGACTCTGGTTATTTGTTGAATATCCACGTTTCGGATTCTATCACGCAAAGAAACTCTGAGCATAACTCTCTCCATTGCCCGTTGTGTGACTCTCAGTTTCTCCAAAAGGCCAACAGTTAAGGACTACGTCTCAGAATAAAACCCTCATAATATACGCAAAAAGATTCTTGAATGTGTCGCGAGCAAATTTAACTACCACATAAACTCACAACCAGCTAACTGTGAAGTCATTAAGTTAAGTGCTCGTTGTCTTGAAAAGTAATTATCTCTGCAATAGCAACATAATACACATTTCTTTGCAAAACTAATCAAAGAATGCCGTTCTCACTAAGTGAAGACTTAATTTCTCGGAGCTTTCTCGCTGAACTTTGCTGCACTTAAGTTTGTATTACCTCGTAGTAATTAAAACTCGTTCCTTAACTAACAAATAGAGACATAGTTAATATGCTTTACAGATTATCAAACTAACTCAAGTTGACTTCTTGTTAGTAAACTCGATAAACGGAGTGTCAAGTGGAAAGTCAAGTAAACATTTTAACTGCGGATCATTCTAAGGTTACAATATATTTTTTGCGTATTTACTTATATTGGCAAAAAAAGAAATACCATTAAAATGGAGAAAAAATAACTGTTATTTAAATCCACACTAATATTATAAATTCGAAAGTAACTCTGTCATAACAAGTACATATGTACATATCACGGCTACACGGCTTAACCGATCTCGATAACATTTTGCGAGGTAATAGTATGTATCATGAGGACGGACATACGTCTATTTTTACAGATTTCTTTTCTGAAGAAATCGCGGGCGAAGTCGCGGGTTCAGCTAGTAATAAATATAATAATGGTGACTTTAAATGGATTGAGTACTAGGTTTCGGTTGTTTCCCAAAGGACCACACGAGGCTTTAGACAACCCGAAGACAATCTTGAAGTTGGTTGATTAGACTATAAATAAAGGAGAAGATAGAATACAAGACTAAATCCCCGTAGGTAGGTATATTCATTTCATCGGAAATTGAGACGAGTGTATGTATTATGTCAGGGCTTATCTGAGATCCTCTCTGAGAGCTCACTCCGCATTCATCATGAGACGCCTACTGGTAGGTAATTGATGCTCAGATTGTAGGACGTATTCCCAGGGACAAAAGAAACACTACGCTCATCTCGCTTTCAGCCTCAGTATTTTTGTAAAACTCTTTTTTTTTATCATATCTACTGATGAAAGATGCTTGTTGTTTACTTTTGGTAACAAATCATTGAATTTTTAATAATTACAATGAGATAAGATCCAGGAATAAAAATATACTAAAAAAAAATACAGAAAAAAATTAGAATCCTTAAGTAATTATTAATTTGTATTATTATATTGTCTAGCGTTTGATCACAACTACTACCTTGATGTGACTTCTAAATATGAACCAGGAGTTAGTGAATGCATTTTGTTCTGTACAGGTATCATGGGTGCGTCACCGCGACATCCACCTGCTGACGGTGGGCCGGTACACGTACACGTCGGACCAGCGCTTCGAGGCGCAGCACAAGCCGCGCTCCGAGGAGTGGGCGCTGCGCATCCGCAGCCCGCAGCGCCGCGACTCCGGACAGTACGAGTGCCAGATCTCCACCACGCCGCCTATAGGACACCCTGTCCAACTCAACATCGTCGGTAAGTACACGTCGGACCAGCGCTTCGAGGCGCAGCACAAGCCGCGCTCCGAGGAGTGGGCGCTGCGCATCCGCAGCCCGCAGCGCCGCGACTCCGGACAGTACGAGTGCCAGATCTCCACCACGCCGCCTATAGGACACCCTGTCCAACTCAACATCGTCGGTAAGTACACGTCGGACCAGCGCTTCGAGGCGCAGCACAAGCCGCGCTCCGAGGAGTGGGCGCTGCGCATCCGCAGCCCGCAGCGCCGCGACTCCGGACAGTACGAGTGCCAGATCTCCACCACGCCGCCTATAGGACACCCTGTCCAACTCAACATCGTCGGTAAGTACACGTCGGACCAGCGCTTCGCGGCGCAGCACAAGCCGCGCTCCGAGGAGTGGGCGCTGCGCATCCGCAGCCCGCAGCGCCGCGACTCCGGACAGTACGAGTGCCAGATCTCCACCACGCCGCCTATAGGACACCCTGTCCAACTCAACATCGTCGGTAAGTACACGTCGGACCAGCGCTTCGAGGCGCAGCACAAGCCGCGCTCCGAGGAGTGGGCGCTGCGCATCCGCAGCCCGCAGCGCCGCGACTCCGGACAGTACGAGTGCCAGATCTCCACCACGCCGCCTATAGGACACCCTGTCCAACTCAACATCGTCGGTAAGTACACGTCGGACCAGCTCTTCACGGCGCAGCACAAGCCGCAGCCCGAGAAGCAATATGCTAGATACCATGTACCTTTATATCAATATTTAATTATTATGTAAGCGTTTTGCTTCTCGGGGCGCCAAGCCTCGCTCCGAGCGATAAATATGCGGTAGTAAAACATGACATTAAAACAGTTAGACACAGTTCCGTTCGTGGTCGGATTCCCCGAGAGCTTGTACCAGCTAATTAGGTTTCCAAGTACGTGGCCATCACTAGTGAAGGTGTCGGACTAGTTTCTCGGACTCGTTTATGTTTCTACTTAAAAAAACGACTCTTCAAGCAATCTTTCTGTTCTTAAAGAATTCTATAAATTTGAAATGTACTTTTTGTTTTATCCTTACTTATTGTTAATAATTAAAATACAATAATATTAATTGTAATTTTAAATTTGTATTATGACATAATTTATTTACAGTTTGATTTGTTTAGTTTGATTTTGAAATAGAATTTTATTAATGCACATAATATTATGAACATGAATACATAGTAAAAATGAATTCAATTCACATATCCTTACCACATTTCAAAATGTTAGCTCACGAATATCATTTCAAAAGTTATATGCAACAAAGTATACAGTTCCGAAACACTTTCCGTCACAAAGTAAAATTGCCCCCGCATCCACGTAGCTCCGGCGCTGCATATAAATATAGCAGGTCTAAGCACCCAAACAATAGTCATGGCACAGTTAAGCGTCCTATTTAACTGAAGCTGCGAAGTCGGTAGTTTATTTCGACTTCACAGCGCTTTGATGTTCCGAAACATTGAGTTATTCCACTTCAATCCAAACTCAAGTTTTGTGCTTAAAGTGTTGTTCTATTTATATGGGCTTAACGGAAACCACTCAGATCTTTAAAGTTTTAGATAATCAGTTAAGTTTAAGCATTATTAGAGAAAGTTTCATTTCATTTTCGTATAGTTTCCGTGGCTTGGAAATTGAACGGCATTTTGCTACAATGAGTCTACGAGCTCTACACGTTCTCTACACTACACCTATTGAAAGACGTCGTAGCAAGTGCTACAGTAGATTTACGCCGTAGCCATAGTTCGTAGCAAGCAAAATGTGAGTTTAACACTGTTGCTCTGCAGCTCGCGCTACTGCATAAGTACAAATTCCTTAGATGTTAATTAACTTCATAAAAATTAAGAAACAATTTATCTATATTAACTTCGAAAAAACATATTTAAAAAAGCAATAATGAATTGCTATTTGACTACTACTTCTTATGCTGCTATTATTACTAGTATTTTAAAATTTGTGATCTTATGTACAATTTAATTATAATATTTGTATGATAATTTCGACATTAATTTCATAATTATATAATCATACTATACTTAAAATTACTTGCCATGTAAGGGAAGCCTAACATCTAGATACGGTTAATTAAACCCAGTTTGATGGTTAGCGCAGCAATTGTTTTTTGTAAAGTGCTATTCTGATAAATTAATTGTATTTTCTTGTATTGTGAACGATTGTGCGCGGGCGCATTGTCAGCTGTATCACGTGTGCGTAGAGTCTAATACTAATCAAACAGGAAAAATTGCATGTTTTGTACTTTATCTTTACTGTAAGATCAATATATCACTTGCCAGTACACGTTGTTATATTTTCGTCATAGTTCATTGCAAAAAGGACTTGTGTAGAGATATTAGGAAGTAGGCTGCAACATGCTGCAATAACCATCAACTGAGAACTGTGAACTATTAATGACAAGTAAAAACATATCAGTCATAGGACTGCACATCAGAAGTGAAAACTTAAGTAGTAAATCACTTATTCTACGAGAGATGGCGCTGTTTTAAAACACACGTACCTACAGCGTGACTATGCGAGTTTCATGAAAGTAAAGTAAAGTTTCGTGTTCTTCTTGAGTTTATTAAAAACTCTAATAGAGTCATTGAGAGGTTCGGTATTGATAACGTAGCGTTTTTGGGTGACTTCAATCTGGGATCTATATCTTGGGATTCTCTAGACGAGTATTGTCATAGTCAGATGGATTCCAATAATGATATGGCTAATAAGCTCATAGAATTTGTTTTACTAAACGACTTGAAGCAGTATAATTGTGTTTCAAACTTTCAGGGCAAGGTCTTAGACTTGGTGTTAAGCTCGCAACCGGTTATCAATGTAACAAAATGTCCTACTCCACTGTCAAAAATTGATCAATACCACCCCCCTATAGAATTCGCATTTTCTTTTGACTCCAGCATAACTTTGCCTGCCAACAACCATGCACGCTTTTGTTTCTACAAAGCTGACTACACAAATATTTTATGCGACTTGAACGATGTCGACTGGGATAAAGAATTTTCTTGTTGCGACTCGGTAGATGATATGGTTTCTGTCTTTTATATGGTGCTGCGTGCAGCTATAACGAAGCACGTCCCTAAATCAAAGCCTCGGTCCAAAAATTACCCATTATGGTTTTCCCGTGACCTTATAAGCCTATTGCGGGAAAAATACAAATACCATCAAAAGTTACGGAAATTTAATAATAATCCACGTGATAAGATAGCATTTGATTTAGCTAAATCCCGCTCCGATAAATTGAAAACCCTCTGTTACAAAAAGTATTTAGTTCGCTTGGAGTGTAACTTACGCTCCAATCCAAAGCTGTTTTGGTCTTTTATAAAAAATAAGCGTAACAACAGTAGTCACTATCCAGCTCATATGTTTTTGGGCGACAAGTCAGCTGTAGGTAGCAAAGAAATATGCAACCTTTTCGCTGAAAACTTTGCCTCGTCGTACAGTAAATGTGATGCTGATACTATCTTGTCCCAAACCCATTGCAAAGTACCGGCTGTTACTAGTAACTTCCTTACTACCATCACGTTCAAAGACGATCAAGTTTTGAAAATATTAAAAAGACTGGACCCTTCTAAGGGGGCTGGTACAGATGGTATTCCCTCTAGATTTGTTGTTAAATGTGCCCCTGCGCTGTCACACCCTTTACAACTAATCTTCAACAAATCATTAACCTCCGCATCCTTTCCTTTGTTATGGAAGAAAGCCTTGGTTGTGCCACTACACAAAAACGGAGTAAAGGATGCCATTAACAATTACAGACCCATTTCAATTCTTCCGGTTTTCGCTAAAGTCTTCGAAAAATTACTACTCCCCATTATTTCCTGTCATTTCAAAAGTACAATGATCTTGAATCAACACGGATTCACAAAATCAAGGTCCACTACAACAAATCTTGTCTCGTTCACCAATGACGTTTCTCGTATCCTCGACCGGCGTTCTACCGTGGGAGCTATTTATACTGACTTCAGCAAAGCGTTCGACAAAGTCAACCATCAGATTCTTCTTAGCAAGCTCGCCACGTATGGTATTGCTGATCCTCTGCTAACCTGGTGTGGATCATACCTACGGGACAGATCGTCGGTCGTGGTTGTTAATGGAGAGTCGTCTGATCCATTTGGTGCTTCTTCGGGTGTCCCACAAGGTTCACATTTTGGCCCTGAATTCTTTAATGTCTTTATAAATGATATAGACCAATGCTTCAGACACTCAAATTTTTTTCTCTTTGCTGATGATTTGAAATTCTTCCGTGCATTGGACTCCAATTGTGATGCAGACAGAATACAGGAAGACATCAATCGGCTGGATGCCTGGTGTGATGATAACCACATGAGTCTAAATGTGTCGAAATGTTTCTCTATTTGTTTTACCAGGAAATTAAAACCCACGGAGCGTCCTACATTTATGATCAAAGATACTGCTATTTCCAATGTAGACCAAATAAGAGACCTGGGCGTAACTCTAGACAGTAAACTTCGGTTCCACATACATGTCGATAATATTGTTTCCAGAGGGTTTAAGAACTTGGGCTTTGTCTTGCGGAATTGTAGGGATTTTAAGGCAGCCTCCACCAAAATTATGCTTTACCAGTCTTTAGTGCGCAGTGGTTTGGAGTGTTGCAGCGTTGTTTGGAACCCATTCTACGACGTTTATAAAAAGAGACTGGAAAGCGTGCAGAAAAGGTTCATGTGGCATTTAACATACTCGTGCTATCTTGGTAAAGAACTTAAGAGCTACGATG
This sequence comes from Agriopis leucophaearia, assembly GCA_949125355.1. NCBI lineage: Eukaryota > Metazoa > Arthropoda > Insecta > Lepidoptera > Geometridae > Agriopis > Agriopis leucophaearia. The sequence continues at coordinate 18,711,559 of OX421268.1, read as the reverse complement.
CTAGACTCCGGTACTTTAAGATGGAATCACTGGCACATCGTAGGCAGACGTTGGACCTTTTATCTCTTTACAAACTCGCCAACGGCATTTTAGACACTCCGGACTTACTTTACCAATTACCCCTGACAAATCCTCGAACGTTGCCTAGAGTATCGCGATTCAATCTTTTCTCTGCTCCGAGTTCAAGCTCTAACCTGGGATTCAATGCACCCTTGTCTAGAATGGTGGTAATCTATTTTGACGGGACTTTCACTGGCAGATGGCTGATGATATATGGAGTAATCGACGTAGGTAAAACCGTGGGGGCAGCTTGTATTAAATAAAATAAAATATTTAATTCTGTTTTATAAAAGGTAAGCCTACCCATTTGCAGAGGTTTTTGCTGTTAAAATCTAAAGAGAACTTATCTTATTTTTATAAATACTTAGCTATTACTTCACCCGGTATTTACTTATTCTTATCTACAATTGATGGGCATTGTAGTTCAGCTCTTACACGTATCGCCACAGAGTACAAAAAAGTAACTTGTCAACGAACTTATAGCGAACGTTTTCCTTTTACCCTCTCAAAAGGTACGGAACAGAATGCCGAGTATAAAAACGACAGAAATACAACTCTTAAGTATGCAACACTGTAAATACAAATACATAGCAATGTGTGTGTGAATTACCCGGTTTTCAAGCGTAGCTGTAGTGCTCATACGAGAGCCTACCGCCGTCTTATTATGAAAAGTAACGTGATTCAGGGTTTTGTAGTACCGTTTGCAGCATAACTACTGGTCGTGTGCGTCAGAATGCACTAAAATTTAGACTACCCTAAATAACATAGATTTACAAACACATGAACGGTCAAAACTGTTTTTTTGACGAATCTTTAGTTTATTTTCGCTTCAAGATCACATTAAGAAGAAAGAAAAAAAACATAATTTTTTATGATGCTAATTTAGCCTAACCTGCAGGACTAATAATTATGCGTACCACGACATAATCTTGTAGTCATTTTGTCGATTGAGAATGTAACAGATTCTAATTATTTATTTGACGGACCATGGGGTGTGACAATTACAATAATTGTTTTTTTTTTATGATACTGAGTGACGAGACGAGCGAAGTCGCTCGCCTGATGACTCTTCACGCTTGCCCATGACAGCTCAACGCCACTCAGAATTAAGAACTTCAACAGTTCAAAACCCTGAATGGCAATGCACTGCGCTCGTCACCCCGAGATATAAGATGTCAAATCTCTATGAGCCCTGTAATTTCGCTGGAAACATTGCCCTTCAATCCGGAACACAGTAGTGCTTGCACACTACTGTTTGGTGGTGACAGCATGTAAATAAATTAAGGTTACGTTTGCCATGTTCCAACCGGATAAGTCGCCTACGTTTTCATATACACCTACCTCGCTTTAGCACGATAAAAAGAGTCGACAAACATTCCCGCATGCTAGCTCTGCTGAAACAAAAATTAATGACGTAAAAGAGAAAATTAACCTGTAACTTAATAATCTTTGTTAATGATACAAATTTGACCTAACCTTAAACAAAAATTAATTACATAAAAGGAAAAATTAACCTGTAATTTTGTAATCCTTCTTTATGATAGAAATATAACCTAACCTAAAACAAAAATGAATTAATTCTGAAGCAAATAATTGTTTATACTTCGTTCGTTGGTTTGAATATAAATTTCCACTAAGTAAAGCCTGATTCAATCAACTACATGAACGTGTTCATGACAATATAAATGTTTATTTGCGATGGTGATCATGTAGGCTTGCCAAAAATTTAGTCCACGTGCACAGAATACTAAAGTTACTATAGTTTTAGTCTATTTTTGTCTATTTTGTCTGTTTATTTGGGCGCTGACCTAAATATTCATAGTTTTAATTATTAAGTATGGTGGATTTTATTTATTTATTTTATTTACCTATTATAAAAACTATTACAGTTAAAACAATAACAAACAAAAAATTATACATCTAAAATTATTTTAAACAAAAATCTATTTAGTACGTTAAAATAAAAGTAAAGTGTCTGTGAACTGTACTGCGTCACAGTAAGTAATATCGGTATTATCTGATACCCGGTTGAGCAACGTTATAAATGTATTTTTCTGTACATTTAATGCTCGGCGGTTGAACACCTGTCTTCCACACCTTGTGTCAACTGAGTTTCGTGTAGAGATGTAATGAACCGAGCGTTCTCGGTGAGTATTGATACTTACGTAACTTAATAATGGAGGGATGAGGCACGTCGCTGATTGGCTCCGCGCCAGATACGGACCGGTCTCATAGTATCATCTGCGTGGGAACGGGACGCACATTTGTTTGGAACAATGCACATATTTGATGTAATGTTTGTGAGGAAAAAAAGAGATTTTTCCTCTTTCTCTCCTCTGAGGTTATATCCCACGTGTCGGTTAGGTAAGCTTATTTGTCTTTCTTCTATACTTTCCTGTGTCAGTTACACGATCTTCAGGCACCTCATTATACCAAATGACTTCCAGCACCACATCTTGACATCGTTGTTTTAGATCTGCTATAAGATTATCTCACGGAGACAAGAAGTCTTCGTATCAAGGTTGTTCGGATCGGTTTTGGATTAAAGCTTATTTTTACGCGCAATTGGGTAAAATTTTGTACAGAAAGCAAAATTCTCGTGCCTGTATAAAAACATGAAAAGGAAAGGGTATGAAGATCTTTTGTATACTCGTATCGCGGCACCTTTCAAAGGATGAAATTGCATTGAAAAGAAGGTTCTATTGTATTGCCTAATCTGATTACTAAGTAAGTATGTATAATTATATAGTGTAGAATACTCTCGATCTGCTACTTTGAAACTGTAATGAAAACAGTAAGAAAATCTTATGAGTACGTTTCTAGATTTTTGTAGTATAATAGTCACAGGGAATTTGAATACTTTGTTTTACATAATTACTAGGAGTGCCCAGCGGTTTAACCATTTTTCTAAAAGAATCATAATTTGTTAGTAGTCCATTTATTAATGCAGGTTATAATGTACCAATTAAATTTTAAATCCGCTCAGCTGCGTTCAGTGTGAATAAACACACGCTCCACATTCTCATTTACATACAAACCTTCACATTTATTTAGAGTTATAAAAAAAATGAAATACGACGTCGCACCAAGGCTACATACGTAAAAAGGATGACGGAACATAAGTGGAACATGGGCAGGATACATCGCCAGATCTAATGATGGGAAGTAGTGTACAGAAATAACCGCGTGGTGGCCGACATTAGGTCGGCGGAGGCGGCCCAGCCGGAGGATGAGGTGGACTGACCAACTGCTCACATCAAAAGTATTGTCGGAAACGAGTGGGTGCGACTAACGAGAGACAGGGGAGAGTGGCATAAACAAAGGCAGGCCTATACCCAGCAGTGGGTTACTCATGGCTGATGATGATGTTTATTTTTTAATAATTATCAAGTAAAAACTTTCATGAAATTCGATTACTTGAATGACCATATTTAACATCCAAATAACAAAATCCAGATATTTTGATTCAAAGGTCAAACCACTGAACCGATTTTTAAGGGACCAATCTAAAAGGACAACCTTTTAATTATAAGAACGAATAAAAATAATTTTCCAAATCGGTTCATAAATGACGGAGTTCTGAGGTAACAGAACGGAATTGAAAATCCCCTCCTTTTTTGAAGTCGGTTAAAAATATATTTTTCTGAAATGTTACTCATGAACTGAATAATTATCAAAGTACGACAGACATGATGTAGCACTTTGCATTTTGATGTTAATGAATGTTCAATGTGTACAGAACCCGAAACCGAAATACTGGGCGGCCCCGACCTGTTCATATACGCAGGCTCCACCATCAACCTGACTTGCATCGTGCGGCACACGCCGGAGCCGCCCACCACCATCAACTGGACTCACAGGGGGAAGGTGAATATAAATACTAACACGCTTGTTCACCGCTACCCCATGTTACGTTTTAGACTGTGTCAATTCGTGTCATCACTATTTGTTCTTTTGTGTTGCGTAGCTTCATTTTGTGTGATTTTGTTCTGTAGCTTCATTTTGTGTGATTTTAGTTCTGTAGCTTCATTTTGTGTGCTATTGTTCTGTAGCTTCATTTTGTGTGCTATTGTTCTGTAGCTTCATTTTGTGTGCTATTGTTCTGTAGCTTCATGTTGTGTGCTATTGTTCTGTAGCTTCATTTTGTGTGCTATTGTTCTGTAGCTTCATTTTGTGTGCTATTGTTCTGTAGCTTAATTTTGTGTGCTATTGTTCTGTAGCTTCATTTTGTGTGCTATTGTTCTGTAGCTTAATTTTGTGTGCTATTGTTCTGTAGCTTCATTTTGTGTGCTATTGTTCTGTAGCTTCATTTTGTGTGCTATTGTTCTGTAACTTCATTTTGTGTGCTATTGTTCTGTAGCTTCATTTTGTGTGATTTTGTTCTGTAGCTTCATAATGTGTGATTTTGTTCTGTAACTTCATTTTGTGTGCTATTGTTCTGTAACTTCATTTTGTGTGCTATTGTTCTGTAGCTTCATTTTGAGTGATTTTGTTCTGTAGCTTCATTTTGTGTGATTTTAGTTCTGTAGCTTCATTTTGTGTGCTATTGTTCTGTAGCTTCATTTTGTGTGCTATTGTTCTGTAGCTTCATTTTGTGTGCTATTGTTCTGTAGCTTCATTTTGTGTGCTATTGTTCTGTAGCTTCATTTTGTGTGCTATTGTTCTGTAGCTTAATTTTGTGTGCTATTGTTCTGTAGCTTCATTTTGTGTGCTTATTGTTTTGTAGCTTCATTTTTTGTGCTATTATTCTGTACCATCACTCTCAGTGGCATTGTTTTGTTTTCTCAGTGATGTCATTTTGCGTGGTTTCACTTCGAGTGACAGTATTTTGCGTGACTCTTTCTGTAGCATCCTATGTATCGTTTCATGTACCATGAGCCTCGTTATTATCTTTGTATTGACTAGTAGTAGTAGTATTATTTATTTATTTATTAAGATATTACACGTTCAAGCCAATTACATTATTATCTCACAAATTAGGTATAATTATAGATAAAAATTTAAAAATACAAAGGAAATACATTAGTCACAAAAAACAAGCTTAAAAGAAAAATATTATCACAATCTTGAGCGAGGCAGCGCTCAAAACATCACCTTCCTCTTCTCTTAAATTATTATCACAATCGTTTACGTACCGGCGAGCAGCGGGAGAAGGAAGAAGCCTTGTTTGTGTTACATCTACGATTAGAACAGCACACCAAGAGTGGAACAATTTAATTGCTTTTTAAGATTTATCGCGCTATAATATTGTTGAGATACAGAGTCAGCTCATGACCGCGGCCGTTATTAGATGGTCAAAAACGTCGAGCGAGAATTAAACAGGGTTACGTATATAGACTGTACTAAGCCGAGAGAAGTTCATTGTACTCATAATTATGAACAATTTTTACTATCAGACCAACCCTGACATCGCTAAAAAAAATCTGCAGTTCCATATATTTTGTGAAATGTTAATGATCGTTTTCTATGGAATGGTTTATTTTCGTTGTTCATAATGATGAGTAAAATGACCTCCTTTCGGATTAGTATAATCTATATTCGTAACCCTGTTTAAAGTTACATATTATATTATCATGAAACAACTTATCACTAATTTGAGCACCATCTAAAACTGTGTTTTTTTTGGTGCAACATTAAATTAAACTTGTATTGTTATGTATTAAGAAAAAAACAAAAATGTTATTGAGCTGATAGCTAACTTCCAGTAGTGGAAAGACATCAAAAGAAGTATTCAATGCAAAGGAGCGATTAAAAAATCAATATGATTCTGACAATACGTTAAATAGTAGATCCTAATGTAGGTCAAGATACGTATGTAATTAGGACACAGCGATGACGGAAACTAACGGTCGGTGGAGTAACAACAATGACACGAGAGTTATAAAAAAATACACTAATTGTTTCCTGATAAATTACAAGTTTATTTGTTCAAATAATATGCAGTTTACGGAACACAATCCGCACTTTGAAAATAACAAAGAAATAAACCATTACCTACACTAACGCTAAAAAGTTTAAACATAATAAACCGGCCAAGTGCGAGTCGGGCTCGCGCACTGAGGGTTTTGTACTACCACAAAATACAATAATTATAAACCTAAAAACTTTAAAAATTAATAAAATATGCAATTTTTACTTCCGTGAATGACATAATAAGTTTGTTTAAGTAACATAATTTTCCAGTTAACGAACATAATTTTCCAGTTAACGAACATAATTTTCCAGTTAACGAACAGAAATTTGTCACCGACTCGCACTTGTCCATTATTTATTATTTATTGTTATACTTTTGTTACAGTGTGTACTATAATCCTGATAAGTTTGGGTACATATTACCGGTTTTACACTAGATTTAAAACAAAAATACGTTAAAAACACGTTTGATGTAAGGGGATCTCCATTTAGTTTTTACTTTTTGACATTAGACAGATAGATAGAAACTCTTTATTGTGTACACCAGAAATAAAAATTACAAACAGATAGAAAACACTTACGAGCTAGTAAAAGTTACTTTTTGACATTATTATTACTTCTTAGTTAATCCGCCATAACATTACATATTCTGTAAAATTTCAACTGGCTATCTATTACGATTCCAAAGATACAGTCATTAAAAGGTAGGAAGGACAGCCAAACAGACAGCGTAGGCTCAGTAATAGGGTCTCGTTTTTCCCTTTACGTACGTAACCCTAAAAAACTCACACAACTATTCAACCCACGCTATCAACAGAGAACAGAGCCCAAAGAGGTAAGAAGTTAATAATATTTTAAATAGATCGATGGCGAAACCCGGCTTTGTTCTCGCTCATACATTATTTGGGGATTAACTTACCTACCTGGAAGTTTAGGAGGTCGCGGTGTATATTTTATGGTATCCTGGTAACTCTGATAAATATACCACCATTTATTTTGCGCTTGTGATCATATACGCAAAATAGGCAGAGTAGAAATTATGTCAAACAACGTGTAGATGGATGTCTTTAAAGCATTGTTTAGTACACACAATATTTTGTAGACAAATTTGAAATAAAATACAGTTGATTGTACAGTTGATTTTCTAACGTAAACTATATTATTATGCAGACAACCCTTTGTAGAAGTAATTTCTGAAAATCTTCTCTGAGTAGAAGTGAAGATAGTTTTATTTCCTCTTATAGGATTTCGGGTTCGTACGTCATATGCGATTGCTAGTATGAAGCAATGAGGTTTTTTAAAGTTTTATAAAATGTCGTCAAACAAGTGCTAGTCACAGTCAGAATCAAACAAAGTGAGTCATGGTCTAGCCATGCCTTATTAAAGTAGAGGAGACTTTACAAGAGGTTTCTATGAAGTTTTGGAAACTTCACGAATATACGAATATTTCTTCTGATTATATCTTATGTACACAGCAGGCCTAACACAGGCGTGGATAAATAGTCTTTCCATTGTTTTTATCCACGCGTAGACACGACAAAGCTAGAATATGGATACATCTGTCTTTTTCTTGCGAGATTTATAGAAAAACTATGCAAAGACTATTTGTCCACGGCCCGTGCTAGATCTGCTGGATTACGTTTTCGGACACCGATTATACAATAATCTACCCTTGTTACACATTAACACTTGAAATAACACAAGTTTAGGAAAATTATACTACAACTAAGCAACATATTTTTTTTCACATCGGCACCAAAAAACAACAAAAATATAAAAAGAGACTCTTATTTCGTCACAATATTTCCTCCCTAAATTTCAAGTTGGAGCTAACATAAAGTGCAGTTTCTGTGAAAAAGTTCAACGTCAATTCTGCTCTCAAAGCAAACCAATCTCACAAATATTATTCAGAAACAGAGTGAATGGAAACTGTACAATAAGGCAGCCACCCGCAATAACCTTGCGCAATAAGTCCGGTGCATTCACGTGTGAATGGCTTCGAGCATTCAGCCCGCTTAGATATTCGGTGGCTGATTCAAGACGCTTAATTGTGGGAGAGAAGCCGAGAAATGAGGTAGAAATTGATTCCTAGCGTCGCAGCGAAGGTTTCTCAATAGGAAATATAGAATTGAACGAGCAATTATTGTAAGAGACGAGATATGCTTGATTGGATCATTTGAAAGCTTTGTTGATATCAATGAATGCGATGAAAAAGTGAGTTTGTTTCACAACTTTCTGAAGCTACAACAAACTGAAGAAACTTTTCATGATGTGAATAATTATTATTGGTCACGTTATGCCCTTTTCTTCTCAATATATGCATAGTAACAATAGTTGCCGCGTTTTGTGTTTATTTTTTCAAGTTTTTATTTAACTTGCAATGTTTGTAAGTTTTTGTAGGTCAAATGTAGTAAACGGAATTAGAACCAGTTTCTTTTAACTAATATTACTTAATTTTGACATAAATAAAAACATTTAAATAAAAAAGCATCATTTAAGTAAAAGCTTGTTTTAAATTAAAATAAAACTTGACTCTCATAAAAAAATTAAACTTTCTCGAAAGAACTATTCACAAAGCAACTTCACGTTTGTAAATCAGGGAATTAAAATGTACGCGCCGTCTTACTGGAATGTAACCACTATACACAAATAATACAAATAGTGCTAGTAACTTAATACTTTGTATCATTTAATATAAAGCGCTTTTGACGAGCAAGCCTTGACTCAGACGTGATAAAGAACTGCCCAGACATTTATTTCATTCTAAACGAATGCAATGTAAGCTTATGCAACTAAATCACGCAGTAGAAGAGCATTAAGTTATTCTATAAGGTCGGGGAAAAAGTTTCTTCGTATTTTATAAACAAATTCAAGACATATTTTTTTCAAGTTTAATTACATTTAATTATAATATATATGTGCCATTTGCCTTTATTAAATAAACAAAATACTAGCTAAAACTAACACTAAATAAACAGTTAGACTGTCCATAGACCGTTGAAGATCTAAAGACAATCCAAATGCTCAAACCCACTATCAGTCGGCAGCGTACCCAGCATGCTGGCGGCATTACCACGTTGAATGGCAATGCTTATACGTTGAGCCAGATACACGCCAGCATTTTGGTCACGCGTCGCGTTAATCAGACGCTCTGAAAGATTTTTGAAAATGAGGTGAGCTCCCGGTCCCCAAGGGCCCAATGTCTCGACACCAAACGCCTCAAATATGTAACCACTGCCGAGGTTAGCATATTTGCGCCGCTTGTGCTGCTCTGCCGAATTGGCAGCTGCACCAGCCCTACCCTGTGTCTCAGGAAGATGTGACGGTGCCAAAGTATCGACACAAGTCGCGTCCCATACAAGGGGCCGCCCCAACTTCCAGGGAACAAGTGTCATACCATCAGGCCTCCTTCCATCGTCACGCGCAAGACCGCTCGGTTCGAGCACAGCTGCGACATTGGCGGTGGAAAAAGCCCTGCGTATGATGTCGTTCAGGCTGGCGTGTCGGCCAATACGACCAGCGCTTCTCGAGCAAGAGAGACCATGGTGACCGAGCTGGTCAACTGCAGTACCACACTGACAGCGGTGAGCCTCACAGCACCTTGCACCCAAGCGTAAGCTGACAGCTAGACGAAATGCGGTTGGGTCTAAAATGCTACCGGTATTAAAAGAGGGCATGGCTTGCAACCAAAGTCCCGATTCCCAAACAGAGACTGCAAGAATACGAGCACGATCTGCAATACTAGAACACGTATCTAAGAGCGATTTCCGTGCTAGTTCGCAGATCGGCCGATCCCACAGACTCTGGGAAGACAACTTCCTGGGAAAATCGGTATTTGGACACGCCAGCCTCCAAGCATTCATTGCCTCTTTCGAATGAGATACAACTACATCGGAAGGGCCTAAAGAGGGTGCAAGGATTTTTTCTATTAAATTATGAGTACTATGAAATGAGGACAAGAACGCCGGTAATGCAACACTTGAAATTTGGCGGATCCCTAAGCCTCCTAACCTTATCGGTAGTGAGGCTTGTGACCATGTCCTGTCATTCAAATCAACATTCAAAACCGATATTAGAGTTTCCTTTACGACATTGTCTAAGCTCGAAAGGAGCTCACCGTGTTTCCACAGTGGACTACATCGTAAAGCGTACATAAATTTAGGAACAAACAAACAGTATCTGATAATTGTAAACGCCATATGGGCGTTTATTTTGAGTAACCTGTCGGAAGCACTCATAAAATTTTGAATTTTTTCTTCAACAAAAGGTGAAAAAGACTCATCTAATATCGGCGAACCCAAGAGTCGGAGAGAACACCTGTCTAATGATTTTATATTGGGAGCTAAATCATTGAATTTTTGAATAACCGACTCTTTATTCGGACATGAATCGCAAACAAAAAGTTCGCATTTTGAAAAATTTAGTTCCAAACCAATAAGACGAAATTCGTCTATGAGAATTTGCAAATCACTTAGAACAGTGTCTACGTCGCCTCCTATGGTTCCGTCATCCAAGTACCAAACATTAAGTTTGGACTGGAGACGTTGAATAATTGGGTGAATTGCTAGGCTGAAAATGGCGGGACCGAAAGGATCACCCTGTTGACAACCGACGGATGATAACAAAACATTGTTTTGGTATGTCAATTTGGTAGGACTGCCGTAGCATTGCCAGAGAAAATTGAAAAGGTCAGGAATTTTATCTTTTACTTGTGTCAACAGGGCACTGCGATCGACCGAATTAAAAGCGTTTTTGACATCCACCTTTAGCAGTACCTCACCGCAATTTTGATCGATAAAAGTTCGGACAGAATGAACAGCAGCCTCACATCCACCTCGCGAACCAAAACCAAGCTGTATCGGTTGGAAAAGGCTACTCAAAAGAGCGACCTTTTTCCTACAGCCTGCCTTGGCCGCGAGGCGTCGATATGTGGTGCCGACCGCAATAGGTCTGATACCACCGTCTTTTTTGACAAGTGCGCATAAATTAGCGCCATACAAAATTTCAATGACGTCATCACTGACCCGACCAGATAACATGAGATTTACCAAAGCTGTTAGGTCTCTTAAGAGGGTCTCACTGGCCTCACCACAACTAAAAGATAGAAGATCTTTTAGATGTTGAGGCGTCAGACCATCTAGGCCTCCAGCTGAGCCACTCTGAAAAGATGTGACAGCCGCTGCAATCTCCTGGCATGTGGTTTCAATGTGCCATTTTGTTCGATAACTTGTTGCCATCTTTTAGGTAGTGACATGACCCCGTTGCTGTAGAAATTTTGGGAATTCTGATCAATAAAATGCAACAAGTAGTTTTGACAGTCCTCTCTTGATGTTAATCTAACACTACCCAAAGAATTCTGAAGAGATCGAAACAGGTGGAAATCTGAGGGTGCAAGGTCAGGGCTATGTGGTGGATGCATTAACACTTCCTAACCAAGCTCTCTAAATTTTTGCTGAGTGGCCAAAGATGTGTGCGGTCTGGCGTTATCATGATGAAAGACCACACTCTTTATGTTGATCAATTCCGGCCGTTTTTTCTCAATTTCTTGTTTGAGTCTCATCTGCTGTTGGCAGTAGAGATCTGAATCGATGGTTTTGCCCGACGGTAAATGCTCACAATGAACGATGCCCTTCCAATCCCATCATACACACAGCATCACCTTATTACGTGTTAATCTGGGTTTCGCTACAGTCTGTGGTGCTTCACTGCCCTTTGACCATGATCGTTTGCGCACATTCTTGTCGTAGGTGATCCATTTTGCATCACCAGTGATCAATCTTTTCAAAAACGGTTCGGTTTCTTTACGTTTCAATAGAGAATCGCAAATGAGTACACGATTCATTTGGTTTCTTTCAGTGAGCTGGTGTGGCACCCAAATATCGAGTTTTTTTGTATACCCAGTTATTTTCAAATGAGTCAAAACTGTTTTGTGGTTAATCCCCAGGTCTTCAGCTACGTCGTAACTACTAATATGCCGATCTTGGTCCACTTTTTCAGAAATGGCATCGACTTTATCCGTAACAGGGCGACCAGAGCGAGCTGCATCTTTGACATCAAAATTCCCGGACTGAAAACGCTTGAACCAACATTGTGCTACTCTTGATGACACTGCATTAGGTCCATAAACGTCACAAATTTTATTCGCGGCTTGTGTCGCATTTTTCAGTTTTTTGTAATAAAATTTCACAATATATCGAATTTCTTCGTTAGATTCACTCATTTTATCGAACAAAAAAACAATTGAAAAATGGCGGGAAATTGCTTTTTACTTTTTATATTCCTTTTTTAAAATGTCATATTTTTAATGGTATCAAAACCAGCCAGATACAAACAGTACAACCCATGAGATTTTTACTACAACTTTATACATACAAAATACGAAAAGACTTTTTCCCCGACCTATTATTCAGAGCAACTGCAGAGTCAACTATTTTGCTATCTCGGGAAGCAGAGCTCATAGAAACAATTACGGGACGACGTTTTATTCTAATATTTTTAAAGAATACCACTTTGACTTGCAGTAGTGCTTTTTAAATTCTTGGTTCTTATGTTGAAGGAAAAATGTTTTACCAATTCTACCATTTTAGTTGAAAAATTGACTTTGTATGATGGTCTGGGAAGAAGAACGACGGAGATAGAAAAAAAAAACTAACACGAATTATCATTTATATGTAGTTATGCTCATCTGTTCCAAGTTTCTAAAGTTCTGTACCGACTAGCAAATATAAGTAAAACTATGATTAATGATCTAAAATAGTTTTACATCAAAAATTACTTTGTGAAATGCATTTGTTACGCTCCGCGGTTTTACCATAGGCATATAAAAGGTATGTTAAAAAAAAGGCCGCATCATCCCTTAACATTAGGCGAGTAGGCGGCCAAGAGCAAGCCTATTTTACAATAAAAAATATATAATAAATAACCGAATGAAAAACAAACAGAGACTTTGATGTATTATTTGAATACAGTATCATTTTAAATTGTATAACTAACAAAGAAAAAAAAAACTGATCCAGTTACACAAAGAATCGGCGCCAGGCTCGTTAGCAAAAATTACACCATTAAGGTATCAGAATCGGAAATGACGGCGTTAATGGGTAAATAAATAATATTGATAGTGACGCTAATGTTTTTTTCATAAATAATGAACAATCCAGAAACACAACTATATTTTTATATTTGTTGCTATGGCAGTTTAGTTTCTAACGGCTTTACTTGGTAACTATTAACTTTTTGCTGACGGAAATTGTCACGCGCAAAAACGAGACGTTCTAAATTTTATACACTTAATGGCCCTTATCAAGTAGCTTCCTGCCACAGCCAACTCGTTTGCGCATTTTTAATACTTTTAAATGTAAAAATCACCAAGTTGAAAGAAATATTGGGTGGTTGTTTAAAATAGCTGCACAAATGTTTTTTAACCAACGATCATATTGATATGTATTGTTATAGCGATATATCGAAAAAAACTTAAAAACTTGCTTTTCTTGATATCCTCTGTGATCCTATAAAATATTTAGAAAAATATTGGTTCTAATTATTTGCTATACTTTTCGAGGGATAATTCCCAATTGGTTTATTTTGACTTCTACCCAGTTGTTTAATCTTAGAAAATATCGATAACATACGCGAAAGAGAGCCAGTAGGTAGCCATAGTACTGACCGGGGAGCTTTATGTAAGATTGTAATGATCTCTGTTGGGAATTTCTACTACATCTATCAGAATGTAACCGCCTTATCTGCATCGTATTTCAATGTATTTATTTAAGCATCACACACACACACACACACACACACACACACAGCCGTCTCGTTACGCAACCTATAATTAGGTCGCATACGTGTTTTATTATGGAAACTGACGTGGTTTTCACACATTTTATTTATCTTACGTGAGTAATTCCCGTGTAATATAAATAAAACGCATAAGTGTTGTCAAAAATATGCACATACAATAATATTTTACTTTTACATGATACATTTTGAAGTTTTGTTGGTATGTTTATCCTAGTACTTGTGATAACTACTTATTATACAGACATTTCAACTAATTCGGCTTTTTATCAATAGGGCAATTGCCTTTATTATCAAAAAAAAATAGAAGCTAACACTAACACTACAAAAACAGCTAGACTGCCCATAGACCGTTGAAGGTCTAAAGATAATCCACATGATCAAGCCCACTGTCAGTTGGCAGCGTGGTGCCAACTGACAGTGGGCTGAGCATGCTGGCGGCATTACCACACTGAATGGCAATGCTTACGCGTTGAGCCAGAAACACGCCAGCATTTTGGTTACGCGTATAACCTGGCGTTCTAAAATTTTTTTGAAAATGATATAACTTCCCGGTCCCCAAAAGCCCATTTTCTCGACTTCAAACGGTTCAAATATTTAATCAGTGCCGAGGTTAGCAAAATTTAACTTATCAAATTTTTATTTAAATTTAAATTCAGCAAATTAAATGTCACATCACATCATCAGCCAATTAACGTCCACTGTTGGACAAGGCCTCCCTCATAGAGAGGGATGTTGCCATAATCCCCACGCTTGGCAGGCGGCTTGGGGATCGCAGTACGTTCACCGTGTACTATTAGGATGCTGCTGCCCATCCTCCGGTGGTTCTGGTCGCAGTTTTAGGACATACCCGGATCCTAATAAAAAAATCAAACAAATTAAATGTACACAAGATAAAAAATAGCACTCATCTAATAAGCTAGTACATTAACCTAGCGAAAGATAAAAGTAGAGCCAGTTATCCTATTTTGTTGGCTTGCAGTTTTCCCTCGGTAAATATTCTGGAATCTCCCTTAAAAATCTAGATATTTATTCAAGCTTACCTATCTCATAAACGTCTTCACGGGTCACTGAAACTGCATTAAGGTTATGAAGAGCAAAGTAGAGCTTTAAAAACGTTCAAATAAAGGAAAAAGGACAGTTTTTTGTCTAACAGCACTTCTTTAAACATTTTGGAACTTCTAAATTACTTTATACTCGTCGTGCAGTATCAACTTAGTTTTGTTAAGTATTATAGGACAAGACTCTTTGTTTAATCATAATTACATTTATTTATTATTAGGGAAATACGAAGAAAATAATATTATGTCTTCAATTATATAACTGATTGTTTCTGGGGTCGTTAGGTTGTTCTTAATAGATACATTTAAAATTACTCAATTACGAAATAACTTAAACGTAAAGTAATTAAATTAATATTAATAAATTTATGACTTCACAATAGATAGGGGGTTTTCTAGTATCTGTACACCCTTTCACTAATAATATACATGCTACCAAATAGTTCACATTATAAGCTTGAAATATTCAGTTGTGAATATTTTAAGGATGCCGTTATTTAAAATGCGACAACGAGATCTATAAATATTTACAGAGTAAATGATAGGTTAACTTTTCATAAATCAAGAACGAAATAGTTATAAAGTAAACGGCACTTAACTTCGGCTAACGGTAGTTCCAAAGAAGATTAATTACTCTTCGTCGGGGAAAATAATATTGTTACCGCTATAGGTAAGTTTCAGAGTTTCACCAGTTACTTGTACGCAAATTAATTTACTCGAAGAATTTACAGGGCATGTCTAACTTTGTTGTTATATTTTACGATTTCTTACATTTGTTATTTCTCTAATTTTGACTGATCTGCGTTGTTATAAAAATAAATACATGGTTCCTAGGTACAACCGCTCAAAGACAGGTTTTTAAACGTATTGTATCTTGATGTAAAAACATGACAAAATTGTTTTCCATGATACCATTTGACCACTATGTGTTTGAGACTAGAAATACAAGGAATTTAACGAAAATTGGTCAGACATTCAGATAATTGAACATACCTAGATAAACTCAAGACATTCAGGGTCATAAAGTAACAAGTCTTGATTACTGCATGGTCACAGAGGTGCTTGTTAATTTAATGAAAGAAATATACTAATTGATGGAAGAATAAAATAGTTTGACGTTGTGTTAGTGAAATTT
Source organism: Agriopis leucophaearia (assembly GCA_949125355.1). Lineage (NCBI taxonomy): Eukaryota > Metazoa > Arthropoda > Insecta > Lepidoptera > Geometridae > Agriopis > Agriopis leucophaearia. Next base: position 18,695,596 of record OX421268.1, on the reverse strand, counting down.
TACTTTTCACTAAATTTTTGAGCCGTATTTGTGAACACTGCCAGGCCACAGGTGAAAATATCTGTACCTTCTGAGACCAGATTATCCACATGATAACATGATATAATTATATCCTTTCACTGACATCATATTTATAAATAAATCATGTCACATGAGCGTAAGGACATAACAGATTACATTAGTGAGTACCCCGCGACAGGTTGTAAACCGGAAGTGAGTTACAAAGGTGCGGCGGGTTATGAGTGACGTCATTTCCGTCAGATAACTGGTTATGTGGGTTACGTTGCTGGTGGGTCGGTTATTTTGGTGAATGTCAGTCAAGGAACGTGTTTGTGACTTATGAAGGTTGATGCCGATCTGTCTTCTTCACTGCATTATAATAATTAACACTACATGTAAAGGCCCGATGCCCATCTAAGTGAGCCTTTCTCGTGTTTAACAAAAATTTTGTTTCGGCAGACAATAAACTTCGACTCGACCCGCGGCGGGATCTCCCTGGTGACGGAGAAGGGGACACACAGCAGCAGTAGACTGTTGGTGCAGTCGGCGCGGACGTCGGACGCCGGGGCGTACCAGTGCGCGCCGGACAACGCACAGATGGCGAGCGCCAGAGTACATGTCCTCACGGGTAAGATACACAATCAATACTATAATATAAAGTTAAGCTACACCATAGCTAAAAACATTCTCGATCATAATACCTTTCTAACAAAAAAACTCATTCAAAATCGATTCAGCCGCATGGGAGCTACGATACCACAGAAAGACACAGATACACGTTAAACTTTGCGTCGGCGGTTAAATGTAAGTGATGAAATGAATACCTTGACGCAGTTACTTGTACAACGATGACTGAATTCTGTACTAGGTATAAATAGCAATACTCGAATCATTTGAATTTAAGTTGAATGTTTTCTTTTGTTCTTCTTCTTGATCTTGAAAAATCGCAAGTTTGTCACTACGACAATAAACACTGAGTGCCTTACTTAAAAACGTTACCCAAATTGATCTATGCTTAAAAATGCTCTCTCAACTTCTCACTGACGGCAATGATCACACGCAAAAACGAGACAGCGCAATTTTAAGCATAGATTAACTTGAGTAACGTTTTTAAGAAAGGCCATGACTGTATGGATAGGTAGACGTCCTAGTACTTACACCGTGGTTTATACACTTGCTTACTATGGGATTCCACGACGTATGATTGTTCCCGTTTGATTTCAACCACATTCCTGATTGAAATTGCGATGTTTTCTGATTTCAACCACTTCACGAACCACTCTAGAAAAAAATATGTGGCTCAGTGGAGAGGACCATCGGATCGTAGGTCTTGATAAACATTAAAACATACAAAGATAAATAAACAGATAACTGACACATTGAATAATTAAACACTATTTATCAGTTTTCTATTAAGCTGCTAATTCCGACTATAGTTTTAACCGATTCGGTTTAACTATCTTAATCATTCGTGAGTAATTCTCGTGTATAAACATAATGTGTGAAAACTACGTGAGTTTCCATAATAATACTATTAAAACATACATAATTTTACAACAATTAAGTTTTGGCGAACGATTTGTTTGCGACATCACGTATGCTTTCTGCGAACCACATAACTCATGCGCTATCTATTTACCTAACAACTGTAGTATTCCTTCATATTCATCCTCATTCATATCCATTTTTTATATAAAATTTGTAAACTTTTTATCGGTTAGTAAAACTTTTTGGGCACACGCTCCGCAAGTCAAAATTCAAAATTTGAATAAGGAAGAGGAAAAGCCGTGACGGCAAACAGAGTCGTGATTCTATAAACAACCTTGAAAGCAGGAACATCAAATGGAAAAATGGTGAAATGTTTTGATTATGGATGCTGCTCTGAACTCCGCGAGTAATAGTGTTCCGTGGCTCTGAACCTAGAGGAAATGTTTTGAAAATTGATGCTGCTCTAAACCTAGAGAAAAGAGGACCGGCATGCGGAAACCGTGAGTCCCTTAGTATTTTACCATTCTTCGACCTGGAATTTGCTCCGCTGCCGTCCTCCTACCTAAATCCTCGCTCAACGTCCTCTGGATACCAGACGCAAGCGAAGCTTGATCTCCGTACCTCTTCTGAAGACTACACCTCCGGTCCACTACTTCGCCGGATACCTGCCGTGCGGAGACTGCGGAGCGCTTAGGCCCCTTAGCCCCTTTAGCTTTCTTTTTTATATTACTGTACTGACTGTACTGTACTGTACTGGTCAATTAAACTTATCTATCCGTTACCTGGTTGTTTTCCTTACCACCCATTAGGATCTGCAGGAACTGATAGGCAGGCTTAATTTTTCAACACCTAGAAATTGTCGCGGGACGCCTGTTTAAGTTAGCAAACAGGCGTAACGTTACAGTTTGGCGCCCTTCTTAAAAACCCACGTTTCATGCTCCTTAATCTCAAAATTCTAAAACAAACCTTGCCCAGGGAGCTCCGTTTTGACTTAATCTTTCGGCTTTAACATCTCTATATATTTATCTATACATCTTTACCTATTACTCTCACTCCACTTCATTCTTAACACTAAACCCTACACTTTACAGTACTATGTTCAACATTATGCTACACCCCCACGCACATATACTTTACTTACCTGATTGCCACTGCAATCTACATCCATTCTTCTCTTGTAAGTGTTAAACCCTCGGGTCACTTTCAAGTTGAGGTTTGGAGTACTCTACGGCGTGCTGCAGGACAATATCCTGTAGTAAACGTTCATGCAAGTTTCCATCTACAAGAAGGTGTACTTCTAGATCTTCGAGGTCGACTAACAGGTGCACTGTAAGTTCACGGAAACTGAAGTCTAGACACGCATAAAACCTTATTACGCTTCATACATAATCTTCTTACACGTCTAATCAAACTATCACATTTTACCAACGATATAATAAATGGTAGATGCGGCATAAATTTACCATCGACTTATTAATGGTGGACACGGCATAGGATTTTTCCATCGACGTATATATACATGGACGAGACATCTCTTTAATTCGGTATTAATATTATAACGTTCGTTGTAGGTACTTTCTACGACAATCTTAATAAAATAAAACGCTCAACATACATTTGCAGCGTCTTATTTATTTATTTTTTGTTAAGGGTGTTTTGAATGTTATAGAATACTTCTATAATTCTATAATATTTTAACCCGAAACAAATGCGTATAAATAATTCTTTAATCCTTAACTCTAAACTTAACGTTTTTAAAACTTAATCATGGCTAGATCTATCAAATATTCTTATTTGAATAAACACGAACTTGAATATGAAGTGTCTATTAGGGCTGAAAAACCAACAGATACTTTATTTAATCTTAAAGAACAGATGACGAAACTTTGTCACATTTTTCCAGAGAATATTAAGTCCTCTTCTTTACCTCTTAAGTTGGACCTCTCTCAAGCAGAGGTAACTCTTGAATACATTGAGACTAAAATCTCACACATCGAATCTTCTGGAGACAAAAGTGGTTTGAGAAAACTCGAGGCCTTTGTAAACCATCTTTATTACCGCCTGGACCGTCTTAAGGCGACTTCATCCTTGATTGAAACTTGTTCAAATTTAAGATCACGGTTTTTCACACTTCAAAAACGCTTCGATGTACTATCTCTTGATGATGATGGAAGGTTTTCTTCTGAAGAGGTGTTGGTGGAGTTACACAGCCCTCCTCCTCAGGCTCAATTTGACTCTCCCACGGTTTCTGTAACCCTCCCTACTATAACCCTCCCTGCTACCCTCCCTGCTATTCAGCCTACCTCTCAACTTAAATCAACTCCTGAAGTTTCATTCACACCTCAGCCAAGTATAACGGTCCCGTACTCGTCAATGCCTCAAGTCTCAACAATGTTTCAAAATTGTCGTACATCGGACAATTTTATTAAAGATTTGAAAACTTTTTCTTATAATGGCGAAACATGCCCTAGAACATTCCTTCAAAAGCTGGAAGAATTCAGGATTTCTAGGAATATCACGGAGGAGATGCTTTGTAAACATGCCTTCGAAATTTTCTCTGGAAATGCACTTCATTGGTTTCGTTTTATTTATCAACAGAACCCTAATCTAACATGGAATGATATTCATATGTTACTGATCAAAGATTTTGGATCAATTGATTATGATTTTAATCTTCGACAAGAGATAATGAAAAGAATTCAAGGCGATTCAGAGCCCATTATCATATATGTTTCCATAATGTCTGGAATGTTTTCACGACTTTCAGAGAAGCTTAGTGAAGCCGAACAACTTAAGATTATCCGTCATAATATAAGGTCGTGCTACTCTGTTGTTTTGCTTTGTAAGGAAATAACGTCAATTAATTCTCTGGTCTCAGCTTGTCAAAGCTATGAACAAATTTATTTTCGCAAACCTGGATGCGGAGATGCTTCTTGTGCTGCTGAATTTGCTTACCACTGTCCTTCAACTTCTAAGACTTCTTCAAAGATGAGTTATACTAATGCTGTACAAAATAATGAGAAGCCGCGTACTTCTTCACAGACTTATGAGAACTTAGTGGAAGATTTTTGTTTTCGTTGTCGAGTTAAAGGTCATTCTTTAAAGACTTGTACCCAACCTAGATATTTGGTTTGCTTTAAATGTGGCCGTAAAGGCGTAAAGATCACTAATTGTCCTAAATGCGCTTCACAATCTCAACTAAAAAACTAATTAGTGACTTGAATAGTTCCTTGAATAGTTCTTTGATTAGTTATGCCACTAACCTAGGTGTACTATCTGCCACCTTTGATAAAGTTCAGACTACACACTGCACACATTAAGAACGCTGCTCACTACAACATGAGACACAATTTTAAGGAGTTTAACGTAGGTGACACATTCTGGCGTAATGTCAAGTGCACGGTAGTTGAGAAATTATCGCCACTTGTCTTTGTCCTTGAGGATCCTAATGGTGTGAGAGGAAAATGGCACGTTAAAGATTTTAAAATTTAACTTTTTCTAAATTATTTATCTTTTGTAACTTCTTGGTATAAATTCTTAACTGTTGTAAACCAGCAATCTCTAAATTATTTATTGTAACTTCTCTTAATTCAATTATTTCCTATCTAAACTTAACTTTTCATAACTTTGCTTAAATTCAGTTAACTTTTTATTACTAGTTCTGTTTTTTTTATACTATTCTGTAATATCATCTTTAACTTTAAAAACCTAGACCTTATTTTTTTTATCTTGACTATGTAAATCACCTCATCATCACTCATCGTCATTTCTGGTTTGGCAATCTTCCTTATCATCTGAGCGGTGGCACAACTCTTTAAGAAAGCCGAAGGTGCAATTTCGTATCATTGTATACTATCACTCTCCTTGTATATTCTTTTAGTAGTAACTTAGCTTTAATTTCGAATAGAGCCCAGGCTAGGACACGTTCCCCTGTGGTTTCCTATTCAACCTTCCTTGACTCTTAATCCTTGAGGGACCCTAAGTCCACTTAATCTTAAACCTAGACCCTTAATCCTTGATGGACCCTAAGTCCAAATTAATCTTAAGCCTTGACTTCTCTTGGATGGAATCTAAACCCATCCAGGATCTTGGGTATACCCAGACTTGGACACGTTCCTCTGCGGTACCTTACCCCTGTAAATATTTTTTTTATGGGTCTTCTAAGCGGTGCGGGTGATGACACCCCCAAAATAAGCCCTAACATTAAACTTCGATATCTCCTTGAAGGAGTACGTGCCATCGACCTTGCAAGCGTGAGCCGTATCCCCTACCTCTGAATGTATGAATGAAAGTGAAGAGTGAATACCTTTGAGAGAAGATGAATACATGTGTCAAGTTGATATCCTTAACCTCAAAATTACATGATTTTATAAAAAAAAAAAACTTTTTTGGTAAAAAGTTTTTTTTTCCGGGGTTCTTGGGGTAATGTAGTATTCCTTCATATTCATCCTCATTCATATCCATTTTTTATATAAAATTTGTAAACTTTTTATCGGTTAGTAAAACTTTTTGGGCACACGCTCCGCAAGTCAAAATTCAAAATTTGAATAAGGAAGAGGAAAAGCCGTGACGGCAAACAGAGTCGTGATTCTATAAACAACCTTGAAAGCAGGAACATCAAATGGAAAAATGGTGAAATGTTTTGATTATGGATGCTGCTCTGAACTCCGCGAGTAATAGTGTTCCGTGGCTCTGAACCTAGAGGAAATGTTTTGAAAATTGATGCTGCTCTAAACCTAGAGAAAAGAGGACCGGCATGCGGAAACCGTGAGTCCCTTAGTATTTTACCATTCTTCGACCTGGAATTTGCTCCGCTGCCGTCCTCCTACCTAAATCCTCGCTCAACGTCCTCTGGATACCAGACGCAAGCGAAGCTTGATCTCCGTACCTCTTCTGAAGACTACACCTCCGGTCCACTACTTCGCCGGATACCTGCCGTGCGGAGACTGCGGAGCGCTTAGGCCCCTTAGCCCCTTTAGCTTTCTTTTTTATATTACTGTACTGACTGTACTGTACTGTACTGGTCAATTAAACTTATCTATCCGTTACCTGGTTGTTTTCCTTACCACCCATTAGGATCTGCAGGAGCTGATAGGCAGGCTTAATTTTTCAACACCTAGAAATTGTCGCGGGACGCCTGTTTAAGTTAGCAAACAGGCGTAACGTTACACAACACAACACAAAGAGAACAACAACAACGATTACATAAATATTCAACCAGTGTTTGTAATTTGTTCGACGTAATTGAAATCTGAATTCAGAGCTAGGCTGTTCTCATTTTGGCACCTCTATCGTAACATACATCTTGTATGCGATTGTAGCCATTACGTTGTGATTATAGAGGCTATAATAGTTTGCAAGTAGAGGGACTAATTTGTAGTATTGTGGTGTTAAAACGCAATGCAAATAGAACGTTACAAAGGGTGGCTCTACCACAGTGAAGCACATGTGACGACAATGATTCTATTTTCTCAAAACTTACCTATTTGTCAGACTTAATGAACAAAATATTTCTCTCACATTTATTCATAAGAAGTAGAAAAAACAATTAAAAAAAAACAGAGTCATTATTAGTAGGTATATTTATATTAGTTTTGTTTGAGACTTCATTTAAAATCCGATATAAATAAACTCTATATAATTCTCTGTCAATATGAAAATAGTGTAATTTTTTGACAAAACTTATCTAAGCTCTTGTTCGCAGGTATAAATTATAAAGGTAGTAGTTAATATTGTTTCAAGTTTGCAGTTATTCCAGAATTCGCGTGCGTCTATACACCTTAATTTGTACTAAAGAGCTCACATTTTGCTAATTTTATACTTAAAGACAGCAAGTGGCCCAACAAATCCCGTTTATATATCCTAATGGGACAGATTCGCGTAGATGTTTGTGATTAGCTCGCGAGCCAAATCGAGGCCTATTCTATTAACTCCCTGCTGCCGGTGTATTGTGATGTAAATGCTCCTAATCAGTCATGATTCATTTCATTGATGATTTCACACATGATTTCATTCATGCTTGAAATAAATCGAAACGGAAAACAGAGGAAGCATGAAATATACTCGTAAATCTGTAATAAATACACGCATGAGTTTTTTCTCGATCGAATAATTTGAATAGTTAGTGGAACATTCGATCTCGCCCCTCCCTACCTTTAAGTGCGACATATTTCCTCGCGTCACTAGTGTCGTGATGTAGGCACTAGTTTATGTTCCTCGTTTGTTGCGTGACTGTGATTGAGCCTTTTTACGATGAGCCAAATGGAAAAAGATAAAGGTAAATGGTAGAAGATAACGCACACAGAAAGATTTTCGTGTGAGTGTAATTCTTTGTTTTATTATTTTATTTATCAACTGGTTTCAGAACAACAACAATCAACAATCAACTTTAAATATAATACAGTTGAATACTTAACACAATTTAACTCTGGAACCGTCGACACTTTTTCTGGTTTCTTTTATAATTATATTAGATAAAGATATATATTTTTTATAAAGAATAGAACGCCTAGTTCGGTAAATTAACACATAAATTGCTCAAACGAATAGTAAAAGAAATAGCCTTAAAATCAACACAATTATTCACATAAAAACTCGCGTGTTTTTACACTATAAACTAAATTCACTTATCCAGCTTTCCACGAACAAAAATGTTCCCACGAAAGCAAATCTCTCGAATAGTATGCAATGTTATGTGGGCTAGGTCACCGTTATTAAGGCATGAATAGAGAAATCTTTGTGCCTTGATTCTAAACTTGGAGAAACAAGAGTACCTTTATGGTAATTGTATTGCTCAGGAAACAAGACACGTAAGAGAGGTGTTGAATAGGTCTTGATTCCGGGATGAAAGTGCTCGTGTGGCGGAAAGTTGTCCAAACTCGATGAGCACACGAGTCGAGTGCTGTGTTGCAGTTTCGCAGTTGACTTGGATTATACTTGAGCAAGACTAAACTTACTTCAGGTTCGTGATCATGTTTGACTTATTTTAGTATATGTCTGAGTTACGGGACACACGAGGAAATGTTTTGTTTACACAAACGATAATTATTAAACAAATCACCAACAAAAAATAATTGTACAATCATACGAAACAAAAGTATTACATTTAAAACATGCTTTTGAAAAAAAAAAAATAGTCCGTTTATTCCAAACTAGAATATTTATGGTGTGAGACAATAAGACAAATATGCATAAAAATTGTGCTAGTTTACCCAGTTAACCTGTTATTTACTTCGCCGTAACCAAACAATTAACCCATTTTGAAACCATATTTTGTCATCAAAAGACGTTTAACAAACCATTCCCCTAATTACTCCTTCTAAATATAGAAAATATTTCACAGACGAGTCCTCAGCAATAATTTTGGGCTTTTCGTGACTACAAATCATGAAATAAATAAATTTTAACGGCCATTTGCGCGATAATTGTGTTTATGCCCGTAATTATTCTTTTTGGTGTTGCTATTAGAACAAACAGCCTGTTTGTACGATATGGTTCTCACAGAATTTATTTTAGCTGCAGTTTCATATTTTTAGCGTTAGCTTCGTGAAAACCATGAATATTTTAACTATTTTTGCAACGGTTATTTTGTATAAAATAATGAATACAATTCGTTTTTATTGAAGCTTTAAAGTGAGAGCTAAATGTTCCAACACTTTATGTTATTTTTCTTCTACTTGTGTTTCAAAATATTACAACATCTTTATTCTAAGTACACCTAAAGTTAAACAGCTTAACAGAGCTTCTAGGTTTCTGAAAGAGCATTTTTGCCGCCAGTGTAAGTGATTATTTTCTTTCTGTGATATCAAAGCGAAAAATGCATTAGTACCTACGTACTCCGTGACGGTCAACTACATCGCACTAACTTTAACCTACTTCCAAAAAGGACGAGGTTCACTTCAACTGTTTTTTAATGTTTGTTATCTCAGAACTTGCGACTGGATAAACCGATTTTGATGATTCTTTTTTTATTTGAGATCTAGTGCTTCCTATGTGTTTTCATTTAATTTTGGTCTAGTTTCGAAATTTTTATGCAGTCGGTTTTTCATATTTGTAATTATTGTAAAAAAATACTTTACTCCGTGTCGCTTCTCACCTTGTATTGGAAGCTCTTACTGTCTATTATCTCCGAAATTGGCAAAACATGACACAATAATTATGATACCGTACATCAAAAGTAACAGAACATTGTTTTGGGGCATATTTTTATTAATGACTAGTTTTTTTGCCCGCGACTTCGTACGCGTAAATTTTCATATAAACCTTCAATCTTTTTTTCTTCCCTTAATCTGGCCCTTGCACAAAATAACATAGCCTCTACTTCAATCTGGTCATAGCTAAGCATATTCGTGAAAACCGTATTTAAATCCGTCCGCATTTTCTTCCAGGGGTTTAGGATATGTGCGTGAACAAACAAACAAAAATACTAAAAACTGCCTTAACATATTCAGCTCCTTATTTTAAGTAGCCCTGTGATTGATAGAAGCATAAAAGTAAAAACACCGTCAACAGCTTTCAAATCAAAAAGATAATGTGACCATAGTGCAGAGCATGTTTTGAAGTTTTCTTTTTGTATAAACCATAAAAAATATATCATGTCATGTCGGGATGATACATCTCTGAAATTTGACTGTCCAGCTTCGCTCGTTTGAATTTTTATTATTATATATTTAATTTCTATGACCATGCAATTTCTGAACTATGAATACGACCACAATTATATGGCTTTGGCCACGGAACCCTGAATTATGCTTGTCTTGACACGCTCTTGGCTAGTTATTTCTTATTTCGCGTGCATTTTTGTATGTAATAACATTTTTGGGTTATAACTTACGAAGTTGGTTCTGGAAAAGTGTTATTATTTCTTTCTTTCTTTCTTTATTAAATAAAATATAAAATATCTGGGACATTATTGCACACATGGTCATGGTCATGGTCTGACCCCAAACTAAGCAAAGCTTGTAATATGGCTGCCAGAGACTGATATACTTACATATATATTTTTAAACACATACTTAAATAGATATTAACACCCAGACATAGAACAAACACAAATGTTCATCACACAAATGTTTGTCCTAGATGGGAATCGAACCCACGCCCCCAAGCACAGAAGTTAGGTTCACTACCAACTGAGCCACCGGGGCAGTCGAATCGTTATTGCGTCCAGAATTTTGTTGTATAGGTTTATTATCATGTACAAAAGGCCTTTTTTGAATTATTTCTATTCGCGGGACTAAATTAAAATAGGATGCAGTATATTTTGTGTTTTAAATGCTAACATAAAATAAAACCAAGAGAATGTAATACTCCTACTCCATGCACTGGAATGAATCACCAAAGAGGTTGTAAGGCCTATAACATGCTTGATCTACACGTTCATTCATCTAAGAAGGTTAAGGAACCTTCTTTAAATTTAAACTAATTAACCGAATGACAGTTGACAGTTTCAAAATTTTAATGGCTATGACAATAACATTCTCTTTACTTTGGATCTCCTTGCTTGAGGCTATGTGACGATCCTCATATTACGTTTCGGGTAACGAAGAAATAAATCATTGATTTTTATTTTCGTTTATGTAAAAATAAAGAATTAAAATAAATGATATAAGATAGCCTATGTTTTAATCTGGTAATTTCTAAGCATATTCGTGAAAACCGCATTTAAATCCGTCCAGTGGTTTAGGAGATGTGCGCGGACAAACAAACAAACAAACAAACAAACAAACAGACAAAAATTCTAAAAACTGTCCTATCGTGTTCAGCTGCTTATTTTAAGAAGACCTGTGTGTTTTTTTTTTGTTATCTCGCAATTACAGATTTTTTTATCTCTACGTTTTTATTATATGTATAGATAGATACGACTGCGTTTTGTTTTGGTTTACATTTTGTCTTACTGATTTACCTGCCGCAACAGATAGTGTACCTACTATTGACCCGTACAATGCATTCTAGTAATTTTATATTATAGTATTTTTTATTATGTGTAGTGTGTAATAAGTGTGAACTCAAGGGTTCATCTGAAACCGGCGCTGATAGTATTTGACTTTCAGAATTAATGCCGAGATGGACCCATTCGACATTAATTGTATCCTTTAGATATAAGAGTTTTTAAGTAATGTCAAATAAAACTTATTTTCTTTTTCTTTGTGTCAATAATCTCAAAATATTTACATCTCAGTATTAGCTGAAGAAATCTCAAATAACTTCTCATAATCGTTCTTTACTAACGAGAATCGCTTACCGATGAATTTGGCATGCGATTGGACTTAAACTGGTGAGCAATATACTTGAGCTTGCCACTGAGTTAGACCTATTTCAAAAGTTCCATTACCACTGTCCTTACAAAGTAATAGGTATATGAGTCAATGATTCTAATATAGTTTTATGTTAATACATGATGTTGTTACAGGTGAAACACCAGCTGCGATGCAGGGCAGTGCACAGTGGGCGGGGAGTTTCGGACTACCCGCGTTATTGTGCTTCACCAGTGCGCTGCTAGGGCTCAACTTGTAATGTATGAAGTTAAATGGACGATAAAATCATCATACAACTATTGTATATAACTTAGAACTTTTTCTGATGGAAAATACTAATAACTAATGCATATGGTCAGCATGATCCGCAACTAATTACAATATTCTGTCAGAAAGAGTACGTATCTGAAAATTCGGTTACTTTGTAAATACTGTAAAATAAAGTTGATACGTTATGACTTCTATGATACAGAAGAGATTGTAAATGATGTCAAACAATTTTCTAAAATAATACAAAAAATGGTTTTGTACTGCTCAGTTTCAGTGAATTGACTTTAGTAACTGTATCATAAAATTAATTTCTCTGTGTAGTAAAATAAAATATACATTTTTTTGCAATTTCAGGGTGAGTCTCATAGTAAACGTTTTTTATAATTATGAGTATTACGGACCGTTTTCAGCAGAGTCAAACTTTTCACTTAACCCTGTATTTTACTACACTTAGCGATAATAAAGACAAGTTCTGTCCAGCGACACAGTCATGACTACCTATATTCTTAGAACCAGGGTACATGAAAGTAATAATTTAGAATACTATTTCGATCAAAGTAATATTAATTCATTCAATATTGAAATGTCAAACGTAGAGTAAAACTAAGAATAAATCCAGATTAAATAACATTGTTTTTAAGTTTGAAGTTGGTTTAATAAAAATTTTGTAAAGTTTGATTTTGTTTTATTACATCATCACCTATCAGCCTATCATGTTCTCACTGGACACAGGCCTTCTGTCAGATAGAAGATAGGCTTTAGTCCACCATGCTGGCTCAGTGCGTGTTGGGGAATGTCATTATGACTTTGCACTTTTGACGTTCTTTATAGATAGAACTCTCGAAAATCAACGGGTGGTTTTCAGTCCGACAAATATGACAAAAACAATTACTCCATTTACATCCAAGAAGACAAAAGCAAGTGACCTCTCAGAGATGAGTGAGATGTAAGTAGAACACGAATTCACTCGAAACTAAGCTCGAATGATGTAGGTAAGCTAAATAAATCAGAAAAACGTAGGTAAATAAACCTTTTCACGTGCGCAGTGCTTCAGACACCTCGCTAGTTCACGTCAAGATGTCTTTTCATTCGTCCTCGTCGTACATTTTGGGAGGTTTTATTTAAACCCTTTCGTTTTGTACTTGAGATGTGGAGGGCAAGGGAGATTGAGAGAGGTTACATAGCAACACACGGCTTTTATAAAGCTAACATACATTATTTGGTGCCAACGTGAAAACGTGAAACGTGTAGTTTCCAAAACTCCATAGAAACCTCTTGTAGAGTTTCCAACAATTTATTGAGGCATGACTTAGACTTGACAATGACTTACTTTGCTTGACTCTGACTATGACATAATATTTGACGTTATTTAATACTATGTAAACTTTAATATTACGACTGAAAGACTTTGTATCCATGGTCACGATATTTTTTTTTTACAAAAAAACCAGACAGTTTCTTGTATTTTATTTCTACGTGAAAGAGATAGAAACTCTTGATTGAGTACACCAGAAATAAAAACTACGAACAGATAGAAAACACTTACGACCTAGTGTCACAATTGGTGGCCTTATCGCTAAAAGCGATCTCTTCCAGGCAGCCATTGGATAAAAAATAATTTACGTAAAAGGATCGTATATGACTAAAAGAAAAAAAAACATGACTCCTAAATGTAATCTATGACACTCTGCGCATGAAGTCGAATCTAATGACACCTCACACATCGAAATCGGTCAAGCCGTTTAAACTGTGGGGGTAATATTAATAATAGAATTATACATGAAATAAATGCTAACAAAGTTTGTTTATATTCGAAATATGATTCTACTAATATAATATAATATTTATCGACATTTGTTTAATCATAAATATACCCATTATTTGCTGTTATTGAAATTTTACTTGTAGTTTTCCAACTTCCTAAAACATCTTGAGTAATAAAAAGGATTAAAAAAATGAGAACATCGACCTTTTTTTTTCAGTAAAAAATGTCGTCTTTATTTACATGATTGCTTCGCAAAGAAACTAAATAATACTCCAATTACCTTACACGATAAAACTAATTTCAATATTCACTGCCTTTTAAGTTTTATTGCGAAATTCTCACACGTTATTGGGCTTGTATGGGTGAGAAAATCCTTTCACGTCTAGTTTCGCCTTTTTCTAACCACTCGACCCGCCCGCGGCTAGCTACGGTCCAAAAAACTAATCGAGACCAACTCTGATGGAAAAGTACCGCCAATTTATGTTGCTTCATTGCCTTTTCAAATGGTAGATATATATATATATATCTGTTGGAAAGGTCTTGAAATTTATGAGTATTGAAAAGCTTAATAGAGTAGATACAGGGGAATCTAAAGATACATAAAAATCCACCGATCACATGATAGTTGAGGAACTTGGCTTGTCTGTCAATTGTGGAACGGAAAAATCATAAATAAAAATAAGTATGATAAATATCTTCATAATAATATCTTATGATGAATTGGATATCGGTATTATAGACGTCCTCAGTGTAAAGGTTATTCTTATTATTTACTAAGTTACTTACACATGTTAGTTAAGTTAATAAACGCTTAAAATTGCTCTGTCTACTTTTTGAGTTAGCACGCGCGAAAACGATACCCAATAGGTGCACGTGTGACTGCCCCGGTGGCTCAGTTGGTAGTGAACCTATCTTCTGTGCTTGGGGGCGTGGGTTCAATTCCCATCTAGGACAAACATTTGTGTGATGAACATTGGTGTTTGTTCTATGTCTGGGTGTTAATATCTATTTAAGTATGTATTTAAAAATATATATGTATGTATATCAGTCTCTGGCAGCCATATTACAAGCTTTGCTTAGTTTGGGGTCAGATGACAGTGTGTGCAATAATGTCCCAGATATTTATTCATTTTATTTAATAGCGCAATAGGCATGTGACTTAGTGTTTAATTTATTAATAATAGGCTTTAATAAAGAATATAACTAAATGTTTTAATGTTTGACCGTGAACCCAACTTTTCATTTGTAAACAATGCAATCCCAACTACACTTAAATGCAAACAAACCTTACTCTAGTCCACTGTAGAATAGAAATGAATGAACAATGACAAAAATCACCATTATAAACACGATATAAAATATAACGACTGAACGGTTTCCATTAAGTAAAACTTGTTTTTCTTCCATTTTCCAG
Source organism: Agriopis leucophaearia (assembly GCA_949125355.1). Classification (NCBI taxonomy): domain Eukaryota; kingdom Metazoa; phylum Arthropoda; class Insecta; order Lepidoptera; family Geometridae; genus Agriopis; species Agriopis leucophaearia. The sequence goes on along the minus strand of OX421268.1, from coordinate 18,680,403 downwards.
AAGTCTCGTCGTCATTAAACGTTTTATTAAAATCTCTTTTTGAATGTAAACTTAATCTACGATTTATTGCTGCTATTGGAAAAGTGAAGGATTTTGCGAAGTAAAAGAGTATCGGAACCGGAGCTTCCAGATGAAAAGTTTTATGCGATTTGGGTTTCGTTCGGTATTTTACGTAATTCAGCAGTTTTATTATGAACTTCTGTACATTTATTTATTTTACTAGCTTTTTTGCCCGCGACTTCGTACGCGTAGATTTTCATATAAACCTTTAATTCTTTTTTCTTCCCTTAATCCGGCCTTGCGCAAAATAACATAGCATAAGTATACTTCAATCTGGTCATAGCTAAGCATATTCGTGAAAACCGCATTTAAATCCGTCCGCATTTTTCTTCCAGGGGTGTAGGAGATGTGCGTGAACAAACAAACAAAAATTCTAAAAACTGTTCTTTACATGTTCAGCTGCTTATTTTAAGTCGCCCTGTGTGAAGTATTGATAGAATCATAAAAGTAATAAATAACACCGTCAACAGTTTTCAAATCAAAAAGATAATGTGACCACAGTGCAGAGCATGTTTTGAAATTTTCTTTTTGTCTAAACCATTAAAAGTATATTTCCGGCCAGTTTCGCTGGCCACGGAACCCTGACATAATGCTTGTCTTAACACGCTCTTGGCTAGTTATTTCTTATTTCGCGTGCATTTGTATGTATACCTTGATTAAAAAGCCATGAAATGGAACTACTCTATTTATCTGTTAAAATATCACAGTAAAATAAAATTATTTCTATATTCTTATTCCAAATATACACTGTATTCTTCTAAAAGCTAAGTTTATATACCCTGCACAAAGGGTGCAGCAATGAATTATGTAGTGGCTGTTCACTAAACCAGACCACAGACATAAACATATAAATTTAAGTATAGTTAAATCTATTACATAAATATTATATATACTATTCAAACTTAACCTAGGGTGAAGTAATTTTACAAAACAAAAAAAAACATACTTAGTGTGAGGTTACTTAATTATATATGAGATGATACAAAACTTATGACGCTACTTTCTTAACTATTTATATATCGATATTTATTTTCTAATTATAATTTTCTAAAATGTATCGTCGAAAAAATCTTTTATCTCGTAATAACATTTTTGGGTTAGAAACTTACGAAGTTGGTTCTGGAAAAATGTTATTATTTATTTCTTTCTTTATTGCGTCCGGAATTTTGTTGTATAGGTTTATTTTCATGTACAAAGGGCCTTTTTTGAATACTTCTATTCGCGGGACTGTATTAAAATAGGATGCGGTATATTTTGTGTTTTAAATGCTAACATAGAATAAAACCATGAGAATGTAATATGGAGTTTGGAGCTTCCCGGTGTGGTACTGGATGTAGATGCGACCTGGGCTATAGGGACAACGTCATGTATGCGGTCGGCTAGGTCTGCCAGCACATCGAGTGATGACGTCATCTGCTGCGAAGCAATGATGGTCTGCGTGCTGTTCGGTAGGCGGCTGGTCCAAATCATGCGTAAAAAGTCTTCTGGAACTCCGGGGCCTGCTAGGTGTCGTAGATGACGTAAAAATTGAGAAGGCTTACGATCACCTAGCTCCTCGCGTGTTAAAAGTTGCTGTACCTTTTTTTCTCTTGATGCGGACAAACGTTTAATTAGCTCCAGCTTGAGTTTTTCGTACTTCTCGGTCACAGGCGGATTGACGATGATGTCTTCGACTTCAGCTGCGTATTGCGGGTCAAGTTGTCCAATGACATAGTAGAACTTGGTGCTAACTGCAGTGATGTTGGAAATCGCGAATTGGCCTTCGATCTGGGCGAACCAAATCGCCGGCTTCTCTGGCCAAAACGGTGGAATTCGCACGCCAACTCGGAATACATTGTCATCATCTTTATTCTTCGTGTCAGCCGCAGTGCTATCAGTACGATCTAGCGACATTCTGACCTTTGTCGGTGGTGTACGGTCCATTCAGTGGTCACCAATTATAGTGGATTTGTACTATTTATATAGAAGGAGAGGGTTAAGCTACCGACAATGGAAGAAAATAGCTGAGTCCGAAAGAAATTATAAATTTAATGCAAAGAAAAATCTTAGACAAATCGTAGAAAAAGCGAATGACAATTCCATTTGAAAATCGGTGTTCTTTTATTTTTTTTCTTTTCGCGCCCCAGAGCCACACGTCGTGGAAAATTGGAATGAAATTCACGAAGGTTGGCGCAAGGAGTATGAGTACGCCACACTCCTACTCCATGCACTGGAATGAATCACCAAAGAGGTTGTAAGGCCTATAACATGCTTGATCTACACGTTCATTCATCTAAGAAGGTTAAGGAACCTTCTTTAAATTTAAACTGATTAACCGAATGACAGTTGACAATTTCAAAATTTTAATGGCTATGTCAATAACATTCTCTTTACTTTGGATCTCCTTGCTTGAGGCTATGTGACGATCCTCATAGTACGTTTCGGGTAACGAAGAAATAAATCATTGATTTTTATTTTCGTTCATGTAAAAATAAAGAATTAAAATAAATGATATAAGATAGCCTATGTTTTAATCTGGTAATTTCTAAGCATATTCGTGAAAACCGCATTTAAATCCGTCCAGTGGTTTAGGAGATGTGCGCGGACAAACAAACAAACAAACAAACAAACAAACAAACAAACAAACAGACAAAAATTCTAAAAACTGTCCTATCGTGTTCAGCTGCTTATTTTAAGACGACCTGTGTGATTTTTTTTCTGTTATCTCGCAATTACAGATTTTTTTATCTCTACGTTTTTATTATATGTATAGATTGCATCTTCCTCCCATCGTGTTTCTCAAGTGTGAGGGTTGTGATCCCCCCCCCCCCCCACCTGCTAACATTAATGATTGTCAATCACTCACTCGTAGTTTAGTTTCATAAGGTATAAATATATTATTATATCCATGCCTTATATTTTGAAGAATGAAACACCGATGACTAGCCGTCGATATTGTACCATGGTGTCATTTAGTTTTGGACTTGCACAATTATTATGTTGTTTTTGTGACACAACGTCAATACCTGAGGGTCATATTATTGTCTATGTAGGTTAAGTTACTGTTACAAAATAAATATTTCTTTCTACTTTCTTGTCTTATTATGAAGAAGCTGAAATTATTTTCTGACTCAGTAAAAATCGGGGACGATTCGCAATTTCACCATGACGTCCTATCACTATACGGTACGGTTTGAATATTCAGTACAAAATAATACATAATAAAATCATAACAAACCTTGATTCAACACTCCGAAATGAGTCGTCGCACCCGGGCCCATTCCGCCTAACACCCAGGAATATTCCTAAGACGCTCATAACATCTCGCCTCTTTATGCGTATTATAAATTCTTATCTCAATTACGGGGCAGGCTTTAATCGAAGATTTATGAGTCGGAAACGGCGTTTAGCGTCTATCCGCACCCTTTCCTTTTCACGAAAATTCGCTATCACTTCATTCGATGCTCTCAGCTGGCTCGAATATCAATGCCAGCGTGCGACCTCCAGTTCCGTCGGTTACGAGAATGGCTAGAAATTCTCGGACTGTTTTTATTTTGATGACAGCGTCCCTGTATTTAGTAAGTGATACCACAGATAGAAGGAAGTGTGTGGCTGTGTGGAAGAGTATATGAGTGTGCTCTAAATGAATGGTAATCTTAAAGAGACACAGAGAAGGAAAACTCACTGTATCTGCCTCACATAACGGACACAAGATAAAGTTATACAATAAAATAGTTTACAATACAATATCTCTTTATTATACACCGAAAAATACAAATGAAACTTAAACAAAAATCAAAATAAATATACGGAAGTATAATGCAACAACAACGCTTTGTTGACACCACAGAAAAAAAAAACTATTTAAGAGTATGTGATCGTAGACGTATCCTGATCTTGACAAGTTTTCACTCAATCTATCTTTGTGTTACGATGGAGTGAGTATTAGCTCAACTATTAGGCTTCCTTGCAGATAACTTAAATATTTTATAGATAAATAAATTTACTAAGTTTATAGATTCTATCTTTCTCATTATGTATAGCAGGTAGGTACACTTTGTAAAATATCTATAACAAAATGTATGTACCTGTTACATAATAGTAAAGATAGAATCTGCCCATCTAGTAGATTTCTTACTAGTACTCAAACTATTGATCTCAATAACTCCCAATTTCAGAGTTTAAAAGTAACATCACCAAAAAACTTAAGAAGTAGGTTATGTGAGCCTTTGGAAGTGTATTACGATAAGACGTGGCGAAATGTAAAGGTATTGGATATGTGAGACTCGTCTGACTAAAAATGGGGTGCGAAGTAGATCGATCTCGACTCACTCAGTAATCTGCATACGAAATTATATTCGAGCTGATTGACTCTGATTTAAACGGTTATTGAATGATTCACTTTTGGACTGACTACAGGAGAAGGTTATCACTAAATTTTTTTTATATGTTTGTTAAACGATTACTCAGCCAATTATGAATTGATTTTCATGTTTTTTTTTTTTTTGTTTGGTAGGTCATACTTCAGAAGTGGTCTCATATTTAATGGAAAGTAACATGGCACTTTTTGAAAAAATCACCAGAAACAAAAATTATGTACACAGATGATGTTTTGTTTTATAGTTTAGTTTAAATTAGTACACATGTTCCTACTTAGGTATATACCGATAAAATAAAATAAAAAACTTCAAGAATGAAGTCAGTTTTTTAATTATTATCCGTAGAAATGACATGATTACGGAGATGTTTTATGAGAGAAATACACAGATAATCATTTTATTACTTTACTTATTTAATGTAAGTTATTTTGCTAGACAATTTTTAGACACTTATTCATATTTTAAAGACTTATTTAAGGTGTGGTGTACAAAGAAGTCTAGCAGCAGACGGCTGACCTCCACGCTGAGCACTTTTTCTTTACAACTGATCATTTTCCAAAGTGAATATTTCACGATTCAGTAGCGATTCATATTAGGTGATATTGTGTCTGAGTGTAAGTTTCATAAAAATATGAGTTAAATAACGGAGATCAATATTTATTGTGTGGTGTGCCACCTAATAATACGATAAGAAATCACCGGATCATGAATTTGACTTTGAACAAGTATAAATAGATTTTTTTAAACGTTCAATAAAAGAGCTGATAATCTTCAAACGGCAGAACAGATTTTCATGGCTCATAGTTACTGTTCAGAACACTTTCAATCAAGTCACATTTAATAAAAATAAAACCAGCCAAGTGCGTGTCGGGCTCGTGCACTGAGGGTTCAGTACCACCAAAAATACAATAATCATCAATAAAAAAAACGATTTTAAAATTAAGTTAACTTAGAAAATTAATTAATAAATAAATTAAAATTAATCAAAATTAGTTAAATGTGTCATTTAAATTCAGTGAAAGAAATGATGAGGTCATCAAAGTAAATAAATTACCAGTTACAACTTGGTGATGAACAGAATGTTGTCACCAACTCGCACTTGGCCATTATTTGTTTTTATAATACTAGTGTTTAGTATAATCATGCCAAGTTTGACGCTTGTACATAAATAATGACCGTTATTACATTAAAGAAAATACAAAAATACGTAAAAAAAATATATACATAATAAATCTGTAAGTATGTAATATAACACACGCAGTCTTGTTGAATTACGCAACGGCCAGAAGCTGAAATTGGCGTCATTAAATTTAATCTATATTCTAAACCTCGCCACTGAGCGTTTGTTCGTAGCTTATCCTGGCTTAAAACTAAATACCGCTAATTTAGCCGGGACCCTCGTTCCAACTCTGCTGCTGGGATAGTAAGTGGCTACTTACACGTAGATATAGGTATACAATCTTTAGTTTGAGTTGGCAGTTTTGTGGTAATACTGCTTACAACTTTAAATACTTAAACCCACAAAATAATAATCGTCTTCAAAAAGGAACTTCAAATCAACTTTTAAAACTTTTATAATCACCGGGACAAAACACTCGGCATTGTCTTGGAATTGTTTACCCTGAGATCATAGTCAAAACTTCATGATTAAAAGCTCAATTTTGTTAATTTACCACATACATAATGAAAAAGTGGCTAAAATAGAAACGTTTGTACTATTTGTCCAAAGGTAGGCAAACTGAGCAAGTTACGAGTAGCAAGAGACTATCTGAATTATCTGATTAGCAGGTCTGATTTGAATGCAAGTGAATCATACTTTGATTAAATTGCATGTAAATACGATTCCATTCGATAAATTATCTTTACATTATAAAATTCCGTTCTAGGCTCAGAATCGAACGAAAAGGCAAGCGGCAGGCGAAGAGATGTTGACAAATAGAACTGCACAAAAATAGACCACGATAATCGAAATTCGATTTCCTACAATCCTATTCGCCATCATAACACCATATCGGTGATGCTGCTTTGGTGTATACATGACGTCTTTATAACAATAATAATAACCTTATTGTGTGTAAAGAGCTTTTTTTGTAGATAGATTAATTCAAGCGGACGCATTAAGTGCTACGCTATTGTGTTAGGTACTTCAGCAACTTGCTAATAACTTCGCCAGACTGGAAAGTTGGGTCGCCAGCAAATTATGCTGAGTTATTACCGTGTCAAGATTAAGATATTGTTTTAAAACTGCAAAAAAAGGTTTTTAAGATGAATTTTAATAGATTTAGGAAGATCTTAATAATCACGCCAGTTTTATATACTAAGTACTTTCTTCTTTTTTTTTGTTTTATTGATGACATTTTCGTATATAAAACATCTATTGGCATGCCTTGGCAGTAAAATCTAATTATATGCCGTGATGTCAAACGTTATGACGCTCTCTTATACCGTCATGTTTCACATCTAGCAAGTATTTAGGGACTACCAACTTTTTTAAATTTGTGGAATCATTTTATTGACACGAAAAGTGTCTGTTAAAAAGAATTGGAATGCCTAATAGGTAAATATCAGAGTATTAATTCTATTGATAAACATAGGCAACTCAGATCTAGCGTGTTCTAGTACACATATTGGTACCATTGACGACTGAACTTGAAAGCCCTTACAAATGATATTACCCAGAAGATCTGCTATTGTTTGTATTACAAATTCAAGTAACCCTCTACCCTTATTACGTATGCAATGCAGTGATCCCCGGAGGCCGCGCCGATCTGCTAACAACCTGACGATTGTTGCGACAGATCCGATATTCTTGTTTTGAATCTAATCTATTCCAAATACGGTCCCTGTGGTGGGCCACTGCCATTACAATTAAACATGCATGCGGCTCGATTGCCGACGTGTGTTTGGGACGCGTTGGTTTTGAATCATTGGATCATAGATTATCAAGTAATAAAGCGTGCATATGATTTAAACTTTGAATTTAATGAGAAAATATAACAAGGACTATGATACACTGTTTTAGACTATTACGGTTGTTCACTACAGTTATATGATTACGGGATATTTACCGTGGTAAGGTTGTGTAAGAAGCTCTAGATATTTCGGCTCAGTTACATGCACCATGTTCACGGGAACTCTGAAGAATGCGGGTCGTTGATCGAACAGTTCAAAGCCAGGTGCAGACAAAACAATCTACCTTCTTTCTTAGTCTTTGGTCAATAACATATATTTTTAACTGTTCTCAATACAACCTTTTTTTTCACATGTAAGTACTATTATTGTTTATAAATTGTTTTGTAGTACCTAAAATAATTTTATTTATCAATAATACTAGTTATGTCCTGAAAAATATCAGAAAGTAGCAACTCTACAGTTTTAATGAATTGTCAAATATCTGACTGAGTCAGTGATTTCTGATAGAAATGAGAGATTACAGATTTGCAAATAGGCACAATTTGAAATGACTCGAGAATCTGACATTTGACCTGGTACTTGTAGGTCAGTATCTTTGTGAAGGTCAATTTTTAAATAACTGATTTCAAATGTCGCAGAGAAGATAATCTGTGATGTGTGTGTGAGGTGTGGGTGGTTTAAACACCCCCCCCCCCCCCCTCTTGCTGGCCTTTGAGATGGAAGTTAAACGTCATCTTACCAGCTGTTAAGCGATAATGCGGTCTAATCACGCTTGCTCGAAGAAACCAATTTAATTGCGACTTAAAGACACCCAGATGGCAACCATCGAGCAACATCCACTCGGGCAGCACGTTCCACAGTTTTGCGGTTTCTTTGAGCGAACAACGAAAGTGAAATCAAACCGTTTCGTGTGGGATTCTGGAATATTTACTATGAAACAATGTCGCATTTTCGTGCCAGCTAATAGCCGTTAGATAGTAAAGGGCAACAGGAAATTTCATCACGCAGATCCGATAGACTCTTCAAAATTTATTTAATAATAAAACAGATAACAACTATTGCATAGTATCTATGAGTAAAATATGTATATAGTTCGGTATGTACAACTATTTAAATTAGTAGATACTCACCATAATTTACAAATAAAACTCACGGTAGAGCATACAATACAAGTATCGTAATTTGAATGTACCTAGTGAACAACTGTGAAAGTTGAAAATAGGGTTTTAGATAACAACTTCTTTTTCACGCTGTAATAAGTTTGATATCGAAACTAGTGCGTATTTGTTCTGCGGTTGAAACAGGAAGCTTCTTCGTCACGTTTATACACCATTTAGTATTCCAGCATCACTCGAGTATTACTCTCACATTTGCTATTCAAACCTGATGGAGGTTGGTCGGTGAAATATAAAATGTTCTCGTATTTCACACTCAAGGAGAATTATTTGTTGAAGTTTGTATTATCTCAAGCAAATATTCCCGCGTGCTTAGATTCCAAACAAGACTGGCCGCAAAGAGATAGCTTCAGTTTTATATCTTTTAAATTTAAACATTTATGATGCTCGCATCACTTTATGGGATACGGTTAGTTAAAGTGAATATGCTGAAAGCAAATTCACTTTTTGCTGAACTTTACTGGAATGCTTTTTATTTTTTGAGTTATTGCTTTAGTTTCATTTTAAAATAAATTGTGTACTGGGATTGCATGCACGATGAGAGTACTTTTATAATAAAAGTCCTGGCGACGGGTGAAGCGGCCATGTCGGGCATCACAACTAAATATAATATTGGACGTGATTTTAAACCGAAGGAAAAGTTTATTTTTCATCATCACCAGCATTATTCGCTCATTGTGAGACATAAATCATTGAAAATGGAAGTGTTCGAGACATTATTTGTTGTGACTGTACAAGTTCATAGCCTATGATAGTAGGTACTTTGTATAGGTTGAGTTTATACATTATTGACTAGTAGTTTGGACACGAGGAAAAATTAATTCCTCATGCCCAAACAAGTATATTAACCTAATTAACGCCCTTAATATTTAAAACAATGGCTATCGGGACTAAAACAGTATTTACTATTAAGGTTAAAATACTACAAATCGAAATTAGACATTGTTATAACGTCATAGGATTCAAATTAGTTCGTCAGTAAAAAATGTTTCTAAATGTGTGTAGATAATGTTCCTCGATAATTACAGTTACAACGTCATCATCATCAGCCTATCACGTTCCCACTGCTGGGAAACAGGCCTTCTTTCAGAGAGAGAATGGGCCCTAATCCACCATGCTGGCCCAGTACATGTTGGTGAATGTCAAACGTCATAACGGGGAATGCTCTGACGAACTTTTTGACCTCGTCCCTACATCCCGGTTTTAACACCGAACCGGACGCTATCGACATCTTGGACAATTTTCACATGATTTTTGTAATGGACAAGCATCATCATAATCAGCCTTCTTGTTCCACTGCTGGGTACAGGCCTCTCTCAAGTCACGCCACGCCACGCCATGACTTGCCATTATTATAGTTTTTTCCATATTCGTCATGTGTTCTCGCGTAGGTCACGCTGCCCGGAACATGTAAGTGAATGCTCCGAAAACTGGAGTTTAGCAAAAAACGGTTTATAAATGATTAGTAAAATATTAATCTATACTAATATTATAAAGAGGAAAGATTTGCATCGAATATGCTCCGAAACTACTGAACCGATTTGAAAAAATCTTTCACTGTTGGGAAGCTACACTATCCCCGGGTGGCATAGGCTATATTATACTTTGTAGCGAGGCCGAAGGCCGAGCTTACACCCGTGCAAAGCCGGGGCGGGCGGCTAGTCGTTGATAAAATGACGTTACAGTCATTCGATTTCGCGTTTTTTGGGATTGTGCCTCCTTCCTGACCTTTTTAGTACTTACGTTATAAGCGAATTTTCTGGCGCGCCCTTATTAGCTTAATCATTCCGTTAACACGTGAATGGCGTTTAAACATTCTTTCACGAAACCGGACCATGGAAGTATTGTTCCGAGAAGGCAGGTACTTCTCGTCACGCTATACATTTCTAGGAAATTTAATTTACTTACTAAATATGACAAATGACTTGGTAAGCATAATAGATTTTGTTGGATGGAGGTTATGGAGGTGCACAAAATAAGACCCCTTATTCATAAATTGTGTCTTGGCGGTTTTAACACCTAGAAAAAATCTTTCAAAATTAGTTGTTTATCAAAGTAAAACGAGCTTTAAGAAAAAAGTGAATGGAACCAAATAACCAAACTACACGGTTATCTTATAAGAAAATTTTTGAAGGATAGGATCTAAGGATAGCTTTCTCATACAAATGTACCTACTCTACTAGCTTCGTGTTTTTAAATTAGTATTTAGACGTCGAAAAGTTTAAAGGAAGTTACAACGATGTCGTAACAAGTCAGCAGTCCTGTATCATATCGGATCTTAAATCTTTTAACTTAAGAAATAAATGTTGAAATATGTATTATGTTAATTCATTTGAACGCTTTTCCTAGTAAAAGAAAATACTGATAATTAACTATGTGAAACATTGTTGAAAATTGTCGTTTTTGTAACACAAGTACACAAAATATTTTTATTAACAAAAAAAGGATTACGATTAAGCGTAGGCGAGAACCGAGATGATGCGGTCTAAGATGATGTCCCAAAAGTATTTAAACATCATCGGAGAACACATATTTTGGCAGTGCATTCCATATACTAGTGATTCGCACAATAAAAGTAAATTTAAAGCACTTCTTTCATGCTTTCGTAATATCAACTATAAAACGGTGTCGCCTTATGTTCCCGCCCTGGCGTCTGATATAAAAAAGGTTATAAGCTATATTTCAATAAAAAAGTTTGCAAATAACGTTCCACCTAAAGCCGTAAACTAAAGCAGGTTAACCCAATTTTTAAAACAAGAGTCGTAATGTACAGTTCTTAAAGCGTTACATTCATACAGTAGCAGTAAAACGTTATATTCAAGTTATTGCTTAAGTAACAAGTAATAAACGACAACTTAGCTAAGCGGCTGGATAGAATAAAATAGAAAACAAGTCTTTTGTAAGTTTTATAAGTAATATTTAGCCTGAGGAACGACAGTAAATTACGTCGGGTGTCGCTATAGCTGAAAGTTTATGTACAGTTTCATTCCAGTAACTCAAATAGGGTTACGCTCAAAAAATAAACACATATTTTGGTAAGTAGGCAGTAAAGAAATAGTCAAACATAAAAAGTGGTTATAAATTTTAGTATAAAAAATATTTAGTAAAAAGTTTTGCCATTGATTGAAATTTTTTGTTGTAGGTAGTAGGTAATGTAGGACGCCCTACAATCACATGAAGGGATGATATATGCAAGGCAGTTGGCAGTAGCTTGAAGAGAAGAGCCGAAGGTCAAGCTGACTGTCAATACTTGGAGGATGTTGGTGCTAAGTTCAGCAGGAAACTGTTATAATATTACTTTACTTTACCACAAACTTACAAAAAAAGGTGCAAAATGAGGCGTCAAGACCGAAAAAGCTACATTAAACCATTAAACAAATTTTACTGTTAAAACTTGTATATTATACGACTATGATACTGTATCAGTATTAGGCTTGGTGGAATTACTGTCGTCTGACATGCAGATAAGATCACGATTCTCCCTTTGTCATGCGATTTTCGAATTAGCTCGCAAATACCGATTACTAACTGGTTTGAATATTAACTACGGATATAATTAAAGTGTTTCATAATCTACTCGTAGTTTAATCATTAAACATCGTTTGTTTTGTATAAATGTTCTAAAGCGTCACGTGTTCTTATTCTGGAAACTTCTGAGTAGAGTAAAAATAGGCGAAAAGCTCTCCATGAAAAATAATCTCCAGATTTTGGGATATAGGCTGTTGTTTTTCCATCTGTCAGACTTTGTAAGACAACTAGACAATTTAAGAACTCTCAAAATTTCTTTTATATTCTACGTATTGCATACGTGTCTGCAGTATATTTAAATATAAATCTTATCTGTTTCTATGTTTTATGTTTCATACGAATTGTATAAGATAAGATAAGATCATTCATAAGATAGATTTGACTGCCTCGGTGGCTCAGTTGGTAGTGATCCTACTTTCTGTGCTTGGGGGCGTGGGTTCGATTCCCATCTAGGACAAACATTTGTGTGATGAACATTTGTGTTTGTTCTATGTCTGGGTGTTAATATCTATTTAAGTATGTATTTAAAAATATATATGTATGTATATCAGTCTCTGGCAGCCATATTACAAGCTTTGCTTAGTTTGGGGTCAGATGACCATGTGTGCAATAATGTCCCAGATATTTATTTATTTATTGACATAGCGAACACACACACACATATATACCATTACTTACAAGCTATTAATATCGATGTAGTGCACGCTATGACTCGTCAAATCAATACAAATAAGTATTCGAATGAATATGAAAAACTCGACACATAATATTTTAAACCTGCTGTATAGGGTTATTGTTTACAATTCACAATCAAATAGGTAGGTATAGAATATTATAAATATTACATAATTATTAGTCGGAGTCATTGTCTAAGAATTCTTTTATTGTGTAAATCGTCTTGTCCAGCAACAGGAGTCTGACTTTATTAAGAAAAACGGTGTCACTTACCAGCGTTTGTATCCTTGTTGTAAAGTTCCCGGCCTCTTATGAGCGGGATTCTTTTGAACATACCCAGCGTGTAATTATAATAATGATTCAAAAGAAATGTCTCAGAGTTTTGCAAGTATGAATCAAAATATAAACTAAAATCTTATGAGGATATACTCGAATGTTTAACCTTTTACCCTTAGATACTAGGCGTAAACATTTTGACTACAAAACATTTATTGATTTATTTTACACACTCAGAAATTTTTAATTCTTCTTTCCTACACCAATCTTAAATGAAAAACCCAGAGATTACGTGAATCTCTTTTCAGTAATATATGTCGTACAGGCTTATAAAAATAACACGTTTTATAACAATCTTATTGTCCGCATGTGTCGCCGATACAATGATTATATTATTATAGTATTATACATATAGATAATATTACCTATTTCATTTAGTTACATTTAAACAACAAACTTTATTAATTTCAAAACGGACATCTTGTCGGGTACAGCACTGTCCCAAACCTATATACATATATTTATTATATACATAAATAAATAAATATGTACGTACGTCTCTGGCAACCATATAACAAGCTTTGATTAGTTTGAGGTCAGATGACCATGTGTGCAAAATGTCCCGAATATTTATTTAATCATGTTTATCATATTTTGTTAGTCAGAAGGACTTCGTTTTCAGCTCAATGGATAATAAAAGCTCATATTAGCTTCAGTTCGTATGGAGGTAAAGTGTTAGCTACGTAAGATGCTCGTTTGTTTTAACTACTTGCGTAGTTCAGACAACCTTCACAGGTAATGTGAACCTTCAGTTTAATATTCAAGTATCCTCTCAAACATGGTGGTGGTGTGGTGAGGGGGCGTTTATTTTTTGAAGAATAATCTTTTAACGAAATTTGGACTTTATAGTCATAGTATTTTATTGATAACAAATTAGTCACACGACATGGAAGAAAATATTTAATATAATCATGTTTGTAGGTACAATCTCAATATTCTCCAGTCTCAATATTTGTAAACATAATTGGCTTATGTAGTACTTTTCTAATTTGATATTTAAGTAACATTCATATATGTTTTGAGTAACTCAAATAATTATTTCTGAGGTTGTGTTTAATTTTATGTTAACTTTCACATATTCATTGGAAAAAGTCGGCTAGCAACCAAACTAAGAAAAAAAGTGGGCCGATAGATGTGGACATATTATTGAAACATGACAGTTGTATAAGAGAGTGTAATGTCTTTTGCCGTCACGGCATGCGAGTCAATTTTACTGTCAAGGCGCGCCAATCAATCATCTGGCCTAAATCAGGCTTAATGCTTTTAAACGATCTCACCCTGCAGAAGATCTTGTTGCCATTTTTTGCATGTGGATTATTAGTTTGTTTCATTGGTACAAGTTTCTTAGTGTGCGTAAAAAATTAACAAGTGAGCCGTTTTGCGTTAAGCGGGTTAGCAGTAGGTAAAGTGATTAAAAAAAAAAGTTGATTGAGTTGAGTGTAAACACAAACGATAAATGTGCTAAGGCAGATCTTCTTGTTTGTTTGATATGAAGTGAGAACTCACCTCCGTAACAAATGAACAGGTTTTGATGTAATTTGGTATAGAGGTAGGTTAATATACCCTGGATAACATATAGGCTACACTCTATTCCTGAAAATGTTCGGAAACCAGAACGGTTCCCGTAGCAGTTGAAACCACGGTCCGTCTACAAACAAACAACAAATCTAAAATAAATAATAAAAGCCTCACTCAAAAACTCAAGGTAATCAATGCTTAAAAAATACGCTCTCAACTTCTCGCTGACGGGAACGGTCACACGCGAAAACGAGACAGAGCAATTTTAAGCATAGATTAGCTTGAGTAACGTTTTTAAGTAAGGCCAAAAATGTTACTTCGTTCGATATAACTTAGTGTCCAAATACAAACATCGAGTTAACAAAAGAAAAGAAATGAAGCAGGTAACAAAAAACAATGTTCCGTCAGTATGCACTACCTGGGTACACTAGGGTGTATGTAGTAGTGTAGTGTAGGGTGACATGTCGTGTCATGCTCGTCTTTAAAAAGAAAAAGAAAAAAGCGAGTAAAAAAATCAAAAGTTAAAGTTACTAGTAGAAATGAAATAGAAACATGAATTTGTTTTACTTGATATTAAGTGGTTTTTCAGATTTTTGATACGTTTACAAATAGAACTTACACTTACGATTTCAAAGAAATTGTGCCAACATAATAGCCAACTCGTTTCTGAAAAAATAATTGTATATATTTTACAGTAAACTACGATTCTGTCTCTCCGAGTTAACGAGACAGGTACTAAATGTGGGAGTATGACAAAGTACTATAACGTATCATGTACAAATATAACTCCTAACTCGAGATTCTGTCTCGAAATAGATAAAAAGGTTGCCTTCCAAGTATTTGACAAAAAATGCTTCAGAATTTTCCACACAAATAACATGTTGAGTAAACACAGAAATTCTTTGATCAAGATAGCATAATATAGTATTATATCACTGATTTATTTATTACCTTTACAAAAACGGAGATATCTGGTTATATTTTATACATAAGATATATATTTTTATGCCATAGATGGCAAACAAGCTAACAGGCCGCCTGATGGTAAGCGATCACCGTTGCCTATGGATACTAGTAACACCAGGGGCATCACAGATACGGACATCACAGTAATTGGTTATAACCGTTTTAGTTAATAAATAAATAAATATGTTGCTAACATTCTTCAAGTTAATAACCATTCATGAAATACTATTAAAAGACCTTTTGAAGAACCCCAAAAAAACACGATTTTTGATACGTTAGAAAAAAAAACAAAGTAGGCCTAAATCAACAAATTTCCTCATAGAAGAGCTACGTTATACACCTCCCCACTCCATCATCAGGGTCTCGTCACCAAGTGTTATGTATGGGACCGTTAAAATAAACCAAATTATCCCAAACTTGAGTGGTTGACTAGTAGCCGTTGAAGTGTTCATCTTTTTATCTCCTGACTCCATCATGAGCAGTTCGATGATACCAAAATTATTGTGTTATCATCCCGATACACTTGATTAAAAATAATGAGAATCAAACATAGTTTTAGTTTCTTAGATACAAGTAAATTTAGTATATTAATAAAACCACTGACTCATCACAAAATCTCGAAAACCACTTGACTTACGAAGCTGAAATTTGGCAGCCTATATTTGGCCAATCGAGCTGAATAAAATGAGGCCTTACGGGGTTGAATGTCCGAGCAATAAATAAAAACGTGTTAAAACAAGAAAACATTTAGATTTCGGTCCTTAATTTATTTTAGCAACAAAACCCTCCGTATGCTAAATAAAGAATGCATGCAAAATCCTTTCGCCGTACAAAAAAGAACAGCGAAATGGAACGCAGTGAAATGCACATGATGCCAAAATGGCGGAGAGAGAGAGAGCTCGGGAAATGAAATTTCTAAAACGCTCTATAATATCATTTTGACGAAATAATACGAATTATTGTATGTCTATGTGTTGCTTTGATACTCGGAAAGGTTCCGTTTATTCACAGTCATATAGGTAAAATAAAAAAGTACAAGATTTAATCAGATGTTATATACTTTTATCTCCAAAACCGAATCCATAGTGTGGGTAGTGTGGGTATTTGCGTTTTTTTTTTTGTTCGTATTATTGACATTGTCAGAGATTTCTTTAACAGTTCAGCGTAGTAAGAACTGTAATTCTTTGGTATTTGGTCTCAGATTTGTTTGATTTTAATTTTGCAAGGTGAGTATTGTCATAATAAATTACCATTTAATATTACTCGGCGTTAGCAGACTTAAATTTTTTTTTTTAATCAATGTAACATTTCGTAGGCTTGGCCTTTTATAATTTCTATGTACATACTAAGATAAATTTTATTATAAAGTAATCAATAAGTATTCAATTGAGGGTAGTTCGAAAAAAGGTGAACTTGCGATTACATACTACTTTGTTATTTCATATGTATGTAGCTTGGTACCTAGTCTCAGGAGAAGTGTTTCTAACGAGAGGTTTCGAACCCGCTTTAATACACAAATTGTTACCATTATACACGGAGATAATCTAAACTAAAATTAGTAGCTTTTGAGATACTATGATAATGATTAGACCCCCCCATCCCCCACTCCCGTGGTTTTACTATAAGAACCGTATTTAGCAAGGTATAATGTAGTATAATAATTATATGGAGGCTGTACTCACCGCCCAGAGCTATCTCTTTCGCGCATTTTCAACATTATTACAAAATATAAACATTTGCTAAGTAGGAATTAAAAAACAATGTATTTTCGAGTACGTAATAATGGTGGATTATTATTTATTTACTAAATATTCGTAGACGGTGAAACATGTATTTTCATGTTGCTTTCAAAGCTCTATAGAAACCTCTTCTAAAGTCTACCACTTTACTAGGACTAGACTTTGATTTGACCGTGACTTACTTGCTTGAATCTGACTGTGACTGACTCTTTGGACGATATTTCATCAAACTAGAATAATTTAATACTTGACACTGGCTAATGCACAAGAGTGCGAAGCCAAAATACTCACAGAAGAAGAAAAAAATATCACCTTATGTCAATGTCAAAATGAGAGTACGGATGTAATAAACATCTATCTTCTCTTGTATCTAATAAAAATAAATCGCCGAAATAT
The DNA here is from genome assembly GCA_949125355.1 of Agriopis leucophaearia. Taxonomy (NCBI): domain Eukaryota; kingdom Metazoa; phylum Arthropoda; class Insecta; order Lepidoptera; family Geometridae; genus Agriopis; species Agriopis leucophaearia. Next base: position 18,662,739 of record OX421268.1, on the reverse strand, counting down.
ATGTATGCGCATAACTTCCGATTACTCCCGAACGACTGCACCAACATGGATATTTTTATTTTTTTTCGTTATTGTCAGGAAAAAATTTATATAAAAGTTTTTTTGGATTATACTACTCGAGCGAAGCCGCGGGCAACAGCTAGTTTCTAATAGGAATGAAAGTAAAAACAAGAGTACTACTTTATTTTTGTCTGTGAGGATTTTGTGAACTTAGTAATACTTAGTATAGTTATGAGTTTTATTTTTACTTTATTAACTCTATATTCCAGTCGGATATTAAAAATAAGATGGAATTGTAAAACAATGGAAGCCCGCAAACAAAGAATGGGTATAATCATCGCAAACAAATGAATATCCAGCGAACCTCGCGGCTCTGAACCTCAAGTAATAAGGATAATGGTGCAGTTGCGACTTGTCGCAGCTTTATATGCGACAATCTACTGGAGTATGAGAACGCACATTCATCAATTTGCTTTTAAACGTTTGTATATAAGCGTACAAATCAAAGCTATGTCGCATAGCTTTGATGTCTAACTACACTCACTAGGCGCTAGTTGACATTTTTAAATGCGACCAATTTCTTAAATTTTTACTCGTATCCTTACATATTTCGAAACAGAAATTTGGCAGGCAGATTCCTAATGGAATATACACAGGTCGAATAAAAAAATATTTTACGAAAGGGCTAAATGACTGGGAGCAAATAGTTAAAAATTGAATGAAAATCTACACGTAAGAAGTTGCGGGCATCTAATTTATTAATACCTATAACCTCAAAGGCTTTGCATTGCATGCCTTTATATAATATAAATAATTATATTATTTCTTTTCCACTTACCAATAATCTCTAGGTATATAATAAGTTTTATTTCACACATAGTAGGCTGGTAGTAGGTATATTTAGACAGACAGAGCAATCTGCTCTAAGTTCCATGTTTCCATCGAAGTTAGAGTGTAGATTAAACTTGATGTTTATGACATACAAGTTAAACAACTTACGAGTGATTTGCAAGTAAAATGACTGTAATAATAACAGATTTGATTATTTCGTGTCTCACGCAAGGAAGCAGCGTGCGTGGCGTCGGACTCTTATTAGCCAGCTTTTTTTACGAGTGAAGTTGTGTGAAGGGTCTAGTGATATACGTCTTTTATTGAGTTATATGTGGGTTGGTAACCTGGAAGAAATTAAAATAAATTTGTCTCTATTTAGATGTCGTATATTGTTACATATATAGATATAAATAGGCTATCGGACGCCTGTTTGATTGGTTTAAAACATTAGACAAAAATTAACTAAAAATACGTAAATAGAAGAAATTACTCGAATCGGCCATCAAGATACAATAGGTACCTATAGAGTCACAATCGTACCTAAACTCGGCGCACGCTACGGATTGTGACTCTATAATTATTGTGATATAGACTATAATTTTATATAGTTTTTGTGACAATATACCTGTATACTACTACTATTTTAATATTTCTTGTTTAATTGTTTTTATTTTATTGTCACAGAATAAACTTTTCTAATTTCTATATAATAGGTATTGTATATTGATGAGATCGGCTGATAAAATTCTGATATTATATATGCATTCAGTCATAGGACGTCCCCTGCTGGAAATAGGCCCTTCCCCAAAAGGGTCAGTTGGAAGCGACATGTATCCAGCGTTTCCCTGCGATCTCTTTTAGGTCGTTTGTCCATCTTGCGGATGGACGTCCTATGATACGCTTACCGCTCCGTGGTCTCAATTCGAGAACCTTTCAGCCCCATCAGACATCTATTCTGCGTGCTATGTGCCCTGCACACTCCTACTTCAATTTGCTAATCCGGTGTACTATGTCGGTAACTTTAGTTCGTCTACGGATTTCCTCGTTTCTGATTCGATCTCGTAAGAAACCCCGAGCATAGCCATCTCCATAACTCTTAGTGAGACTTTGAGCTTATTAGGCCAAATGAGGCCCATAGATGAGTGACAGACCATGTTTCAGTGCCGTATGTCATCATTGACAGAATACACTGGTCGAACACTTTCATCTTAAGGCACTGAGATATTTTAAGAAGCGATGCTCTGTCTCTTTCCCGCAAGGTGAGTGTAAGTATGGAGATTGTATGGCGTACTTACCAAAGACGACATTTTAAAGTATAGTGCGCTCTGTCTAGCAAGATTACCTTAATTCTGAACATATTATTTTAATTTTGTTTTAGGTTATTGGCTCTATTATTATATGGTCAGCTTATTAATAGAATAATAAATATACTTGTTAAGATAATTATAGAATAAAAACTCATAAAATATTAGTTCTGCTTAGATTTCTCATAAGTCAATTCAATCATTGTGAAAAATGTGAATCAAAAATGAAATCCTATAAAAAAAAATTGTCTGCAGTTTGTATAACTGAGGGGTATTTAAAAATTGCTTATGCTTATGTAATGGGTTAAATAAATAAATGATTTTCAAATGAATTAATAAAAATCAGTCCATTAGCCTATTGGAGAATACCAACCCTTGTACAAATAAACCTCCCAGGATATAATGTTAAACAAGCTCAAAAGCCGCTTAGTTTGGGTCCATAAAGAAATTGACAAAATCTAATGCATTTTTATTTAATTTGCGAGTTACAAATACATGATTAAGTAAGCACATATTCGGAGTATTGGAAATCACTAATTATCCCTGAACTTGTATAGTATGATATTTTAAATAGCTACTAAATTTGTTATAAAAATCACAAAATGTCGCACTCCTACAGCAGCTCTTTTAATTATCATGATGAATATGTTAAACGGAATAGCGCATTATGTTTTGATAAATAAGTTTCGTTTGCAACTAGACAGACGTGATATCAAATCTCTGGTGTTGTTTTGAATTTATATGCTGATTTGTTCATTGGAGTGAGACCATTGGAAACGGGTTCACGTGTAGTTATGGAGAGAGTTTCACAAATCAACTCTATAGTTTATCCATAGAATTCGTATCCATGTGACAAGGTTGTGGATGGATTTCTCGATATTATACCGTAGTTACATGAACCCCGTTTAAAATCATATTATACTAGCTGCGCCCCGTGTGATAATGGAAAATGTGATGATGATGATGAAAAGCCTATGTGTTTATCCAGGACATAAGCCATCTTTATTCAAAATTTCATCAAATCTGTCTAGCTGTTTCTACGTGGAGGAGTAACAAACATACAAACACACACACACATAAAATTGCGCATTTATAATATTAGTGTGAGTGTGATAGTGTGAGTATGCTTATGGTTTATCGATCACATGGCTGACGAAATCTAAGTCATTAATTAGTGACGTCATACGTTGAGAAATGTTTTTTTTTTTTGATAAAATGGAATACTATCTTGCATGATTTAAAAAAATAACAACCCAATTCTCTTTTTGAGTCACTTCTATATCATGTCTAATAATCTAAATAAAATCAAATGCAAAACGAAGGGCATTATTTTAATATTGTTACATAACGCAAGCACTTAAGTCAAATTGACATTGAATGTCGATAAGTTATTCTAAATCTGATGAAACTGCAGTAGAGTAGGATAAAATGAGACGAAGTTATACAAAACTACGAGGAACGGAACAGGACGGAACAAAAGAACGGGTTCTGGTTTCTTTTTCTTTCTTTGTCCTGTCCACGGAAAACCAAAACAACGTGACGTACTCGCAGTGGCTGACACTAGTAGCGTGCATGAGATGAAGTTGTAACATTATTAAATAGTTACACAGTTACTAACAATAGTAACAGATAGTATAGTTTTCTATCAGTAGATTAATTTTCAGAGTCAGTTCAGTATCATACTATTTGAGGAAAAATATGTATGAAAAACTAATCAATGTGTTTCCAAAATCACATTTCAACTAACGAGATAAAAGACAGTTAGTGACTAGTTATAAGTTCCAAGTGAAGAACTGCAAAATGCAAAATCGAATGAGAATCAGAGTACTCGTAAGATAGGAATATTCAAAAGTAGTTCGGAACTTTCCTTTGCCACATATGCCAACTTGACTTATCTTCTGATAATATCTGTATAAAGGTTTTGTCTGACCGGGACATACATTTATTAGATGTTAAGCAAAGGCTGTGATTTGTCAATTTTCTTTTTTGGATGCCTCTAGTGCAATATAAAACGCTACTAGGATTTTTAGAAATAAAAAATCTCAACTCAAAAGTTTACAATTTGGGCATGTTGTCAAATCTCTACAAAAACTTATTTTTCTACGAATTTTTGGCCATTAAAAAAAAAAATCTTTTATGCCTTAGGTGGCAAAAAATTTACGGGCTGCCTGATGGTAAGCAATCACCGTCACTTATGGATACCTGCAACACCACGGGCATTACAGATACGTTGCCGACTCTTAAACACTCTATTAACAGCCCTTTTGAAGAACCTCATATTGAAGCTACTCGGAAATGCCGCAGGAGGGAGCTTATTCCACAAATTGCAGGTGTAAGGCAAAAAAGAACGCGTAAAACGCACAGTGTGCGATTTCCACCGATCTATGATATGTGGATGAACTTTCAGGCGGTGGCGGCTGGCCCTATTTTATTATTTGAAAAAGTAGATACTAATAGCTGTCATCGGTCACTTGTTATGATAGACACAGGAAAGACGGAAGCAGAAACGTTGTAATGCTTTAGGATAAGCCCGGTGGTACAAAATCTCAACGGCTGATTCTTTCCCGTTTATCATTTTTACGAAACTATAGTGGTTTTTACCCTCGCCTTCACGTCGAGATACGCCGACTCAATCGAAGAGTTCTTGACGCGGGTTCTCAGTAACATTTTAATAGTAAAGAGTTATTCGGTAAACTTTTGAAGCGTTTCGAATAATTCTGAAGTTTCACGATCGAAGTGGAATATTGTCGTAAAACTTTTCTGCGTGTAGGCAAGTTGAGATTTATTTTTGAAAATCAATAACGTTAAAACGAAATTAAAATGTATAATCACTATCATGGCTAAGATCTCTTGCAACTCTACTTGTTTTTTTTTTGTAACCAGCAAGCTGCATTAATAATAAATAAATATCTGGGACATTATTGCAAAATGGTCATCTGACCTCAAACTAAGCAAAGCTTGTAATATGGCAGCCAGAGACTGATATACATACATATATATTTTTAAATACATACTTAAATAGATATTAACACCCCGACATAGAACAAACACAAATGTTCATCATACAAATGTTTGTCCTAGATGGGAATCGAACCCACGCCCCCATTCTGCGGGTTTCTTATTTTTTCAGCATTTCTCTGAGCTAAAACAATTACTTCTTTGTAAAACATCATCAAGATTGATTTCGACGTTAATTAACAAAGAGACAGAGCTGCTTACATATTTATAATATTTATGAGATTTTTGTTCAGTAAAATTTCTAAAGAAAATTTAATTTTTGTATAGAATGCTTTTTTTTATGCCGTAGGTGGCAAATAAGCTGATGGGTCGCCTGATGGTAAGCGATCACCGTCGCCTATGGATATTTGCAACACTATGGGCATCACAGATACGTTGCTGACCCTTAAATACTCTATTAACAACCCTTTTGAAGAACCCCATATTATTTATTATTCTTGCGCGCTCTTTCGTGTTCTTAGTTACTTCCAAAGGTTAGCTACATTGTGTCAGCATTTGTTTGTGTAGAATTGTCTAGAATATTTCACGTGATCATCATGCTCAAGTTTATGAGCACATCTACATGTAACATTATACGATTGACAGATTGTAAGAGAAACAATCTATTTCGAACTCACTTCGCATGAAAGAAGTAGACAACAAACTAAATAAAACGTTGTCTATTCAAACGTTATCCCGCTCAAAGGACAATCTCAACCCTTCCAAAGTGGATCAGTCAAAGTTCAACAATGAACACAATAAACAAGACAGTTGTACAACTACCCTCAAAATAGCATTGTTCAGCCTCGGAACGAGTTGGAACATTGTCAACGGTTTGAGTAGATAAACGCTAGAGTTCGCCTTACGACACTCTTGTGAAGCCTTAGGTTAAGTAGCCTTTGGTTACTTATATTACTAATTACAGGTATTTTCGGCAACACTTACGCTACAACACCCGGTTTTTCCTAAATACCTCTTAGTAAATTGTAAAAATTGTGTGACATATATGTGGATATGTGTGTATAAGAGCGGATATTCAGTGGATGCAGATAGTAAGCTGTCGTTCAGTGTGGAGTTCTATAAATGTTCAGCAGTGGACGTCTTCTGGCTGACGATGTTGAAAATATTATTAGCTGCAATTTCCGATTTTACTTGTAATTTTCCAGTTTTTTCATAGAAAATAACGTGATTATGGAATTAATTGTTTTTTTTTTAGCAAAAAAGTGTGTGTAAATTTCAACAATATTAATTCAGCTATTTACTTAGGGACTAGAAGGATGGATAGTTACTCATATTTTTACTCTTGCACTAGAATTAAAAATATGAGTAACTCTATCAGTCCCTTTTGTCTCTAATTAAATAGTTGAATTTATATTATAGAAATTTATACCAATTTATTTATATTTTAAGTATTATAATTTTTATTACTAATCAATTTTCCTGTTTTTTTTTTTACTAACCCATATAATCCACTAATTTAGGTACTATAATTTTTATTTCTAATCAGTTTTTGCTTACTGATTTTATTTTTATTAACCCATATAATCATATTGCTGGGTAAAGATCGCTCATTATAAATATAAAAAAATAGTTGTGAGCAAGCCGGGACAAGTCACTACAATCGTTTTTTTTTTTTTTCACTTTTTAATATAATTGTTACAGTTATTACGATTATAATATGGGAAATATTCCGTAAATAATCATATAACTGTAATGAACAACCGTGATAGTTTGAAACAGTGTAATATAATTGTTGCACCAGCATCTAGCATAATATTATCATTATTTAGGTATCAGTTGCACGATAAATGTTTTCTGACTTTCTAGAGTTCAACGTGTAAATTGTTTAGTAATGAAACTGTGTCGTATCTCTCAGCCCAGGTTTTATCAGCGGTTGACCCGCCAGTTACGGCTTATTCGCTGTACACAAACTGTCGAATCTTTGTAAGAGGCGTGCAACATATACACATTTAAATGGAAAGTGTTTACTTTGTAGAATTTACCGATCTCTACACTTGACATTGGCTTCATCTACTATTAGAGATTTTACTAGCAGAAGAGTCTTGATAGCGTCGACTATATTATCTCACCTCGGTTGGTTAAGTTTATTTAAGTTGATATATTCTATATATTATAATAAGACGAGTTTCGCATGCCGTTGATCTATCAGATAACCTTTATTGTATTTTTTTTGTTAACTTTTAAACATAGTGAAGGACACCTTTTGTGTGTTTTAACCGTCTTAAAAAAGGATTAATCTATTTGAATGTATTTTATATTTTTTATATGTTTGTTACCTGAGATGTCCGTCATTTATGAACTGATTTGAAAAATTCTAATAATATCACGTAAATTGATTTAGTAGTTTCGTTTTTATATCAAAATTACTGGAAAATTCATTTAGTTCTATTGTAATCCAAGTAAATGAAATTGAGTATTTTACTATTTTTTAAGTCGTTTTGAGGGTTCCGTACCCAAAGGGTAGAACGGGACGCTATTACTAAGACACCGCTGTCCGCTAAAATATTTTCGTAAACGTATTGTTATTATTGTTTGTCAGCCGTTACCGTTAGAGAATAGTCCGAGTAGGAACTTGTAACAAAGAAAACGAGCTGACGTACAGGTAACACAGCCATTCATGCAAACCCCTTACTTCCACCTTCTATCTATAAATGTGACACTCGGATAATTTACGGACAAAAAACCTAAAGGTCGGGTCAGTCCGCCATTGGTCCCTTATGTTTTTATCATTTCTTTTCCTGTGTTAAATCACAGTTGGAATAAAATATAGACTATTTCTGTCGTGTGAGAGTCAATATATAACTGTTGAATTGAGTTTGCGATGAGATAATAAAGAATTCTTACACACGTGTACGTTATTTCATGGCCGCTTCATAAATATAACACACTAGCTGCGCCCTGTGGTTTCACACGCGTAGATTACTTCTAATATCATCAGCTGCTAGTGAAAGTACCGTCAAAATAGGTCCAACCGTTTTGGAGTTCATAGGGAACATACATACCCACATCGCTTTTTATATGTAAGAAGACAGCTGCTCCCGCGGTTTCACACATGTGGGTTACACCTTATTTTATCAGCTATCTTTCAGTGAAGTTTCGTCAAAAACTCATAAACTGTATCCAAATTTTGTTAAAATTTCTGAACATGTACCCAACCGCGAGGCTGCGCTTCTGTGTCCTAATCACCGTTCACGGAACCTCGCGACGCGTTTGCTTTTAATTACTTATTTAGCATCAACATAATTGATTTATTACAGTTAATTAACCGCTTTCAGTGACGACGTGATGGCAAATTATTTCATCTTTATTATTAACTAGCAGTACCCCACCCCCCCCCAGTTTCATCCGCGTGAGCATTTCTTAAACAGCCGTATATTTTTAAGAAATAAAAACTTCTTTTGGCATCTCTCTCTGTACAAAAAAAAATACGTCGATCCGTTGCTTTATTAATGCGTAAAAGAGAAACAAATAGATAAACACATTTTAGACAAATACTTTTTTTTTTAATTCAACAAATAGACTTGCGTTCGACCGCCACCCTGTCTGATGTTAAGCGATGATGCGGTCTACGATGGAGTATTTGAGACTTGAAAAGACTCAGATTGTATCCATCAGCAAACACCTAATTAGGCAGCGCACTCCACAGTCTAGCCATTCGCATATTTAAAATAAACAGATGAAAAATATTGCACACACGGTCATCTGACCGTGTGTGCAATATTTGTATGTATTTGTATGTATGTGTGTGCAATGTAATATAATGTCCCGTGTGTAATGTCCCAGATATTTATTTATTTATTTAAACCCTAATAAACAAAAGCCTTTTGAAACAATAGCTTGAAAACTGTTGAATACATTTTAAGACGATTCAATGCAAACGTTCGGAACGACTGAATTCAGAAACGTTTGCATTAAAATCATTTGCTGCATCTCTGGTAGTTATGCAAACAATATGTGCAGTGCAGTCCGCGCCGGGGGATTTACTAACCTTATGCTAATCAAATCTCTGGCTTCGCAGATATTACTTGCCTGAATTTGAATTAACATTTGAAAATTAGTCATAAACGGTTTATAGTTCAAATAATTTTATGTATTTCCTCTAAAATGTTACCATGGAATATTATAGGAATTAATATAAAATATAGCAGCTTTCTTGTCCAAAATTTCATTAAAATTATCTTATTTTCTTCATGGCGATGCGTACTATGTTCATGACATTTTTATTTTTTGAAATTTTGTTTAAAAATATTTAAGGTACTTTCGCATTTTAGTAAAGATACATCGAAAAATAAAATACGATTTTCATAAGAGAGTTAGTATATAACTAAAACAATTAACTTTTCCTCAGTTAACTGGCTGTGAGCCAACAAACCTAAACGGTTATCAAAGGCAAGCAAAATTAAAAAAAGTGTTCTTAGTAAGAAATTTGCTTAGTTTCATGCCAAAAATGTAAGCAAAGGAAAAAGTTTATATGCGTTCATTTTAATTTATTTTAAGAATCTTTTGTTAACAACTTTGGTGTAAAAGTTACCGTGTTTTTTTTTCGTGTTTTGTTATCAGTAGGTACATACTCGTATAGTCTAAAATGAGTAAGAAGCAATAAGTAAATTCATATTTTAGTTCCTTCAATTTTTTTATTATGATTTGTTTTGCAACTCCGAGGTCCGTGCCCTTTATTTATTAACTTATACAATTTATTTTGTCAACTATTGCTAATATACACTAATATTAAAATAAAAAAAATAAAAAAAATATATAAAATGAAAAATTTGTATTTGTATGTTTGTAACGAACTAACTTAAAAACTACTGGACCGATTTAAAAAAGTCTTTCACATTTAGAATGCTGCATAATCCCTAAGTAACGCAGGCTATATTTATTACTAGAATGTTTAAACTCCATCCTCGCGAAAAACTAATAACTTTAAAAGAGGAACATTCAAGTTATAAAAATCTTATTAATTATGTTGCGTGTATACACTGATCAGTGCAGCTCCCGCAAGCAGCACCTGTTCACGAGTTGACGTGTATACACTGATCAGTGCAGCTCCTGCAAGCAGCACCTGTTCACGAGTTGACGTGTATACACTGATCAGTGCAGCTCCCGCAAGCAGCACCTGTTCACGAGTTGACGTGTATACACTGATCAGTGCAGCTCCAGCAAGCAGCACCTGTTCACGAGTTGACGTGTATACACTGATCAGTGCAGCTCCCGCCAGCAGCACCTGTTCACGAGTTGACGTGTATACACTGATCAGTGCAGCTCCCGCAAGCAGCACCTGTTCACGAGTTGACGTGTATACACCGATCAGTGCAGCTCCCGCCAGCAGCACCTGTTCACGAGTTGACGTGTATACACTGATCGGTGCAGCTCCTGCAAGCAGCACCTGTTCACGAGTTGACGTGTATACACTGATCAGTGCAGCTCCCGCCAGCAGCACCTGTTCACGAGTTGACGCATGTGCTAGCATTGCTCTCTTCAACCATATTTGACGAAAGAGGGCTTCGATCAAAAAAATAACCCAAAGCTTGATGATGATATCTTTGATGCTAGTTTATCTCGTTTTAATAAAGAGGCTCACATAATAGCCATTTCACAAGCTTGATTGCTCACATGAATGTCATTTTCAGATTATTATATACATATACATATTTATAGATTTTTTACTTTATAATATCGCTTGTTTTTAATACTACCTATATTTTTAATTATTCTAATACTGTTTTTTATACATATAATTTATTCGTTTATTTTTATATATTAATTCTATTATTCATGTCATTTTAGTTTTTATTTTTAGTGTTGTACGCAACTATAAAGGACTAGGTCATATAGTTGAATATTTATAAGCAAACCAATAATGTTCTGTGAATTGTTCGTTGTTATGTCTAAATAAATAAATTAAACAAACTATTACTAGTTTAGTAAGAACAGTAAAGAGAATAATCTAAATTTGAAAGCCTCTTTTGTAAAATTGATTTCTATTCCGAAACGCTGTTTAAAAGCAAAGCAGTTATTAACATTGCGAGAGTTTGTTGTGAATTTAAGTTGTTATTGAAGATTTATTTACTGTACGAAGTCGTAAATTGTACTTACTTACTAAACTAAAGGCTAAGGCTGTGTTTCACAATGTCCGGTTAACGTTCATGTTAAGCTAACAAGAACTTATCTATTAAATAAACACTGTGCTTGCGTTTCACAATCATTAAAAAGGAACATCATATAAAGTTTCTTATAATTTATATGTCAGAACAAGTTGAAAATAAAAAAAATATTAGTAGCTAAGAGAGTTTGACAAAAAAAAACTTAAAATGCGGCGTTGTCATTTCACTGCCCGAGTAATATAGAACTAAGTATCCGGATGATAAAAAATAATTTTGAAAGACGATGTGAGATAACTGAAAGGTTTATCTTCCACATAATTTATGTGATAGTTAGCAACTAGGTAAGTACTCTGAAACAAACCCTTAGTCTGCAGCAATGTAAATGGAACTGTGTTTGTATATGTAATTGTATATGCTAGCAGCGCCCCGCAGTTTCGCCTGCTATTAGATATATAGGAATCATTAGTTTTACCGAATATAAAGTAGCCTACGTGGTAATCCATAGTAAACTATTCTGTACGTAAATACAATAATCATTTCGTAACACACACATCCTTAGCGGAAATGAAAGCAAAGGGGTCGACAGGTTCATGCCACGGTCTCCATTCACGCCGTAATCCAATATCAGTTGCAAATAAATATATTAAATGTAGTCACAATAATGTACAACAAATTTGAATCCTTCCTCGATGGTTTAAGGTTCAAACTTCAGTACAGTTTTATTTGCTGACTGTGTAAATGTCCCTGGAAAGTGAAGGATATGACACATCTCACACTGTGCTGCCGTCACAGCCCTGAATGTTACATCGACAAATAAATACTGGCCAATGAATTCAACGAACATTTAATGAAATAGTTTTTTGTCCAGATTTGCATCGACAAGGTGTAAGGGTACCCGTATGGTATTTGGGTATATGTGTGTGTGTGTAAGTGTGTGTATATGTATTATTGGTCAATGTACCTATTACATTATATATCTATGTTGCAGGACCATTTTTTTTATTTATACTGAAGCTCGTCGGACTCCAGGGTCCGTGACTTTTATTATACTTAACTACAATTTTGTTAGCTTAAACTAATTTACTTTAGTTATTCACAATACAGGAAGAGGAAAGTTAGTTATATCTTAAACTTAAACACCAATATATTTGACTTCGTTCTATAATTTAATACAATCTGTATTTGAAGACACGAAATATCAAAAAGTAACACAATCTGCAATGACTTTTTGACCACATAATTATAAATAAATAAAATAAACCGGCCAAGTGCGAGTCGACCTCGCGCACTGACCGACCTCCGTTCCACCACATAAATAGTTAACTATATTTATGTGGTGGAACGGAGGAGTACAAAAAAGTAGTGCATAAAAACAACATCATGCGCAGGTGCACGCGCAGTAACCCATCCAAGTACCGAGCGCGCCCGACGTTGCTTACCTTTGAGACATTAAATTTGTCACCGACTCACACTTGGCCATCATTGTATTTTTTTTAGTTTAGAATGTTACTATAATCATGCCAAGTTTGACGTTTACACTAGATAAAATACAAAAATAGCTTTAAGAAAACGTTTGTTGTATGCAGGCCCTTTCGTTTTACTTTTTGAAAATATGTTAGCCGTTTTAAGGTTATCAGCTCTATTATTGTTTTTAAATACTATTTATACTTGTATGTTAAAAAAAATTAACACTTCAATCTCAATATTTTCGGCTTAAAATTTAACAACCTTTTATATTAAAACTTACCACTTCATTAGTTTCTGATTACTTGACTCTAAAATTTAAAATTTTCTTACTTACTTATTCTTATTTTACTTCGTTTAAAATTTTTATTCAGCGCGGATTAAAATATAATCTAGTTTGGCATTTACTAAATAAGTGGTGATTAATAAGTTAGGTAATTATCTTGCAAACTTTTTATTATACTAAAATTGTTTTTTTTTTTTAATGATTTTAGCAGTGAGATGACTGACATTATATTATCAGTCTGAACTAAATAATTTAGTTATAGCATAGAATAAATATGTACAAGATATAAAGACACAGTAATAGTAAAATGTAATAGGTAAATAGTTTATTATAATTGGCCTCTCTCTCTCAATAAACCACTTGCTGTCAGCTCAGTGCTGTGTCTGGTCAAGACCACAGAAAAGAGAAGGGTATAGAATAGAAAAGAGAAGGAACATTTGTTACCAGGCATACGAGTGAACATTCTTATTTACGTCAACGCGTCGAACTCCGCATCACAGTTACTAACTGATTTTGATTGCGTATGCTGCTTATAAAAATGCCTTGACAGCCCTTCTAATCTAAACGAAAAAATTCTCACTTCAGTAGGTCAAGACGAACCTACTATTTTGACAATACACATATATCTATTAAGTTGCTGGATGACCAAGACCAACATTCGACTCAAATTGCCATGTCCACCGTTCTGTAACTGCCTAAACTCTAAATAGCATTACTAAAGTTACCGTTGTCAAAAAACATTAATTATTAGCGGTTATAATCCCGAATTCTCAAATTGATACACGCTTTTCAAAAACCATTTTTACAAACCTTATTTGGGATTTATTCCTTGCAATATGTCACAAAAGTCTTACTGTAAACAAGGCATTATAAATTAGTACTTAGTTTTTCATTTGTAGTTACGGAGCATTTTCCACGTTCTGCAGCGTTTTGCTGCAAATTGTTTACTCCGAAGTGATTTCATTAGTGATATTGCTTCGAAATCGCCAATAGTGCAGATGGTGCTAACGCCTTACTTTAGAACTGTTGCCCACATTCTGTTAATGAAATTTCATTTTAATATGTTATAATGCTTTGTTTCATATTTGTTCCTTTAACATTTTGACAAAATTTGCTTTAGCACATTGTAACGTTTGATTTATATTTTTAATATTGAAATTAGAACTTCATCAGCCTAAAGAGCAAGCATAATGTATAATGATATTGCGCTGAAAAACGACATGCAAAGCTTCGAATTGATGAAATTCAAAACGTGGATAGATAAAATCTTCATTTGATCACATCAGAAATTATATATGAGTACATGGACAGAAAAGCCTAAAAAATTGTGCATCAATTGGCGGCATTATCACTAAGAGGTACTTTTTCCAGGATACCAACTGCTGGATGGTACTACAATTATTATAGTCAAGCGAGATATCAAATACACGATACTAACATGTCTTGGAGCCAGTTATTTAATAAAGATAAAAGATTAATCTTCGTACAATGGATTAGTTTGCTCTACAAATTTATATATTGTTATTATTTCACATTCTTAGTATGTTTGGATATTTGGAACAGTTCATTTTACATGTTACAATCAAAATAGATATGTATAGTAGAAGGGGCCTGTGACTCGCGAAATCTGGAGCTATACATTCCACAATAATCTTATTTGTGGAGGATATCGACAAACAACTCGTGTTTGCAGGAGCTTGCTCCAACGCTGACGTGATCGACTCTTCAGATCAAACTTGATACACTTTCATGACGATGCTGATGTTTATGAGTTGTTGGATATTAAAATCGGATATTGAAAGAAAACATAATGTATTATGTGAAGAAAATTTCTAGAAAAAGTATGAAATATAATTATAGTAACATTTAACATGTTGGTAAGTAATGTACATACGACAACATGATTCAACGTTCAAGTTTGCTTATAATTTTTTAGATGGAACAGGTCTACATTTGGTCCCCAACTCGCTTGATAGTAAGCGACGGTGTGGCCGAGGGTGAAATACATAGATCTAGAAGAAATCTATTTACTCTAGCCTTGAAGATTCAAAGTTCTCAAAAAACGAGGAGAACGACAGGGCAGCAAACTACCAGTTCCATTCTTGAGCAGTACGTAGCATAAATAATGACCCATATCGTGGTGTATAATCGAAGTAATTTTTTGAATTTTCATGAGGAATGAGGTGGTAGTGCGTAGTCCTTCTACTTTTCCTGTAGTAAAAGGGGGAAGGTGGAATAAACTCATGAAGATCTTGCGTGTCTGTCTCTCAATAAACAGCTGAACCCTGAAGTTTCACCCGCGTGGACATTTCCTCAGACACCAAACATATTTTTCGAGATATAAGTATTATCCTTATCTTCGATAGTCCTTCAAATACCACTACGCAAAAAAAATACGTTGCTCTGTTGCTACGTGAAAAAGAAACAAATAAACAAACACACTTCTGCGTTTATGATATTAGTATGATTCAACATATAAGTTGTCCTAGAGTCACTCGATATGAAACGTCGACGTGAGGGTAGACATACGTTTTACTAGAACACTTGCCAAGAACACGAGGTGGTGTGGGGAGCCGCGACAGAGTTCACTTTAAACTTTGGCTCACTATCTTAGAAATATTGCTCTGGTCTGGATATTGAGCCTGAAAAAAGTTAGAAATATAAGCGTGCTAAATTCTAGGTAAGTATAGCTAAGTACCCGGGTATGTCCTAAAACTGCGACCAGAACCACCGGAGGATGGGCAGCAGCGTCCTAATAGTACACGGTGAACGTACTGATCGCAGTACGTTCACCGTGTTTACGTACGGCTTGGGGATCGCCCCAAGCCGCCTGCCAAGCGTGGGGATTATGGCAACACCCCTCTCTATGAGGGAGGCCTTGTCCAACAGTGGACGTTAATTGGCTATGATGTGTGATGTGATAGCTTAGTCATCAACAGGGACTGAATCGTGATGATTTTGCTATACTATCAATGTTTTTTGCATGATCATTTAAATTAAATTTTATAATTACTATAGGATTTTTACTAACAGGCTTTTGTTGTCTATATATAGTAAAAACGATCTTAAATTTATTTAAATAAATTAATCCTATCATCTACAACGGATAATTAATTAAATAACAAAAAAACTCGATTTTATTAATATGACACGGGAATTACTCACGTATATTCATACGTGAGTGATTCCCGTGTCATATAAATAAAATATGTGAATTCCACGTCAATTTATATAATAAAATATCTAAGATGTCTAATATTTCGACATAGATACGAAAGTTTATACTCTGAAGTTTCAGTCTGGTTTAAGTTAATTCAAGTGTTCATTTATGTGAGAAGTCTTACTAACGGTGGTGTTTAAAATCAAGTAATAAACTACATTTCATATTTCGGGTTTTCACCGAATTACGGCAACATGAATATTTTGTTTTAAATAAAGAAATTAGAGAGAGCTATGCTCGGAGTTTCTTTGCGTGATAATCACCGACATAGCTATAAAAACTGCAAGTTGAAGTGGCAATGGGCAGGCCACATCGCTCGAAGAACTGATGAACGATGGGGAAGAAAGGTTCTTGAGTGAAGACAGCGAACCGGAAGACGCAGCGTAGATAGGCCTCCCACTAGATGGTCCGACTACATTGTGAGAGTCGCGGGCATCCAGTGGATGCAGATGGCAGGTTGTCGTTCAGTTTGGAGGGTAAAGGGAGAGGCCTATGTTCAGCAGTAGACGTCTTCTAGCTGATGATGATGATGAATATAGAAGTTGATAAAGAATGAGCAATAGTGTTCGAGTGATAGCATGACGCCATCGCTCGAAAACGGTGAAGGAAACATATTGTGAGGAAACCGTTATATCCAAGAACCTGAAAAGTTTAAAGACATTCACCAACATGCACTGGGATAAAATAGTGGTTTAGGGGACATCCTATTTCTCTAAGAGAAAGCCAGAGTCCTGAGAGAGGTGGCTCTGATAAATATGAATTGGGGATGTTTTTTTTCTTTTCTGTACCTTCTAGAGTCACTGAGTAGGTCTTTAAAAATGTAGGTAAGGTTTCATAGATCACTTTTTTATCATATTCTTTGCGAATTATGACCCGGCAAATGGCAAAAATTTGTTTCCTCCCAACATTACTAAACTATTAATTAGTCAGGCATATAAACTTGTAAAGAAAATTTGCCATTCTGATAGGCTATGTTTAAAAAGCTTAATACAAAATTATTTTGAACTTTTTATGATCGCAACTTTTTGAGTTAAAGCGATACAACTGTAATAAATTCAAGACGTTCTAGCTTAAAGGTCATTAACCTTATCGTAAAATAATCTTTACAAAGCATGTCTCCCAGTTAGTGTTCTCCTTAGCTAAACCATATAATCACATATTATATCGAGATTATACATCTCTCAAATTTGGCTTAGTCTCTTGAGCTACGTTCGTTCGATTTTTTTCTATAAACCACCAATGTTTTAATTTTTAATGGAACCTCAATTATAAGATTCTGGCTACGGAACCCTACCATATGCGTGTTTCAATATGCTCTTGGCCAGTTATTTCGTCTAATCCATGTAAATAAATTTTTCTACCATTATGATCTATTTCCTAAACGAAAATAGCTCCTTACCACGAAAACCAAGCAAAGTACATTTAAATAAATTAGGACATAGAGAAACCTGTATCTACGATAATATTACCCTTCTGTTATATTAAAAAGGAATCCATAGGACGGCCGACACTGAGAGGATGCCGCTATAACGTGACGTTAACGGTTATGACGACGCGCGATAACGTGCTTACCATCGCAATAACACCACAGAGGTAAGAAAATATTGACAAATTATGTCATTGTATCAATGACATATCACAGATATGTTTTGCCAGCCTCATGTTGGCCTTACTGTTGAGAGATACAAAATTATTTGCATCATCATTTCTGTATTTCTAATGTAATTTGAACAATGCATCGTGAAGCGTTTATTGTTCTTGAATCTCTTCTCTTCTCCTCTAGAATCCGTTGTGACGTGGTACATAATAAGTATATACGTGTTATTGAACGTACAGAATACACATATATACATAACTAACACTTCACCTGCTTTTGGTTCTGGTGGTTTGCTATGTTTTCCCTGCGCTCAGACATAAATCAAATTCAGTAATTCTAAGTGAAACAGTTTTACTTAATCCGGTTAGTTAGTCGGAGTGGAATAAAATTTTGATATTTCTATCCCATAAACCAAATAGTTGCATTGTTGAGAGTGGAAATTAGTTGATCCATTTCAGTTAGTTGGGTTGGTATGAATTAATTTAGTAAAATGAGTTAAAATTCAATGTATATAAATAAATGTACACACACGATGTAGTGTGGTGTATGTCTACACCGTAATTATTTTTAATATATAATATTTACGGTAATATTGTTATGCCATCTCTCTCGATTTGTACGCCTTATATATATATATATATATATATATATACATATATATATACATAATATGATATATATAAGGTGACAAGTGACTAATAATGTTTTAATACATATGTACAATATCGTGGCAAAAACCCGGATGGGAATCCTGCCGTTCGTCAAATTGTTAAATCGTCTAGAACATGTAAATAAATTATTTTTATTTATATATCATCACATTTATGTATGGTTTCTTACTAGGTTTCCTTGTCAATAGCAATCAAATATCTACCTAGTTTGGAGAACGGTGCCATGCAGAACTTCCGGCGCAAAAGTTAGAAACTCAACACACTAGGCCATTTTGTCACTATTTGTAAGCATATTTATTTTCTATTGAGTTGTTCACTCGGTGCTCCTCGATATAGATTGTAGGTAACCACTACGAATACCTGTTATCGTTATAACCGTTAGTTTATACAGTTGTCGTAATTCGTTGTAATATCAGTTGTTTAGGAGTTTTCGTTATGTAGGTACCTAACACCGAAGGGAGTTGTTGTTGTTTCAGTCTATATGAGACTTTGAAATGGCAAGAGTGAGCATATTGAAGCTCGATATATATACATTTATATTAAGTATACATAAGTACAAAAAAGTATTTTTTTGTACATGTACAACAGTCTGTGTTTATGTCTGTTTCTGACCCTAACACGACACCTGAAATGATGTCGATAAAAAGTACACACTCTAAAGTAAAACAACAACTAAGAAATACTGGCTAAATGCGAGTCAGTGAACAATGTATGTTCATTAGATAACCAACGTCAGGCGCGCTCGGTACTTAAATGGGTGATCACCCATCAGGTGATCACGCTTGAGCGTGATGTTATCTTTTTGTACCTATTACTTTTTTGTACTTTAGTAATTAATAATTTATGTGGTGGTACGTTACCCTTGGTGCGAGAGCCCGACTCACATTTTGCTGGTTTATTAGAAATCATGTTTGCGTAAAGTCTGAACCTCACATGTACAAAGTCGCGAATAACAACTAGTGTACAATTAAATTGACTAGCAAAACTAAACTACATTGAAACATAGACTATGACTAACTAATCAAAAGGAACAATAAGGTTTACTATTAAATTATTTGCTTTGATTGATTACAGAATGAAAGGGTAAACTGCAATTGATTAATTAGTTAATCGTTTTGGCAATTTTCTAAGCTATTCATTTGTAGATTCTTTGTTTTTCTAACTCAGTTGTTATTGTTAGGTCTAAGTATTGAAGCGTCATTTAAAAAACAGATAAAATTTAGTGACAGATTATAATATATTTTTAATTTATGATTAAATTGAAAAGTTCATTTTTTTAATGACGTTGGTACTTAACAATCAGACAGCACCTATATCAAATAATTTATACTAGCTTCGTAGATAATTAGAATCAAAAAACAAGAAAATAGATTAGCAGAACTATATAATAATACATTATAATAACTTATATCAAGTGTATGTTCCTAAGCAGCTTTGTGTGAATATCTTTATTAAAATGGACAACAAGGATCTCATGTAAGATGACATTTAAATAACAGTTACTGCTTAGAGTAAAATGTCGATGTTCTTGTGACTGAAACGTACTTATAAATATGCATGATATAATAATTACGATCTTATCAAAAACTTCTAGAAGATTCAAGTGTAATTTTGCTTTCAGAAAACATCCCAGAGATCAACTATTTTACAAAGTACTTGCTTTCTTCATGGGCTTGTTGGCTTTAAACTCTCATTACTGGGAAGGGTTTGATTTACCAAAACACGTTTTTTATGTATTCCACCGTAAAATAATCCTCGTAATAGCTCCTGTTGCAGTACTTTTACAATATATCTACCTCGCCCTGCATTATAGAGAACTCCCGTTTGTGACGTTGTCCATGATATTTTCAATAATGCTGATAGCATCTATAGTATTGGTAAGTCAGTCAGTTTGGGTATTGGAACGTTTCATACGCCGTGTGGTTTAGACGTGTGAATCTCTGTTTTCTTATTTTTTAATGGTGCTT
This sequence comes from Agriopis leucophaearia, assembly GCA_949125355.1. Taxonomy (NCBI): domain Eukaryota; kingdom Metazoa; phylum Arthropoda; class Insecta; order Lepidoptera; family Geometridae; genus Agriopis; species Agriopis leucophaearia. The sequence continues at coordinate 18,642,277 of OX421268.1, read as the reverse complement.
TTAGCCCCAAAAATGTTTAAATTTTTTTAATTGGGCTTTTTTTTTATGTAGAATAGATCTACCTTTGGCCACCAACTCGCCTGATGGTAAGCGACGGTGTGGCCGAGGATGGAACATTATCCTCGGCCACACCGTCGATCTAGATCTAGAAAAATGTATTCACTGTAGCCTTGAAGATGCCTAGATTGTAGTTCTCAGGAAACAAGGACAATAAAAAAATATGAAAATCTAACAAGGCTTTTTATACAGGGCCAATTCACCCCTCGGGTTAGTTTTTTTTTTTTTATTATTATTTATTAATAGGCTTGCATTTGACCGTAAACTCGCCTGATTTTAAGCGACGATGCGGTTTACAATAAAGCATGCTTGCCTAGAAGAAATCGATTCACTCGTCATTTGAAGACACCTAGTTTGTAACTATCACTAAACAGCACTCAGGCAGCGCATTTCACAGACTAGCAGTTCGCACAATAATTGAAATCAAAGCGCTTCGGACGGGTTTTCGGAATATTAATCATAAAGCGTTTTAGATTTTTCATGCCCAATCTAGCAGTCTGATAAAAAATGGGTTTAAAAAAAGGAGAGAATTAGATGATGCAGGGCCGATGCACACTTTCTGAAATATATCCGACAAAAACAGATAGATTAGCAATTTCGGGCTGATGCTGAAGACTAAGAAGCTTAGACTGAACTAGGAATTCGTTTATGAAAGGTCTCTTTTTTGTATAGAATAGGTCTACGTTGGCACGTTTCCAATAAACTCTAACGAACTTTTTTATCGATTTAAAGGTTTTATAATCGTGTATAAACGCTATGGAGTTAATCAAAATTAATGGTTATCCACCATGTTGCAAATTTAATAAAATCTGTTTTTTCCCCTATAATAGTGAATTTGCATAATTCAGTGAACAGTCACTGAACTTTTAATACAAATATTTGAAGTACAGACATGATTAGGTTCTTTTCTGTTTGTCTAATTATGCTTTATCCTAATTTCAATTGTTTCTTCTACTATTTTGTATGTTTCAGTTGAAATTATGTGTAGCTCAAACCGAGGGTTATAAGACTGCCATGGAACATTTCATGACAAAAACTCATCTGTACAATTCTTACGTAAATGATCAAGAAGATTATGTACTGAAGGTAATTGTAGCTTATTTTTTTTACAATTAATGATATGTTAATTATAAATTACGTTAATGTACTTAAATAGTAGTTAGTGTGTGTTGCCAGTGATGACATATGGTACTGAGACGTGGTCCTTAACTGTTGGCCTTTTGGAAAAACTCAGAGTCACACAACGGGCAATGGAGAGAGCTATGCTCGGAGTTTCTTTGCGCGATAAAATCCGAAACGTAGATATTCGCCAAAGAACCAGAGTCACCGACATAGCTTGCTTGACATTGCCACTTCAACTTGCAGATTTTAATCTGCAAGTTGAAGTGGCAATGGGCAGGCCACATCGCTCGAAGAACTGTTAACCGATGGGGAAGAAAGGTTCTTGAGTGGAGACCGCGAACCGGAAGACGCAGCGTAGGTAGGCCTCCCACTAGATGGACCGACGACATTCTGAGAGTCGCGGGCATCCAGTGGATGCAGATGGCAGGATGTCGTTCAGTATGGAGGTTAAAGGGGGAGGCCTGTTCAGCAGTGGACGTCTTCTGGCTGATGATGATGATGATGACTTAAATAGTAATAAAAGTTTAAAGAAATAATTAATAAACAATAATTTAAATAAAGGCTTGTCTTAACCGCCAACTCGCCAGACGTTAAGCGATGATGTGGTCTACGATGGAGCATATGCTTATGTGTCTTGTTAAAACAATGAGATGACGGGGCCGCGCCGGGAGGCCCGTAGCTTGTTTGCCACTTATTCTATATAAAAAAAAGGTGGATAGGACTGTTGTATGTGACTCGAAGGAGCAGCTATTGAAGATATTTAGCTCCTGAGTTAGAAGGCACCAAATTATTGGAATGGCATCCTAATTACATATACTCGCATAGTTTCAAATCGATATGACAATAGACCTAATGTTTCATTTATTTCAAGCGAAAGATATAATTAATACATGAAAAAAAATGCCTAATACATTTCTGAGATATAAACGTTTTAAGTTTATATTAATTATGAATTAGGGAATTGAGGGGAGATGCTCTGTCCACTTCCCCCAATGCGTGTGTTAGCACAGCATTTTTATGGCACGCGTAAGCTTTTTCGTCCTTATCTTGCAATAGTACGCTCTGTCTAGCATTACATTGAAGTTTGTTTTTCTTGATGAGCTCTATTTACGATCAGGTTTCTTATGAAGTAATAAATAAAATAGGTACGCATGTCTAGGTCAGGTTAGTACATATAACTAAGACAAACATCCAAATAGGCAGGTTCTACCTACTTCAAAAAATAGCAGCAGCAGTGGGAACATAATAGGTCAACAATGATGATGATGATGATAATGAGGTAACAGAAATGACACACAGTAAGGAGTCCTGCCAATGAGGATAACTAATTGTTAAAAAAATTCAAAATGTTACCGATTATAGGAAAAACCATTCGAATTTCCTAATTTGTATGGCCAAACAGCCACTTCTACAAAAGAAAAAAAATGGCTATCGAATGTGAAATAAACCACCAGAAATATTTCATAATTTCTGCAGTCGGTAGAAGATTTGAGATGTTTTGTGGCAGTTCTGGAATAGGTATTTTACTCAACAAAAAATAAATAAATAACGTATACTGATGGTCTCACTCAGGAAATTATGGTAGATATCTTCTTCTGAAACGTACGAACGAACCATCGACGAATCCAATACGGCTGGACAGCGTTCAGTAAACTTCGCAATATCTCATCATAGATACCTCAGTGTCTTACGATGAAAGTGTTCGACCAGTGTGTGTTGCCAGTGATAACATACGACACTAAAAGGTGGTCTCTCACTATGATACTCACTTAAAGTCGCAGCACGAGCTTTAGAGAGGGTTATGATCGGGGTTTCTCTACGAGATCGAATCAGAAATGAGGACTTGTTCTTTTTACGGATGGCGATGTAGGGGTATGTCAGTAGACATAGCCCACCGGATTAACAAGTTGAAGTGGTAGTGGGCAGGGTACATAGTACGCAGAACAGATGGCTGAAGGTTCTCGAATGGAGATCACGGACCGATAAGCACAGCGTAGGACGCCCAACCACAAAATGAATAGATGATCTAAAAGACAACAAGGAAACGCTGGATGCAGGCCGCTTCCAACTGACTCTTTTAAAAACCGATGAGGTAGGCCTATGTGCTGGACCTCCCATGGTTGAAACTATAACGATGTCTATTAGAAATAGGTTAAAATTTATTTCTGAAATTCGATAAATTGTTATTTAGTAGTAAATGAAGATTATAAAATCGTAATAAAAAGAAACAAAATTGTAATCAAAAATATTCCTTCCAGACTCTGATGACTGCGGATAATTTTTCGCGCTTGTCCTGCTTCTACTACATGGGCTTTTGCTACGTTTGCTACGTTGCTTTTGAAGCGGTTCCAATCATTCACAACTTACAAAAGATCGAATCTTACAATAACATTACTTTTCGGCTTGAAATAATTATTCACATGTGGCTGCCATTCGATTACGAATTTAACTTTACCAATTGGCTTGTTACTCAAGTGATTATGGTCTACATTGGATTCATAGCGATTTCCTACGTTTGCATATTCGACACGGTGAATATGATCTTCATCTACCATATTATCGGACACATTACTATTTTTAAGCATCGTATTAAAACGAAGTTTTATAGTAATACGAGTATGACTCAAGAAGAAATTAAAAACAGCCTTATTGAGATGAGTCAATACTATACTTTCATCAGGCAGTAAGTTAATTTCAATAAGTACCTAGCATTGGAGTATGCATTGGATCTGCATGGTCTAATTATTTTTTGCCCATTTTTAGGATTCCGTAGCCCAACAAGGAATTTTCCTATAACCATCAATTTCTGAACGATGACTACAATTATATGGCTTTGGTTACGGAACCCTATCATATGCGTATCTCGACACGCTCTTGGCCAGTTATTCTATCAGATAGCTAGGGTGGGGACGAAAAGATGACACCGTTTCTTGGTTGATATTCTGAAAACCCGTACAAAGCGCTTTGATTCCAGTCTTATTGTGCGAACCACTAGTCTGTGGAATACGCTGCCTGGATGAGTGTTCCCTGATACTTACCATCTGGGTGTCTTCAAGTCGCGAGTGAATTAGTTTCTTAAACTTCATCTATCAAGCGTGTTCCATTTTAAACCGCATAGTTGCTTCAGATAAGACGAGGTGGCGTCATGATAAAAGACAAAACTATGCGTAACTTCGACTACTCCGCGTTTAGTAATAATAAGATGGTATTGTTTATAATTTCTATCTAAAACTTGTAGGACCTTGAACACCGCAGAAGCTGCTTTTGGGCTCAATGTATCAATAAGTATCTACTTTCACAACTTAGTCGGCGGCGGTCTCTTCCTGTACCAACTCATGGCATCGGGAACTGTAAGTATTTGTTAAATTCGCTTAAAATTATAACCACTGAATTACCTACCACTTATGACTATTTTACTGAATACTTTGTAGTGGTAGGACTCTTTTGCAGGGGTCCGCCTGGGGAAGTACCACGCCTTTGCCAGTTATTCAACCGCCAAGCAGTAGTGTGCAAACACTACTGCGTTCCGGATTGAAGGGCAATGTTTCCAGCGAAATTACAAGGCACACAGAGATTTGACATCTTATATCTTGGGGTGACGAGCGCAGTGTATTGTCATCCAGGGTTTTAACTGGTGAAGTTCAAAATTCTGAGTGGCGTTAAGCTGTTATGGGCAAGCGTGAAGAGCCATCAGGCGAGCGACTTCGCTCGACTCGTCACTCAGTATCATTAAGAAAAAAAAAAACTGACTTCAGGAGGGAGGTTCTCAATTAGATCCATTTTTTCTGTTTGTACTCAAATTATTTTGTAAGTGTAGATTTACCTGTTTTTTCTTATTTTAAAACCTTTAAAAGTGGTCCCACATTTTTTTTAATAATTTTGTCTTAGGAGTTTATCGGCTTCTTGCAATAATAGAACATCAGGTATTGATTTGGCAATAGCAATAATTTTATATTTTTCATTCATTATGTGTATTATATTTTTCAGGATGTAGAATCAATACTTACTTTTGGACTAATGATACCAATAAACATGGGAATACTTATCATCGTATCCTTCGCTCTGGAAAAAATACGTGTGATGGTAAGTATAAAGAAAGAAAGAAGGAAGGAAATAAATAAATAAAGAAAGAAAGAAAGAAAGAAAGAAATAAAATAATTTTTATTCGACATTACTTTAAAACTGTTATATCTAACTAAAGGATACAATTAAAATGATCTATCTCGGCATTAATGCTGAAAATCAAAAACTATCAGCGCTGGCTTTCAGATGAACCCTTGAGTTTACAGTTATAAAGTACTTAGTATATTATATTTATTTCATCCTGTGGTTTCTCTCGATACTCCCTAAAGTGAAATACTATTCGCTCACTGACTCATTACAAAATCTCGAAAACTACTTGACTTACAAAGCTGAAAATTAGTCGACGGATTCCTTATGCGGCGTAGAATTTAGTTAAAAACACTCACACACGCATCCCCTTATACTCACACACACCTCCACACACCCCCACACACGCCACATAACTATATACACACACACACACACACACACACACACACACACACACACACACAACATTTAAAATATTTATATACTTAAGTATGATTATTTTTATTTAGATCTATTTTAGACATGCATGTTTATGATTTTTAAGTTTATTTAGTGATTGTCATTTTTACAAAATATCTATCTAGAAAATGTAAATCCGTTATTGGCTATCAGTATATCTATAAGTTTAATGTATTAATTTCGAGAGCTGTGGAATTTATTCAATAAATAAAATAAAAAAAAGTATATGCGAAGGAGAGATAAAAGAGAGTTGAAAGTTAGCATGAAAATCAACGCGTACGAAGTTGCGGTCAACAGCTAGTTATGTATTTATTGTTATGTAATAAAATCTATGCAGATCCTTGATAGGCATGTTTTTTTTTTAATTATTTTGAAAATAATAGCACCTTTTAGTAACTGGACAGAACACCGAAGCATGCGCTGCTTGCAGAAACTATTATGACATCTGTAAAGTGGTTTCCTCAGTTGTCAAAATTTTTGTTGGCTTGCAGACCGTGCAGTTTGTGCTTCTGTAAATTATGCATAGTCAATAAATAACTTTTTTTATTGCAATCTTCAGGCTGCCGACATTACAGATTTGATATATGGTATAAAGTGGGAAAATATGTCAATATCGAATCAGAAACTGGTCCTGATGTTGCTAGTACAAGTTCAGCCCACCCTGGAGTTTCAAGCTGCCTTCAACATCAAGACTGGGGTGCAGCCAGCAATAAGCGTGAGTTTATAATAGAGTTTATGATGACTCATATTTTTTATTACCTCATAACAAGTGATCATCAATAGAGCTTATCAACGCAAAACAAAATTAAAATTACTTCACAAATAAATAAGTTATAGTTCAGAAATAAATACGTTATTTTGAAAAAAATAAAAATAAAAAACCAAAAACTTGGTTATTTGAATTTTTCACATAAATTTTGAGGTTATGTAAAAAAAAACTATATAAAAGTTGTAGATCTTTTTATTACCTACAACTTTGCCATTTAACTTTTTTTCATAGGACTTGTAGTTTTACCGGAAATCGAGATAAACCATTTTTTACCCTTAAACCCCCCCCCCCTCCCTCCCACTTCTCGAACTCAGATCGCCTGTAATTTATTTTTCCTTTCATTTTTATCATATTCCCCTCCTTTTCTAATGGGTTTCATCCAACTACTATTTTTTTGGTTTCAAAAATTATCGACCCTAGTCTATAAGGCCACATGCCTCTCTGAACTTGAGCCACCAAGAGAACTCCTATTGTGACTCTAGCAACTAGTTTAAAACGATTTTACCTCATCATCATCAGCCAGAAGACGTCCACTTCTGAACATAGGCCTCCCCCTTTAACCTCCACACTGAACGACATCCTGCCATCTGCATCCACTGGATGCCCGCGACTATCACAATGAATCAATTTTACCTTACTACAGCATATTATAAGTTACTTATAGGATTTTTTTTTTTTTAACTCCCGCGATATAATTTATAATAATACTCAATACTTAACAGATTTTCATGAATCATAGATAAGAAAACTCTCGATCAAGCCACCTTTCAATCAACAATTATAATTGGTTCGGAATTGGCCGACTGCAAATTTACTGCATACTAATTAATACGTAATTTTTCCTTTTCAGATCATCAAAACGACCTTTTCATATTATATAATGATAAAATCAAGCGTTTAATCATCAATAGTTACATTTAAATAATTAATTAGTTGATACATAAATAGGAGAAGCCATGACTCCCGTCACACAATCTCTGACTAGTTCGGGAGCCTCTTGGATCAACTACTACTCACCTACTACTAACTCACTCACACACTCACTCTACTATATCTTACCATAAATTATGCCAGAATAAATTATTTGATTTTTATGAATGGGAAAAGGTGATTAGTGGATACTATGCGCCACGCGTACAAAGTCGCGGGCATCATCTATTATTATATTAAAAATTAATAATATCGTACATAACACATAAATTGTGTGTGTGTGTGTGTGTGTATTAATACTCTGGATGTCACCTATTGTATATTGCGTTCGTACTTTATTATAAAAACAGCTTCATAAAGCGAGCACGGAATTTCGGTAAAATATTTACGTACAGAATTTTCATTACAATTTCATTTTCCTTGACTGCGAATAAATGAAATATAAGATATTTTGGTATTTTTTCAATCGTGCTTCTTAGGAAGTAACGATGTGGTCGAAAATTAAACACGAAGGCTTAATATATAACTATTCACTGTAAAGCTTCAATTCAAATAATATAAAAGGCAATCTGTCATGTGGTCCGCCTGATGGTAAGCTGTAAACGCCGTGTATGAAACAGACTGTCCATAGACCGTTGAAAGTCTAAAACCAATCCAAATGCTCAAGCCCACTATCAGTTAGCAGCGTACCCAGCATGCTAGCGGCATTACCATTCTGAATGGCAATGCTTATGCGTTGATGCAGAAACACGCCAGCATGTTGTTTACACCTTTTTGATACTTTCCAAGTTACAAGCACAACGAAAAGACCTTCGGAGGAATAATATTCCATACCGTGCAATTACGCGGAAAATAGTAGCGGAGAAGGCAGACGGTGTGCGATTCCCAGCATAGAGGGATGAACATTTTGACGGTGTTGAGATGTGAGGCAAATAAAAAATAACCCTGTATGCTACTTATTATCAAAAAATAAGGTTAAAACAATATGTCGGGTAAAACCGCTAGATGTTACTACTAAACACTAAATCAAAAGCCGTCACAGGTCACGAGTGAAGAAACATCTAAAAGCCAGTTTCATGAATAGTTTATTAATAATTTAATTGAAACTACACCAGGCGGAGCAGAAAATTGCCCACTGAATATTTAACGCAATAATAACTGCAGATCTGTCACTCGACGCTCAAATAAAGGCTTCTCATGTCTGACGAATTTAAATTTATATTAGTGATTGCAATTGAAGTATTATTTGACCAAAGGCAATTAATATTTTAACGTTTTTTTTTTGAAGTGAAAACTTTTTTTGGCGCGTTGAGCACTTTTTGTGTCAACAAAAATCATGGAATTCACGTCATCGTCACGCTGTACCGTGTATTTTAAAACAGCGCTCTTGTAGAATAAGTGAATTATAATTAAGTTTTCACTTCTGACGTGCAGTCCTATTACTTTTTTTTTAAACAATGTTACTTGTTTAGGGAGTAGATGGTTCATTTTATTTATAATCTGTATATATTATTATATTTACCAGGGAGTCGCATCGACCTGAGGTGAGTCTTGGCTTCTGATAAGAGACGTTTCTTCCTGTTTTATGCAGTCTCCTGACTCATAACGGCTTGGAGTTCATGCAGATCTTCTACATCAGATCTCACCACCGGTATCTGGGCCACCCAACTGATGGTCGTTCTTCTTGTTCCAACTTGTTTTTTATTATATTTCTTCATTATAAAACTCAGTCACCGAACGGACGCGCAAAGTGTTTCTTCGAGCGTCAATCTCAAGGTCACATTCACGAAATTGGATTAAAATTAGCAAACCGGCCGAAATTAAACAAAGGGTTGAAACTGATTAAATTATTTTTAATCAACGAAAATAGAAGTTGGCAGTAAGTTTTTATGATTGAAGCCGGTCTGCAGGTGGTCACGATTTCTCTTCTCGCTATTAGATTTTGCATTTAATTCTACAGAATTTTCGCCGAAAACTTTATAGCTTCGGCAGACTGCTTTTGTAAAACTTGCTCATTCCTGAACACTCACCGCAGTAGAGTGAGTTCAGATGATGTGATACGATACGGGACATCACGATGTTTTAGTAACTCTACAGATTAAGTTGTTTTATCTACATACGTACTCGTATATAGTAGGTTATTTCCCTCTCTGTTAACTTCAATAACGAAACTTCATAATTAGTCATTGAATAAAATGTCTTCAAAACTGGTAATTAACCAAAATGCCTTCAAAACTGGTTATTGACCCAGTTTCAAAAAATGTTATTGACAAAATGACTTCAAAACTGGTAATTGAACAAAATGGCTTCAAAACTGGTGATTGAACAAAATGGCTTCAAAACTGGTTATTGACCTGAATGACAATGAAGACAAAACTATTGCACTAACTTTACCCTATGAAAACTTATTTGAATTCGCAAGTTTGCAGTTTACAAGTCCCAAATAAATATTGTTGAAAGCTATCCTCGGAAGTATCCTAGTATATAGTATATTATATTGTATAAAGTAAGAGATGATTTACACCAAACAGCGCACTAATAAGGGTCTATACAGTAGTTACTTGTAACTTAACTTAAAGATCTTGGAAACCGGTCCACGCGCATGCCAACATAATATATGTAAGCTTTATTTACTATTTCATTTACCACATTGTCACGAAAAAAGCTTCAGCCTTCTTCCTTTGCCACCAATATTTATCCGTAGGAACGACGGCAACTAAACTTTTTTTATTTATATAACTGACTCTCTATAAACGGAGACTGTTCTAATGACACGTGCCAATAATTATATAAATTGCACGAGAAACCCATTTCCCAAGCTTTTTGAGCGCCAGAATCGTGTCGGAATCTTTAAATACTACCTATAAGTTGCTGCGGAAATATTGTTTGCCAAAGTTATGAGAGTTGAAACTTGTCTGCGAAGTTAGCGAGTAGTGTTTTTATTCATCGCCGATGTCTCTCTTAACTCTCGAGTGGCTTCGAAATTTCGAGCCAGCTAATTTACTTTTAGCAACACAAAGGACAACTTTAGCGTAAAAAAGTTTCATGTTGCGAAATGTTGTTTGAGCATAAGCCCATCTAAGCAACATGGGACGGGGTGACGTGGGATCTGACAAGTACTCAGAAGTGTAACTCACATCAAGCTTGCCGAAGCACAAAAATGTAATCTTGCACGACGCGACGTCGATTACTAACATTAATGCCATAACCATTAATTCACACTAATCGTTTCCCTCTTTTGTAATTAGAACAGCAAAACACTGGAACTCCTTATCAGCGTCTGTGCTATCGCATAATCACAATCTTCGAGTGTTCAAGTTCAGGGTTAATAGGTTTTTACTAAGAAAATATGCTCCATCTTTGACCGCATGATTGCTTTCCATCAGCTAAGATTGTGGTTATACGTTAGCCTAGTTGGATGTTAATTATCTTTTTTTTTTTGTGAAATGGAAGTCCTTGGGTAGTTGTAAAATGCTTTTTTGCTAAAAAAATATATTTGAATGTTGAGACGTGACTTGCATGTGGCTAACAACTTAATTGAAAATTTGTCAGACTACGTGCTACAACATGCTACTTAAATAGATACTGCAGTTTTTACTGCTCCAAAATAGCAGCCGATAATTATTAAGCTTTAATTTTAATTGCAAAGAGAATAATATTACATTCATCGTCACGATCATCAGCTAAGAAGCCCACGCAGTGCCCAGAGCTCACTATCAGTGCTTAACATTATAACACTTTATTTAATTACATTATCGAGTCTAGCCCGGACATTTCGTATTGACATTGGTGGAGCCGAAGCCAACAAACACCAAGAGGCCCTGTTGAGTACAAAATACAATTACTATGGTATGTGTATAAAATGGAATATAAAACTGTTGTACAGTTTAGGATAAAAATAAACTAATAATAATAACTAACTAATTATAACATTATTATTATTATGGTTCTAAATATATTCCATTATGTATATTTCACTATGTATTCATGATCATGGTAAAATAAAATGTATCGATTCTAAATTTTCATAAAACAATTCTTATTTATCCCAATCTTCCCCGAAATACTTGAATATGACACACAGAGCTAAGTGTGAACAATTCAAGTAGCTTACTTACTTAATATCAAGTCTCGAGGGTTTCGAGGATCACTTAAGTGAGCATAATTGGCAGTATTTAATTATTTATTCAAGTGTTATTTAGATCTGCTGACGAGGTGTTTTTACGGCATGAGTTTTTGTATCACTTTTTATAAAAAAAATACTACTTTTGGTGACGGTTTTACTTACTTGAAGTGGTTTTGATGTCAATGTAAACTTCTATGATTGAAACCTTCTAAAACAAGCAGCCGTTTAAATTTTGTTTTATTAAAAAGAAGTTATCCTTAAAATAAGTTGTTTGGTAGGTACGTAGGTTTATAGCGGTTGGTTTATCGCTTTTATGTTTCTGCGAAATTGAAATGGCGAATTTTTTTGTTTAACATTAAGTTTTTAACCAAGAATATCGTCTAGGAAAATAACAACTTGTTTACAGAAAACTTTAGCGTTATTAGTATTTTCTACACGGGCATCAACTGTTTTTTTAATACCTGTAAATAGTAGTTTTTAAAATAATGTAACAGTGTATTAAAATCTAAAGTAACTTGGTGATTTTTGTCATATTTTAAAATGATTTCTATAAAAACATAACGACGTATTGAACGTTATGAACTCACGTATTTTGTGTTTGTTTGTAATATTTAATAATTAATTTTCACGCGAATATTGATGAAATTATTTCATATAATTTTTTGTTATTGTTTTGTTATCTAGAGTGTAGTATGTCCTTGTCGATAAAACGTAGTTTAATGAGCAGCAAATCCATTCATCATTTCGGCCATAAGACGTCCACTGCTGGACATAGACCTCCCCCATCTATTTCCAAAAGTGCCGTGCAAGCGACCTGCATCCAGTTTTCCTGCGGTCTCTCTTAGGTCATCTGTCCATCTTGTGGTTGGACAAATCCATTAGTCATGACGAAACTGTCAAAACATGTTGTACAAACACTTTCAGATGCCAGGACGTGTAACTACCATAATAACGAATCTGGCAAGTGTCCATTAGCCTTCTTTTTATTTCATTAAAGCGTAATGGCAGAATGGTGTAATTATCCCATCATTGTGGCCGTAATGAGGTTTCGGACGGGATTCAGCGTTAATAGAGTAATGGAGAGCTTATTGCAGAGTTATTTCAGACGATACTTACTTCAACTTACAATTACTTACTTATGCTAAGAGTATACGAGTACTGGCGCGGCGGCTGAATTAGCAGAAGACCACATAAATATAGTAAATACCCTGGTAAGTAAGTATATCTCTGAGCCTTTTAGGGTCGAAACCATGAGTCTGTAGGTATCAAAAGCCATTTTTTTATACAATTTAATCCCGTCTGGTCCATGCAACTCATGACCAAAATGATGGGCCCTTACTATGCTCAAATGCTACGTGATAATGGCCAGCATTTTGGGAACATTAGGAACTGGTAGCGATTTAATAGATTAGTTTAGGATTTAATTTGTTGTTTTTCCTATACATTTATGTTCGTAAATATTTTTGAATCTTATGCTACAAGTTATATGTAAGGCTATGTTAGAATGGAAGTAAATTATTGATAGTAAAACTATTCCAAGATAAGTGTGTCAGCAACTTTTGTTATATTAATACGCTTTTATTAGCTTGGTATGTATCTATGGAACGGAATCTATGAATGCGATTTTCATCCCTTTCATAACGACGGATTGATTTGAAACTTTGCATACTTATCAAGGACTGATGACAAAGCAATAATGTAAATAGTTTGTCCTATTATCCTTAACAGAATCTTCAGGAGAGGCGAATTTAAAGTGTGGTTTTTAGTCATATAAAATGCGGGAATTATTTGGGCGGTAGTTTTTGACTGGAGCAAACTTTTAAACTTTTTTATTGATTTAATGTTTTCCTCCAGCAACCCGCTGGTCGAATGATATCGTTAGGGCAACAAGAAAGCAGTGGACGAGTCTGGCATAGCATCAGAACAGACACGTTGAACAGCAGACCTACAATATACGTACATGAACAATGATGTAGTGTTTTATAATGTGGGATAATAGCGCTGGCGGCGCTGATTCTGTCACGTTGATGAAGCATTATGGTTATCCAGATTGACTAGCCTTCGGGAAATTTACTGGCGCAATTACGATTGTAACAAGTTCCATGATTAACAGGTACTTATATTCATAAAATAGCTTACTATCTACATCGTCACTAGCTGCGCGTCGCAGTGTTGCCAGAAGTCTACGGTTATTTAGTACTACCTGAGTCCCGTGGTTTCACCAGCGTGGTGATGAAAATCGGTGATTATGATGATGATTAAAAGTAGTCTATGTGTTAATTCAGGACATAAGCAATGTATATTCCGAATTTTATTCAAATCCATCCAGCCGTTTCTGCGTGATTGATAAACAAACATCCATTTGTACGTTGAGCCAGAAACACGTCAAACATAATTTTATTGTTGCATAATATTGTGATTGTGATATGCTATGATAAGTACCTACTTACATAATATTATAATTAAATTACTGGGATGTTATAGCACACACGGTCATCTAACCCCAAACTAAGCAAAGCTTGTAATATGGCTGCCAGAGACTGATGTACATACATATATATTTTTAAATACATTGTGTCCAGCAGTGGGTTATTCAGTAAAACAAACCAAATTGCAGAGGTCTACTATCTATCTCCTGGCTCCATCATCAGATCAGTTCGATGGTACCAAATTATTATATCGTCATCCAAATTACACATCTTGAAAAGATTCAAGTTGATACGACAATTAAAGGCGTGTTAAAATCGACTTCCAAGATTTTGTTGACTTATTTCGTTTATTATAAGTGAAGCTAATTAAGCCGTGTTAAAAAGACAGAGAGATAGCTTGTATAGGAGTGAGAGAGAGGCACGAGAGATCGTGAGACCGTTTATTTTCATCGTTTCACACCTGCTTACTTTACTTCAGAGTTTCTACCTTGTTGCTACGTTATACACGTAATGTTATATTCTGAGAGTGTGATGAAATCTCTTCAAACAGTCTCGGATATTTCAAGACAGAATTAATATTCATTTGCCTCACATAGAGTTACTTACAGTTGTACCAGTTCTGTTACTCGCATATTCTTACATAATGTATAACTTACGAATTTACTCAAAACTGACTGAACTGGGAAGACACGCTGCGCTCCAGACAAATGTAATAACTTCACCTTTGAATTCCATTTAGGATACTAGAATCCTGAGAAAATTATATGTCTTGATGTCACTGTTATTAATTCATACCATACTAGCCTATCTAATATTATAAAAGCAAAAGTAACTCAGTCTTTTTTAAATAGGTAAAGTGTATTTATTAAATATACAAAATACAAACTAACACACTACAAAAAACAGGCTGTCCAGAGACCGTTGAAGGTCTAAAGACAATCCAAATGCTCAAGCCCACTATCAGTTGGCAGCGTACCCAGCATGCTGGTGGTTATAACCACGCTGAATGACAATGCTTATGCGTTGAGACAGAAACACGTTTTGGTCACGCGTCGCATTAACTAGACGCTCTGAAAGATTTCTGTCTCTCCGTCTGTCTCTCTGTCTTTTGTTCGCTTTTCACAACTAAACGGCTAAGCCGATCTTAACCTAATTTGTATTCTACATCATAAGGACAGACATAGGGTACTTTGAAAATGCGGAAAACTGGAAAATGGCGAATAATACCGTGGGACTCAGCTACTACTATTTATAAATGCGAAAATGTATATTGTCTGTTCCTCGTTCAGGCATCAACAGAACAAGGGAACGACACGAATACATCTTCAAATGTATATTTTTACCGTGACTGTGTAATTTGGTGTTGTGAAGAGTTTATATATTATATCGACGTGGTTATCTTCATATAGATAGTTGGAGGGCTAGTAAATAAATAAAGTAAGTAACACAGGATACTTTTGGCTTCGAAGAATTGTGCGGTCCCTGAGGGAATGTCCACGCGGGTAAAACCAGGGACGCATCTAGTTAATGTTACTATGTTAGTGGTTCAAAAAACCAACACTGCGTGCGCGCATGTGCGAGTCCGCGGCGTGGACCGTGGTTTTATTCCCTTGTCATATAAATAAAATGCAGCAAGTTAATGCTTAGCTAGCTGTGTCCAACTATTTTACCTGTAATTTTCCTATATTTTTCGGGACAGTGAGTACTCTAAACACTGTTTTAAACTATCACGGTTGTTCACTAAAGTTATATGATTATTTACCTCCTTTTCCTTTCCTTTCCTTCCACAACCTTACCACGGTAAATATCCCGTAAATAATCATATAACTTTAGTGAGTACTCTATTTCAATCCTTGTGATGCACATTATTTTCTACAAGATCGATCGAGATATTTAGTCCTGAAGAATAAATAAACAGACAGACAGAGAGACAGATAATTTAACATTTACGTGTGAAATGTGGTGTATCGTATAGTTACCAAAGAATAAGTGGAATCTGATGTTGTTTCAAGTTTTGTTTGCTTTCTAGTATCAATATATCAATTTATTATCACAATATGTCTGAACAACAATAAGAAAGATCAGGCCAGTGATGTGGAAGTTTAAGTTCACAGAAATACCTGTTGTATGAACATAAATATTTGTCTAATGTAGTGTTAAGAAATGTATTAAGATCGTTAGAACTGTATTGTAACTTGTTTTCTTAAACAAGGTTGTTTGGTATTCAAGGGTCAATTACCGTTTTCATGAGTTTGTGTATAACTCGTATGCCTATGCATCATTTTTAGGGTTCCGTACACAAAAACGGGACCATATTACTAAGCCTACGCTGTGTATCTGTCTGTCCTACTTTTATACGGCTTTTATACGGAGGGTACGCAATCCCTCTTAAATAGCTTGTTGTTACAGATGTCATGTGACTACGGTTGTTGTTACAGATGTCAAGTGACTACGGTTGTTGTTACAGATGTCATGTGACTACGGTTGTTGTTACAGATGTCAAGTGACTACGGTTGTTGTTACAGATGTCATGTGACTACGGTTGTTGTTACAGATGTCAAGTGACTACGGTTGTTGTTACAGATGTCAAGTGACTACGGTTGTTGTTACAGATGTCAAGTGACTACGGTTGTTGTTACAGATATCAAGTGACTACGGTTGTTGTTACAGATGTCATGTGACTACGGTTGTTGTTACAGATATCAAGTGACTACGGTTGTTGTTACAGATGTCATGTGACTACGGTTGTTGTTACAGATGTCATGTGACTACGGTTGTTGTTATAGTACTATATTGTATTGTATTATTTATTGCGTATAATGGGTTTACAAAACATAGAATTAATTCTATGTTTTATTTCTATACAACCGGGACCTACAATTTAACGTTTCATGCGACACACGGTAGCACTCATTAAATGTGCCACTGGCGATCACCCATTCGAAGACTGACTGAGTCGTCTTTTGCTTATGATGGTCAAATTCGTAATGAGCACTATTTTGTATATTTTACCTATCTCGTGGCGTAGGTATTCTCTCTTTCAGCCTTAAAAGCAGTTCGCAATATTCGCTTACACGAGCTGTCCGTCCATTCGTAACTTAATACAATTTCCAAATCATAAATCTGATTTTGTTCTCAAAGTGAAAGAGAATTGTTTCAGACTGCTGGGAAATTTGATTTTCATCGCTAAGTTTCTGCTGAAAACTGCCGGATTTGAATGAAAACTCCAAGCAGTTAGTATAAAATATATTTTGTAGTGGTAGGACTCTTTTGCGGGGGTCCGCCTGGGGAAGTACCACACCTTTGCCAGTTATTCAACCACCAAGCAGTAGTGTGCAAACACTACTGTGTTCCGGATTAAAGAGCAATGTTTCCAGCGAAATTACAGGGCACACAGAGATTTGACATCTTATATCTCGGGGTGACAAACGCAGTGCATTGTCATCCAGGGTTTTGAACTGTTGAATCAGGCGAGCGACTTCGCTCGTCTCGTCACTCAGTATAATAAAAAAATAAATTGGTTGGTAGCTAAATGTAAGTAAGTATGATATGAGTATACAGTCATTATAGCCTATATTTTATTTTCATTCTGTATTAGGCCGGTGTAAAGACATTTAAGTCAAAGTGGCGTCCGAATTGGTCATCGCTCGAGCGAAGAAATGGTAATCGCATCTCTTTGTTCGTACGACCTTACGGCCAAGCACACTTATCACACTTATCTGGTTCTATTAATGTTCGCGCGATTAGTTTGCAAAATTTTAAAGAATGATAGTTATATCACATAACCATAGTTTGTTCGTACGAACGATGGCCAATTAGGACGCCATCATATTAACACGTTCACTGCGTAACAGGCCGATATCGGCCTACCGTGGTACTTCAGCTGGTGCGGACGAAGAAACCTTTGTAAAAAAAAAAAACATTATGTTTCCCCAAAGTTATAGCAATTTTTAATCTATCCTAGTGCTGGTGGGTCTAGAAAGACCTGCCACGCACCAGATGAAGAATTATGATTTTACTTGCCGCAGTAAACGTGTTAAATACCTATAATTCGTGGGTGATACCGTGCGTACAAAGTGTGTTACCGATTCAGCCGAAACGATACAAAATATTTCCACAATATAAATTACAAACATCGGTATTGAATTATTCATAACGCACTTCGTCGATCTAACGTTCCTATTCTGATCCAAATTTACGAAGTAAACATTTATAAAAGCTGCAAAGTTTTCCGGCAAATTAATTCAAATACGCCAAATATTGATCACGCCACACGACTGCAGCCAACTGTTTACAGTTCCCAGGGCTTCGATTAACAAAGTTTACCGCTATATTAGAATGTGCTCGTCACCTTGGCTAAAGATTTTCAAAGCTAGAACTGCGCGCTCCTCCAATAAGTACGCTATAGTGTGAGATTTACTCGCAAATGTGAGTAAATCCAAGCTAAACTGCAACTCCTGGAGGGACGTGCAGTTTAGCTTGGAAGATCTCTACCCACGGTTATGAACCCATTTCAGTAGATATACCAATTTTTAGTTTGAATATATATGATTGAAGTTATTTGCAGTTCTTCAACTCGCTGAATACCTCTACAATTGCTCACTTGTGTAACAGCCTAAATCACCTTGTAAGATTGAATATTTGCTAAATATATATTATTATAAATGTTATTGTAAGTAGATCTATCAAATAGATCTGAGCTTTTATATTAAATGTGACGAGCAAGATCTATCTATTTCTTCGACCAAAATAAAATGAATGGACGGGCCCAGTAGAAGCGCATTTTTGAAGATTACAAAATGAGCGCCAGCTCTCATTTCGTTTCAGTCGGTCTCTAGCCGTAGGAAGTGAAACACGAGTCTATTGTTACGCGATAACGAAACATCTGACAAAATTATGAATTCGTATGCTTTACCGAAGTGTAAATACACAAATAAAACCGATATCTATTTTTTGTAACAAATATACTGTACATTTTTATAATTAGGTGTTGAAGTATATGTCCGACGATTTTGACTCGTTTTTACTGATCAAGTTCAATGGTTAGGGCCCGTCCATTCATTTTATTTTGGTCGAAGATCTATTGTACAAAAAATATTTTATGCAAAAATGTGCCTTATTTTTTTTTTATAGCAAAATAGGCTTGCGCTTGGCCGCCAACTCGCCTGATGTTAAGCGATGATGCGACCTACGGTGGATCACGCTTGCCTAGAAGAAACCGATTTACTCTTGACTTGAAGACACCCAGATTGTAACTATCGGGGAACACCCATTACTTTTAGTTTTTGTATGTTAGAATATTATTACTCGAGTCTCACGCAATGTAGGTACTAATATTAAGGTAAACATTTGACGGGATGGTTTAATCGCCAAGATATGGGGACTTTGCTCTCAGTTAGGGAAATATCGCTACAACATTACGTTAAGTACTTTTATACTGAAATTAATATTGGTAAAAATCGCGATGCCAGTGGTATGATCACATAACGGACAAACGACGTTAAACACTGCAAGCGACATAACGCCTAAATTGGAGTAAATGTGGTATTGCGAACTATATAATTGATGTCTAGATATGTATAACGATGCTCGGACAATTTTTGACTCAGAAATTGTGACTATAGGTATTGTATCTCGATGATTACATTATAATAAGCGTTAAATAGACAGCTCACCTGAATCAAAATCGATCGCTAGAATACCGTCTCACAGAACAGTTATGAATAGCGCGTGAGCCCGCAGATACTCCGGACCATGACTAATCGTAACGTCCAGATATCTCCATCCATCACGAACGTGATGTGTCATAGCCCCATTCAGCTGCAGTGATTGAGAGGCTGCGAATCTTTGATTGGGAAATGCTGATACTGTATGTAGGTGCTTGAGGTCAGAATCAGGGGAATAGGTAATCACTGATGCTTACTTTACCATTTGGTGATGCCAATAGTATGCCTCGGAGTAACTATTTTACAGATTTTGTCGATTATTTAAGCCATTGGGGAAAAAAGATGGGGAAAAAGTACTTAAGTGAAGATCACGAGCCGGAATACGCAGCGTGAGTAGGCCTCTTAATACTAGATGGATCGATGTCATCGTGAGAGTCGCAGACGGCAGGCTGCCTTCAGTGTAGAGGTCTAAGGGGGAGGCCTATGTTTAGCAGTGGACGTCTGCTGGCTGATGGTGATGAGATGATGTAAGTGGTAGATTCATTAGATGCCATAATATCGGGAGTGGGCTCAAATTTCTAGTCAAAGAAAGTCGTCAGTAAAACAGCAGGAACACACTTTCTACATATAACCCTTTCTAGAGCTTGTCATGTTAGACACCGTCGAGTCGGAAGTCGGTCGCCTAGCACCAAACTGTTTGTCTTGAAAACCTCACTTGAGAGCAAGTTTCTCACACAGATCAGAAATCCTACCACTAAGTTCATCGATCCCATCGCCACAGTAGATTCGTAAATAAATTCTAACTATACTAAAGTTTTATATAAATGACTCGCCTTCTTTGATAATAATAAATAATAATAAAAATTTATTGAGACAAAATAATACAATTCAGCAGTTATTGTAATGCGTCGTACTCCGGACAAGGAATCCTGATTCCCGGAGCCGACTTCTTCCTGCGGTAGGTAGGTACAATTAATTCTAATTCAAAACTATTGCAGGTAAGTAACAGAATAAAGTAATATTGGTTCGCTATAATGGCCTCGAGGTTTTCTTAGATATGCTTTCAGCCTTCAAGTTTGGTCATCATTGCAACCCTTGCTGTCCGCGCTATAATAGTAGATTATTCACTAAGGCAATAAAGCAGTGTCTTACGTCGCGGGTGGCATATTGAACCCTGAGCGTAACGAGGGGCTCTAGAGTTAATATAATTATATAGTCCTGAATGAAGCGAGGGGTCCATGCTGCCCAAGAGGAAGACAGGCTTTATTTAAGAGGAGCATATTCTAATTTTTACACCTTCTGGGAGAATACCAGGTTTCACTGAAAATTACAGTACCAAACACCGTCTATTGTTTCATATTCTTTGTAAACTTTTTTTTTTAGTTCTGTTTATGGTGGCCAGTTTGATTTTCAAACAAACCTCTTTACAATGCCATATGGGCATTTTTTTGCTTAGAGTTTTCCACGAGCTTCCACACGAATTTAACGTTCCAAATTCAAATCACTTTATTCCCTAGGGAGTTTCATACAACTTATCCCTTAAAAGATAATGCTGTACTTTACATTGAGGTTGCATGATATGTAATTGGACATTGTCGGTCTCGGTCCATATTTGCTCTGACAGTTGCAATAACACTGTAAAAATCTGAATGAAAACAACACATTCTGGCTTTAGCTAGGTTTTAAACATAAGACTGCAGTAAGTACCCGATATACTTCAGTGAAACATTAAACATAAGACTGCAGTAAGTACCCGATATACTTCAGTGAAACATTAAACATAAGACTGCAGCAAGTACCCGATATACTTCAGTGAAACATTAAACATAAGACTGCAGCAAGTACCCGATATACTTCAGTAAAATATTAAAAATAAGACTGCAGCAAGTACCCGATATACTTCAGTGAAACATTAAACATAAGACTGCAGCAAGTACCCGATATACTTCAGTGAAACATTAAACATAAGACTGCAGCAAGTACCCGATATACTTCAGTAAAATATTAAAAATAAGACTGCAGCAAGTACCCGATATACTTCAGTGAAACATTAAACATAAGACTGCAGTAAGTACCCGATATACTTCAGTGAAACATTAAACATAAGACTGCAGCAAGTACCCGATATACTTCAGTGAAACATTAAACATAAGACTGCAGCAAGTACCCGATATACTTCAGTGAAACATTAAACATAAGACTGCAGCAAGTACCCGATATACTTCAGTGAAACATTAAACATAAGACTGCAGCAAGTACCCGATATACTTCAGTGAAACATTAAACATAAGACTGCAGCAAGTACCCGATATACTTCAGTGAAACATTAAACATAAGACTGCAGCAAGTACCCGATATACTTCAGTAAAATATTAAAAATAAGACTGCAGCAAGTACCCGATATACTTCAGTGAAACATTAAAAGAAAGTTTTTATTCAGCTTTTTACAATGTAATTGCTGTTGTCGAACCAAAGGAAATGTTTGGACCGATTTTAATGTGTATACCAACCTCTTTTCGGTTAGTTATGTTGTTACGTGTAACTCCGTGTAAAAGGTGACTCATGTTCAAATGTCTATAGCTTTAAAAACAAGTGTTTTATTGAAAAATGCTATTATGAAATTAGTGATTGGAACGGTGTGCTTATCAAAATGAGCCCAAACACTGTCAGTCTACTATTATCCATCGAGAAGTTCCGTTGTCCACCGTCACCATCATCGAATCAGCTCGCTGTCACCATAATATTGTATTGTCATCGGAACTTGATAAGTATGGTCGTCTTTTCGAACCCATACTCGAATTCTGAGAGATAATTCTCACCCAACCACATACAACACTACTGTGTTCCAATGCAAGGAATATAACAATAACTTTAAATATTTTGTACTATTACTTCGCTTTTTCTTTTTTGTTACTCAATATTTATAATCTTTGCTACAGTAAACATGAAAGAGACTAGATCCTACAACACAGGTTTCGCCTAGTGCAGGGTCTAGGGCACAACATTTAGTGTTTATAATATAGACTAAGTTAAATGCATTATTTAAGTAAATATTTGTACAGTCTTACTGAATAAAGAATGCCAAATTTCAGCTCAATCGAACACCGGGGAAGTAGGTCTTTTACTTGCAAGATTTGATTACAGACAGACAGCGGGACATAATTATTTGATGCAATTAATGAAATTTGCGTATTAATTAAAAAAATAGGTGAACATTTCCCTCCGAGGCGGCTGCACTGATCGGTCCAGGATAAAGTTCAGGCCACACGTGACGTGCACATAAATCTCGCAAATCCGCGTTTTTAACAACCTCCCGAGCCGGATAATTTGCATACAAATATGTCCGTGTGGACGAGCCGTAACGTACCAGTATGTTCAAGGGTCTTAATTTTATTTGCATTCCTTTGTCTGTATTGAATAGTCATTTGTATGTTAAAGAGTACAAGTGTAAATGGAACCGGATGGAATGTGTTTTTATTTAATTCAGTACCGGTGAAACGATAACAGGTATAAGGATGAATAATAATACTACTGCTGTGGTCCAACGTATAGATTGCTAATCCTTTCAAATAATCCAATAATAATCACGAGAGACTAAAACGGGAGAGCTCTGCTCGGAGTTTTTATGCGCGATAGAATCCGTAACGGAGAACTACAGTCTCCGATATAGCTGCCAAGATTTGCAAGTTTATGTGGCAATTGGCAGCTCACATCACTCGAAGATCTAATAACCGGTGGGGAAGAAATGTTCTTGAGTGGAGACCACGAACCGGAAGACGCAACGTAGGTAGGCCTCCCACTAGATGGAACGATGACATTGTGAGAGTCACGGGCATTCAGTGGATCAGATGGCAGGCTGTTGCTCAGTGTAGCGTTTATGGGGAAGGCATAATGTTCAGCAGTAGACGTCTTCTGGGTGATGAATATGACGATGAAAAAAAGGTAACGAAGGTCAAACTAAAAAAAGTCATTAGACAGCTTAGTTAGATTGTCCAAGACCTTCAGACGGTCTACGGAAAATGGTTTTTTAAGTGTTAAAGGCTAGTTATTTCTGTATTTAGTGGTTGTTATCTAGCATGTTCAGTTAATATTAGTATTTGTGAGGCAAAGTCTTATTTATCTTAGTTGTAAATTAAGTGCTTTAGCTAGAAAAAAGTCACAGCTAAAACCAGATGAAAGTACTGTGCTCTTCAGGTTACTCTGCCCGACCTATTACGGCGTATGCAGCTATATTAGGTGTGGCTACGCAGACATACACAGAGACAGACGTCTTATTATTTGGGTCGATGGTTATTCAACTCAATGTCAAGGAGTGCTGATATCGCAGACACAAATTAATGGTAGCATGGGAAGAACGGTAGGTGAGATTGAGGAACTCACAAATATCTTTTTCACAGAGATTATTATATTTGTCTTAGATTGCTTTAATTTTAATAAGTTAAGGCTACTCAGCGTCTTATTGTCATACCACTTTGGTTCGCCAGAACTGAAAGTATACCTTGACTGCCAATTACACAATAGTTTACAAGAAATATCCATTAAAATGACGACGCGGTGCGATAAAAAAATAGGTCAGTTATTGTTATTTGGACATTCGTGTTAATATTTATTTTGAATTATGTAGCTTGTTTGTTTTATTTTGTTACTCTGCTACTTTCATTGAGTCAAAGATGTTGTATTTGTTTTGGAAGGCAGACAGTAAGTATATCAAGACTTTTTATGATGGTTGTCTGATGGAAAAGAGGAATGTTGGTTATTGTCCAGAAGGACTAATGAATGCAATTATTGCACTTAGAATAAAAATAAATAAACTAGCCGATGGTGCCGTATAACTATATGGTGTCCATATAGTAGTTTCGCCGTGTAATTTTGTAAAGATTTTGTAAATTTTTATATTTGCGATAATTACATGTCATGCACATTGAAATAAATACTTAACTTACTTACTTAATAAATACTTAATTTATTTTATCGGATGTATTTTCGTGTTAAAAACGTCAAAAATTTAATATTTTAACACACAATTGACTTTCTTAAAAGTGTTTTATTTCAATGGCTAAAGAACCTACCATACATTTCTAAAATACACCTCATACATGGTGTCATGACACGTACATAATTTCAACCCTTTATATTGATTTAGTAAATGTCACATAACTTGAAATTCAAATCAACTACTTATATAATTAATTGAAATGAAACGTTGAATAATAATTGGATGATAATCGCACATTAGCATGCCTCCAACTATATCAGTAATTAACGAAATTGAAGCATTCCGCGGTTCAATTTAGAGGTTTTAATATTATGCAAATGTAACCCAAGCCGCATCACTACTGGTATTATTTAAATTATTTTATAATTGTTTATTTTACTTTGGCCTACATGTTTCTTACTATTTTGGCCAACTGGGTATGCTACGATGCTACAGCCAGTACTTTGTGGAGTATATTTCGTAGCAGTAGTTCACCACATCGTAGCATGCTACGACGCATGCTACGCGAGAGTAGACTGCCAAGATTAATACTATAATAATATATTAATTAAACAAATTACATTTACTGTTTTTCAAAATAATAAGTACTGACGCAGTAATCATCATATTAGCTGTGAGCTTTTTCTAGTATTCGTATAATTAAGCTAGATGTTTGACTATTACTCACCACACATCGTGACATAATAGTCACGATGGTCTTTAATATTGACCACTAGCTGCGCTCCGCGGTTTGACCCGCGTAGTGATGAAAATCGGTGATGATGATGATGTTGAAAATTAGCCTATGTGTTAATTCAGGACATAAGCAATATTCCAAATTTCATTCAAATCCATCCAGCTGTTTCTGCATAATTAAGTAACAAACATCCATCCATCCATCCATACATCCATCCATCCATCCATATTTTCACATATATGATATTATAATGTGATGACATACAAACGAAAAAACAGACAGCAAAACTAATACGATTCTGTTTTTCTATGGAACCCTTATAATGTTATAACGAAATTAGAAGTTTTCTAGCATCACCTAAATCATGCCTTTTTCTTTTATTTAACTGCAAGAACAGGCCATATTTGAGTCATGTCATCCAAATGAGAGTTACACATGGCAAGTTATTGCAGAAATACAATCGTGTATCTGCATTGTGTTGTGACACTTGCATTACTAGAACGGGTGATTGTTTAATGCTGTGGTGATTTTGTGTCGATGCAGAATCACGCGTATTTCGGCTATTAACGAATACAAAAATACAATGCATAATATTTACTTGTCTCAAAATCATATGTTTATAAAACAACAACTAGAGTTGTTGGATTTCCAATAAATAAATAAATCAGAAAAATATGATTACACTATATCAATACGGACGCGGGAATAGCCGCGGACGTCAGACTGTAGTAGGTAGGTACATAATACACATAATGTGCAATAGAAACTGTGTATAATATAAATAAAAGAGTTTTGTGATTTACTGCGGTTATTCCATCTCCTGTCTTGATTTTATCATTACGTAGTATGAAAATGTTGTTTTAATTATCTGAAAATAATAATTATATACATTAAAAAATTAAGTAAATATAATAATACTGAAACACTTTTACAATATTGCTGGTGTAACATATACATAGCTACCGGTTGTATCTAATATAGGCTATATTGACTTCAAACAGTGGACCTCAAACTCGGCTGGGATACGCCAAGTCGAAGTCAGATACATTTTGATACCGATGACTCCCTAGAGAGATGATGTGCAAGGATGGAGCATCTCTGCCGTGACAAGTGACACAGTTTTCACGTTAGAGGCCTCTACAACAGTTACAAATAAATGGGTATTTACATAATTTGCATGCGCTCTCGTCAATTTTATCTGACCCAGTTTATTTTTGCGTTCTTAAGCCGTTTGGGGTCTCCCAAATTATTAAACTGGACCTGCACTCAGCCTCGAGCTTCTCTTAGTTTGCCGGTGGAACGTTGGTCCTCTTTCATGGACCGAACACACCGAAGATGTAGTCCGGGCATCGTGCGTATTCCATATTTCAGTACATTATTTCATACTTAGGGTGCGTTTCCTGAGATGCGGAGACGAGCAAAGCGGAAAGTAGACATGCCGAAAAACAAACAGTCACAATGGTTGAAATCCACATCACATCATAGTGGAGATGTAAGAAATGTTTGATACATTATATATATAGTATGGCAAGCAGAGTAGCATGTCGAAGAAGAGCGGAGTATAATAGCATTGCGATACAAGCAGAGTGAGATGTAGCGAAGCAAAGTGAACCACTGCACCGACATGCTGGCTGGCGACTCACACAGTGCCTTTTCTGAACAATGTATCTGATCATGTTCCGTTCGCATCTCACCCATCTCTTTTCACAGCTCCGCTCCATTCTAATCGTCCCACACCCTAATAGGGTAATGTGCCTGTATTATCACTTGTCAGCCAAAGCTCTACTCTGTATGCTACCTTCACACTTGATTACGCTCTTCCCCGCTCTCACATTAGATATTTCTGTTATGATAATAAAATATTTGTGTATTTTTTTTTATAAATGAGACTTACATTGATCGCCGGCTGTACTCCTGTTTTAATGTTGAAAGCAGCTACAAACTCCAGCGTCGGTTGTACTTGATTCAGGATCAACAAAACTATCTTCTGGTTGGCGACACTCATAGATTCCCACGGCAAGTCGTACACGAGCGCTGGTATGTCTTCAGCCTACAAAACATTATGTGAACGTCTATGTATTCTACGAAGATGGAGATATATATTATTATCTCTCATGTATAAGCCCGATGTCTATCTAAATAACGTGACACGTGATCTGAAAAACATCACAGGCCACATCACTCGACGAAGAAAGATTCTTAGGTGGAGATCACGAACTGGAAGACGCACCATAGGTAGGCTTCCCACTAGATGGACCGACGGCATTGTGAGAGTCGCGGGCATCCAGTGGATGCAGATGGCAGGATGTCGTTCAGTGTGGAGGTTAAAGGAGGATGTCTATGTTCAGCAGTGGACGTCTTCTGGCTGACGATAACAAACTATGTCACGTACATAATACAGTGTTGCTGTGACTGTATGCCTGTTTATTTGCTTCCGTTTCATAGTTCATTATTTACATATTATATTTATATTCTAAAAGTTTACCTGAATTCGAACATTTTCGAGGATGAGCGACACCAGCATTAAAATTCCCATAAATATAGGTATCATGAGCCCGAATGTGAGTATAGTCTCTATGTTCTGTAACAAAGGGTCAGTTTTTCACCGTCACATTCTCGCCAGAAACATATAGATACAAATACGTGAAAGTGGTATCCAAAAAATCTATTAAAATTGCCTTCTAAGTTA